>CDMY01000329.1:4645-23652 GCA_001179505.1 Vitrella brassicaformis | reverse complement strand
GGGGGGGGGGGGGGGGGGCAGGTGGGAGGTAGAGGTGGTGTGGCGAGCGCGTGTGCCGGTGGTATCCCTCTCCCGAAGCGCCACAAGTAAACACACACGGGTTTTGGTGGATTCCATTCCAACGAACTGATGCACTCATTCCCTCGTGTGTGTGTGTGTGTGTCGACAGACTATGAGGGTGCTGATGGCACGGATGTGTCCATCGACATCACGTACAACCATGCGCTGGTGATCCATAACTCCAACCTCCTGCGGCGATACAGCGACCTCGACACCACCGGCACCACTGCCGCACTCGGACGGCTCGTCAAATTGTGGGCCAAACGGTGGGCGCCATCACGTGACATACATATGCCACACGTGTGTGTGATCCTCCCTTGTGCGTGTGTGTCTGTGTGTGCAGGCGAGGCCTCTTGGGTGCGCGTGATGGCTTCCTGTCGAGCTATGGGTGGGTGCTGCTGGTGCTGCACTTCCTGCAGAAGAAGAGACGGCTGTTGCCCAACCTCCAGCAGCCGCACGGCCAGAGCGACAACCAGCCCCAGCGACTCATCATAGAGAACGGGGTCACACACAACGTCTGGTGCCGCCACGGCGGCCCCCATGAGCTGCGTCTCGATCCCTCGTCCCCATCCCACTCCCTCTCGTCGCTCCTGCTCTCATTCTTCCACTTCATATCGACCTATGACGCCCACCGCAATGTCGTCGATCTGCAGCACCCCAACACCACGACAGCGTCCGGCGGGAGGCCGCCGTCGCAGGGCCGTTTTCGTGCAGGCAGACGGACGGCGGTGCGGCTACGTCTTCCGATGCACGCGAGGAGATGTACCGCACCCTGCTTAAGGAACAGCGGTTCCCGCATCTGGTAATGCCTTCACTTGACTGCATACAGCCAGGTGTGTGTGTCATCCATTCATTGGACGTGTGGTGGTGTGTGTGTGTGATCCATCGATCCATCCATCCATCGCAGGCCGTCGCTGATCCCTTCGAGTGGTGCCGTGTGCTCTTCGTGTCCTTCCGCGCGCAGAGTCAGATCCTCAGTGAGGCCTCTCGCGGCATCCGGCTGCTCATGAGCGGCCAGGTGGACCAGCTCTTCGAGCAGACCACCGAATCGCCAGCCGCCAGCCCTGCAGATGAAGACACATTCCACGCACCAGAGCGCCCCCAGGCGACACACCCAAGGTGAACGAACGAAAACAAAGCTCGCCTGCCCACCTGCACACCGACACACACAGACACACGCCTGCATCTTTGTGTGGATCTTGGTGCAGGTTGGGAGGGGATGTGCCAGACTACTATGACGATCAGGGTGATGTCGACGCCCTATACCCCTTCTCTGCCGACCCCAACCTGGCCGTCGACAGACCAGCAGCAGCGGCCGACCTCTCAGCGGCAGCCCCCGTGTGGAGCCGGCCGCTGACGGATGAGATGCAGGACCAGATGACGCGCCGTCAGAACCAACAGGAGATGAAGGAGCGGCTGCTGCGCGCGGCAGGCACCTTCGCCATGGCTGACGTGCTGGCCTGTCAGGGCGACTACCACCCGCCCAGCCCTCTCCAGCCCATCCCACTCTCATTCGACTCCTTTGAGCAATACCTCAACGTACGCACATGGGACAACGAACACGAGAGACGGAGGGAGGGAGGGGGGCAATGGTGAGTATTCCTGTTGCTGTGGTGTGGTGTGTTGGTGTGGTGATGTTCAGTGTTCTGTGGAGCCCCTGCTCGCAGAGTGCCGTGCATCGGTTGCCCAGGCGATCCGGCGGCTGGATGGTGCCTCGGCAGCGTACGATGTGAAGCTCAAGAGCATGGCCAAGGACAACGAGCGGCGTGCCAAGGTGAAGGAGGCTGACGACATGGACAAGTACAGGGTGCTCTACAACCCAGACGACAAGGCCTGGAAGTCCATCGACGCCAAGAAGACACACAAAGGCCTCCAGAAGGCTTTTCCACACGGTGCGCATGCATACCGACCGACCGACACACGTACATAAATACACGTGTGTATGTATCGTCTGCCATATTTGCCTTCTGTATTTCATTCAGCTTCGGTCGCCCTCTTCACGACCGCTCAGGGCTCCCGCGCCCTCTTGCGTGGCTCTGGCGCAACCATCGAGGAGGGTGACGAGGGGCCCGGCGAGAGCTTCTTCGCCTTCATCATGTGGCAGCGCGTGAAGAATGACGACAGCAGCAGACTCATTGCCCACTTCTTCCCGGGGCCGAGAGCCGCGCGGCTGTCGGATGAGAGCTTGTCGTGGCGGCTCTATCCCCTGAACAGCTGTACCATGACGGATGTCCGCGTCATGGAGGCGCTGGGGAGCGGCCTCTCGCGCAAGCCCGTTTTCTGGCAGCAGCTGTCGCGGAACATCAGGTAGGTCTGCTAGATGGAGATGCATCATCAGGACACGCAAACGCATTCTTTTTTCTTTTTGCCTCTGTGTGTGTGTGGTCAGGGCGATGCTGGTGGAGGGTCAGCAGGGGCACCACGGCGGGCCGATATGGACACACGGAGCCGAAGCCATACAGGAGGTACATACAGAGGCCGACAAATGAGAATCCACCAAACCGACCAATTGCGTGTTTATCAGGCGCTTGGTGCATGGCCGCTGATCAACGAGGCTCAGAAGATGGCGGTGCAGGAGGCCCTGCTGCGGCCGACCGGCATCATGCCCGTCCAGGGGCCGCCAGGCACCGGCAAGACGACCTTCATCGCAACCTTCGTCTACTTCGTCGTGTCGTGCGAGAGGTAAGGGAGCTGCTGGCAGGCAAGATCACATCCGTCACACGCCCTTCCTTCTCTGTGCATGCATGTGTTGTTTCAGGCCGGTGATGGTGTGTGCGGCGACGAACGTGGCTGTCAAGCACGTCGCTCTCAAGGTGCTGCAGCACATCGAGGCCAAGCGGTCTGTGGGCGGCTTCCAAGTGGTGCCCCTCTTCCGCCTTCTGCTCGTCGTCAGCGAAGAGGACACCGAAAGTATCCACCACACACCACTCGCACACACAAACGCAGAGAGAGAGAGAGAGAGTGGGGCGAGTTGCGCATATGGGCAATGACTTTCTTGTTTGGTTGGCAGAGTCGATTGAGTTCGACAGTCCGCTGTCCTTGATCCACCTGAACCACCGCAAGAAGCGCCTCAAGCGAGTGGCCAAATACTGGTGGCGCGATGACCCCACCAGCTCGCTGCAGATGGTGGACAGGTCGTGGGACGACCTTTGCGCAATCATGGACGAGGGCAGCACAGTGTGGATGAGCGGCGATGGCGACGATGGGGAGCTCTACAGAATGGCCGACCGGCTCCTCGAATGGGCTTCAGGTGCGTCGACGAACGATGTGTGGATGCAACCAACATGCCCACTTATTCTTCTGCTGTGCTGTGCTGTGCTGTGTGTGCAGCCGAGGGCGGTGACGTCCGTGAGGCCTTCATTTCGTGCATCGAGCAGCTCAAGGACACACTATCCAAACAGGTACACACACACACACACACACACGGCGGCACCCGTCCACTTGTCCATGGCTGTGCCTGTGTTGCTGTCTTGTGTGTGAAGGTGGAGACGTATCAGGCGCACCTGCCGCCCATCCCCGGCCACACGCAGTGGTGGCGGGCCCGGGACACCCTCGAGAGGATGAAGGAAGCCATAACCGCATTCCACTCCATCGTGTCCACGGTGCGCATACATAGCTGTCCGTGGGTCCATCTGTAGATCCATCCATGCATCCATCCATCCATGCATTGCGTGTGTGCAGCTCTTTCGTCTTCTCGAGGAGTCGCCCCTCGTCAACGACCTCTTCAACGGCATGAATCGAGCCCTCCGAAAGCTGCAACGCATCGGAGCATCAGCATCCGACGGCCCCACCAGCCACACTCCGGCCCCTTCCTTTGCCGCCGTGGTGCAGACGGACATCCATCACATCATTGACGGGCCCATTGTGGGCGAGCTCAAGCGACGTTTCCACAATCTCCACCGACAGGCTGCCGCGGTCAGGAACGAGGGCCTGGCGGTCAAGAACACACCCAGTGACGACATCCGCGGCCTCCTGACCGTGGTGAGTGGGTGCGCATCCTTCGCATCGATGAACATCCCGATCGTGTTATGTATCGTTGCCTGTCTTGTGTATATGCAGGGCACTCATGCGGTCTTCTGCACGTCGTCTGTGAGCGGCCGCTTCCGCCTGCAGCAGCTGGGGATCGACACGCTCATCGTGGATGAGGCGGCGCAGGTAACACCTACTTACCAGCCCATGACACGACGTCCACAGCATGCGGACGCCCTTCTGTCTGCCTGTCTGATGTATGCAGGTGAAGGAGTCTGAGAGTCTCATTCCGCTCACGCGTTCCGTGTGTCGGCTTTTTGTGGTCGGGGACCCGAGGCAGCTCGGGCAGACCGTCAAGTGCGATGAGTGCAAGGTGGCAGGGCTACAGCGATCACTCTTCGAAAGAGTCACTTCACCACTGCGTGGCGAGCAGCAAGGCGGGCTCAGCCCCATACACGACCCCACACGAGCGAAACCGATCATGCTGGTAATCGCCAGGGTCAGCACGTGGCCCTTGACCGTCGTTGGATTGCTCTCTCTTTCGTGTGTGTGTGTCGTGTGGTGTGGTGTGTGTGCAGAACGTTCAGTACCGCATGCACCCGGAGATTGCTGAGTGGCCAAACCAGACGTTCTCCCAACGGAGGCTCATGAACGGCGAGAACGTTCTCCGCATTGGCGAGCGGGAGGGGGAGCTCTGGGATGCCGACGAGATCGACGAACAAATACTCGACGACAAAAGGCAAGTCGGCAACACCACCACACACACAGAGGAGGGAGAACACCGGCAGGCAGGCAGGCAGGCAGGCAGGCAAGCCTTCGCTGCTCTCTCTGTGCGTGTAGGTTCGGCCCTCTGGCATTCTTCGACACCACCGGTCTGCCTGGCGTGTGGGAGAAGACAGAGAACTCCAGCAAAAAGAACGAAACAGAGGTGGGCTGTGGTGGGTGAGTGGACTGGATGCCTATCGTCATCCATGTGTGTTCATGTCTGCAGATCAACTTTGTGATTGAGCACCTCACATCCCTTCTCAAGCACTTCAGGCCGCGCCGCAGTAACCGACCACCCACTCACAGCTCACACGCCAACCGGGAGCAAATCTGTGTCACTGCACTGTGTGTGTCGTGTGGTGTCTGTGCAGGTGTGTCGATCGGTGTCGTCACGCCATATGGTGCTCAGAAGCGCGCCTTCCACCAGGCCATCCAGCAGAGTGCATCGCAGCTGGGCCGACTTGCAAAGAGGATCACCGTCAACTCAGGTGCGTCACCGCATGCGTGTGTGGGCAGGCAGACAGGCAGACAGGCAGACTGCATGAAGCCCTCGCCTCGTAGATGTGTTGGTGCGATTTCACTACCTCTTTTGCAGTGGATGGCTTCCAGGGGGACGAGCGGGACATCATCGTGTTGTCGTGTGTGCGAGCCAACGGTGACAGGAATGTGGGCTTCACAGGCGACAAGAAGCGCCTCAATGTCGCCCTCACCCGGGCGCGGCACCGCCTGTGGGTCGTGGGGCACAAGGACACCCTCTCCAACCACCCACTTTGGGCGTCCTTCATCCGTCACTGTGAGGCCAAGCGCGTTGTCTTCCCAGCGGTCCCCGGGCCTTCAGCTCAAGCCGTCCAGATGAGGCTCAGACAACAAGTGAGCCGCACACACCCCAGCTGTACCCTCACGAGCTTACGAATGTCTGATGTGACCTTGTTCGGTCAGCTCGGAGCCATCGCGTCGTCGGCGCAGCGGTTGCATAACCCATCACCGGCCGAAGCTGCTGCAGCTGCTCCCCCGCAGCCCAATGCAGCCCACGCGTTCCAATTCCACCGCCTGAACATCGCCCGGCCTGCCCAGTCCCATTCCCCTCTCCCTCCTGCCCGCCCCGCTGCCCCCGCCCACCATCGCATGATGCATCGCCGCATACCCGACTGTGACGAGGACGAGGACTACATGGATGACACGGTGCTGTCAGACGACGATGACGATGCCATGTCCATCTGCACGAGTGTCGCACCCCGACCCCCACAGCCACAGCCATCGCTCCCGCCACGCCCACAAGTGCAGAGGCAGGAGCGCGCGACAAGGCTCGTCAGGCGGGATTCACCTGCATCATCCTCTGTAGCCTCACCACCACCCCAGCACGTGCACGTGCCGCAGCCCCATTCGCCCCCGGCAGCGGCAGCAGCGGCGCCGGCACCGGCACCGGCACGGTGTGGGGGCTCTTTCGATTCCGACCTAGATGTTCTCGACGGCCTGGCATCGTCGCCGTCGGACGACCTGCCGCCGGTGCCCTCAGCAGCCCCTGCTGTTGTCAATCAGGAGGGGCCGTCCGTGGAGAGGGAGAGGGCTGGTGAGAGGGAGAGGCCGCATGAGAGGCGGGGGGAGAGGGAGAAGGCGGATGAGCCCAAGTGGGAGATTTCTGTGAGTGCCGCTTTCCTCGCGCGGGTCAACGGCATGAGGCAGGAGAGTCGGAGATGGATAGAGAAGAAGATCATACAACTCATCAAAGGTCAGTCAGTGAGTTGAGTGGCGACAGACATTGCATCGAAAGGCTGGCAAGCACCTGCCTGCGTGGCACTCCTTTGTTTCTTCTCCTCAGGTCATTTCCCAACGTCGGCACAGTAAGCCGACGGACATCCATCATTCCATTGTCGCACTCCTGCATTGGTCTCTGTTTCTCCCCATTTCAGTGAGGGTGCCTCAGGCAGTGGCAAGGAGCTATGGGAACTGGCAGTGGAGGCCTGGAGGTGCAACAAGAACGCCTCCCTCATCTGGTGGGTGCGGATTGATGACACACTCGAGTACCAGCAGACCATACTCGTCTTCGACCTCGTCCCCACACAAGACGTGCAGGCCACCCTCAAGCGTGCGTCACGCCACCTGAAGACCTTCAGTGACGAGTATCTGCATCGGTGCCGTCTTCGTCGCGGCAAGAAGGGCGGCCCGTATTTGCCCAAATGCTTCCGGGACGACTTTGTCATCAAGCGGCTCCCATTCAGACGACAGTAAAGGGCACGGACAGACTCCAGGGGCACCGCAGCAGGTGGTTGTGTCGGTTTGGTTCCTTCCTTGATTCAGGCGTGAGCTGGGCGGTGGTCGTGTGGCGTTTGAGGTGGAGGAGGTCGACTCGACGGCAGCCAACACATCGGTCTCACTCACCAAGGTGAGAGTCCACTCATATGTGTGTCTTTAGCTATGACGCTCGTGTTGGTGTGTTGCTCCATGCAGATGTACGAGATGGATCAAGTGCTACTGCATCGTCTTGCGGAGAAGACTCTCACGGACATCGAGCTGCCTCTCAAACTCTCCGCACAGGAGCACGTCGTCGTGCGGGCGCCCGCACCACTCTTCGTCCTTGGACGCAGTGGCACCGGCAAAACTCTCTGCCTCGGTAACCGATCCAGCTTACACGCAGCGACCCTTGTGTCTGTCTGTCTGTGTTGTTATGTGTGCAGTGAAGCGTCTGGTCATTGCCCACCAGCGGCTGTTGCAAGAGGCGAGCAACAGCGTCCGGCCGGCGGGTGCCCACAACCGTGTGTTGGTGCTGTGCACAGCCTCGCCCAAGCTGGCTGCTGAGATCCAGCTGCACTACACGCGGCTGCACAACTACATCGAAGCTGTGGGGACCAGCAGAGAGCAGGAAATCATGGACGAGGGGGTCGTCACCAGCGATCCAAACGCGCCCGGCAAAGACGGTCAGTCAGGGTGGACACAAACATTCCTACATACGTCTTGTGTGTGTGGTGTCGGGTCTGCCTGCCGATGAATACAGCTGCTGCGGCTGAGCTGAAGGACTTCGGTGCGGCTGAGGATTGTTCCGTGCTCATCCTGTCCTTTCAGCAGTTCCTGAAGCTCCTCGACACCTCCACTGCCGGACAGCGGTGTTTCAGGACAATGACCATCGAGGTCAGGTCAACACAACAGACCAGAGATTACCGACTTTCATCCCATCACACGGCTGCGGCTGTCGACATGTCCATTTCAGGATCAGCTGCGGCGTGGCGCGCATCTCAGCCAGCAGCAGCGGAGGCGGGCTGGTGCCACTGCCGCTGCTGACGAGGATGATGAGGACGAAGAGATCGATGAGGTCAGTGACGAGTGACGCACACCTAAATGCTGTCTCGTCTGACATTGTCCATCGATGCCCGTCCCTGACGTTCGTTGTCAGGACGTCGACGATCTCATGCTGAATGACCTGACGACTGAGGACCCACTCGCGAGGAGCGGACGCTACTTCGAGGAGGACGAGGTCAGCTTAGCCACACACGGACAGCCCAGCACCCACCCATCCCTCTGTCCTGGTTGCTTCTTGGTACGTCGCAGATGACGTTTGATGATTTCATGCTCGGCGGGTGGTGGCGCAAGCTTGCATCTGCCCTAGGGGGCAGCGACATCTCGCCCCTGACCTTCTTCAAGGAGATTCTGACCGTCATCAAGGGGAGCAAGCCAGTGGCCAAGAGAATACTCAGCGGAAAGGAAACCAACGCATGGCTCACGAGGTACGCATGAGAAGGACGACAAACAGGGGAGGGAGCTACTACATGGCTGTGTGCTCTGTTGCATGTGTCTTGGTTCTCCAGGGGAGAGTACGAGTGCGGTGTGGTGGACAAAGAGCGCATCAAGGAGTCGTCCATTGAGGACCAAAATGCGAGAAGGTCAGCATACAGAGTGAGTGAGAGAAACAAGACTACAGTGAAATAAGTGGCCGGCCACTGTGGGTGGGTGCCGTGACTGCAGGTGTGTGTATGATGCGTTCGAGCGGTACGAGAAGCTGCTGAGGGTCCACGGGCGCCACGACGCGGCCAACGTCGCCAGGCAGCTGCTCATCCGTCTGCGGGACAGCGGCGAGGGTCTGCGGCAGCTGGTGGATGTCCGCGGTGTCATGATCGACGAGGTGCAGGACCTGCTGCCCATCCAGATGCTCATCTTCAGATACCTCACCAGCAACCCAACACACTTCGCCTTTGCCGGTACACACAGACAGAGACCTCTCGAGAGCCACCAGGCACCAGTCAGTCAGTCAACATTGTGTGCTCTGCGGTGTGTTGTGTTGTGTTGTGTTGTGTGCACACAGGTGACACGGCTCAGACGATAGCGAAGGGCAGAGAGTTCAGGTTCGAGTCGATCAAGTCGCTCTTCTACGAGATGTTCGTGCCAGAGGTCATCAAGAACACCCCACAGTGGAAGCAGCAGTACTCCCAGGCCCTCAAATTCCTCTCCAAAAACTACCGCTCATCCAAGGGCGTCATCGGTACGTGTGGGAGAACATACAAAGGCACGAGGCCTAATGTTGTCTGTTTGTTGTGTGCAGAGCTGGCTGCGAGTGTGATCGATTTGCTGGTGCACATGTTCCCCGAGAAGATAGACAGGGTAAGAAAGAAGAGAAGAATCGACTTTAGAAGTGGGTGAGAAGAATAGACTCTCCTTTGTCTTTGTGCACCTTACCTTGTCAGCTCGAGCGAGAAGAATCGATGGAAGGTCATACTAATGCAAACAAGCTGCCAGTGTGTTTGTGATGTGATGCCATGCGGTGTGTTTCTTACGTGCAGACAACCACTTGCTGCCGGTTGTGATCACCGAGATGGAGCTCGCCGATGCCTTCAAGCTGCTGTTCAACAAGCCTGCCTCTCAGGCCGCTTCGAGCAGCTCCTCCTCGCCCCCTCCCCCCGCCACTCGCAACCCCCTCGCTGGGCCCCAATTCGGCAGCCAGCAGGCGCTGCTGGTCCGCACGGACGCCACCCGTCAGCAGCTCGAGCAGCACTTCCCGTCGTCCATCATACTCACCATAGAGGAGTCGAAAGGCCTCGAGTTCGATGGTAGGGGAGGAGGAGACAATGGTCATCTGGATGGATGGATGGATGCATGTGGGTGCGTTGTGTTATGTTGTGTTGTGTCATCGATGTCATTTCATGTCAATCAGATGTGCTGTTGGTCAACTTCTTCGCCGACACCCAGGACATCCATCGCCCCCACAGTGCCGCTTCATCTGCCAACGTGTGGTCAGTCGTGTACGCCTTCATACAGGACGTCTACCCCGACGCCACGGTAAGTGAATGCTACGCCCCGACGTACCGTATGTGTGGGAGGATAGGATGGCTTGGCTCCGTCGCCCACACCACATCATTGCTCTCCGTTTTTAGGTTGACCCCTCCATCTTGAAGCGCGTCTGTGGCAAGTTCGACGCCTCTCGAGACGCCCTCCTCTGCTCTCTCCTGAAAGAGCTGTACGTCGCCATCACCAGGTACGCATCTGTAGCACTGACACACCAAAGCACCCAGATGAGTGTGCCGACTTGTGTGCTTCCTTTAAATCAAGGGCCCGCAAGCGCGTGTGGATCATCGACAGCAGTGATGACCACGTCGGGCCGATGCTGTACTACTGGGACCAGATGAAGCTCGTCAACAACGTTCACTCCAAGGAGGACCTCGGCATGCAGGAGGCTTTTGCGCGAGAGAGCACTGAGGAGGAGTGGTGCGAGAGAGCCATGAACTTCTTGCGAGCCGACCGTTTCGACAGTGCCAGAATCAGGTGAAGTCGTCGCTCGCACAAGTGGCTGGCCTGTCTGTGTGGTGGTGCATCCGTCTGTGTGTGTGTGCAGTTTCTCTAATGCGAAGGAGCCTCAGATGGCGCGTCTTGCCGAGGTGCTGCACAAGATCCGCCTCACGAGCAAGAAGAACAAGAAGCGCGAGATGGCCATCCCGGCGGGCGAGCTCAAGGCGCTCCACAGAGCCGTCACACAGGCACCCACCGACTCTGCCGACTTCGCCCTCATTCGCCAGTACCTGCATGCCGAGAAGGAGGGCGGCACGAAATGGCTGCTGAGAGAGGCTGGAGGTACGTGTGCAATCGCACCCACGCTGAGGCATCCCATCCATGTGTCTGTCATGCAATCAATGCATGTGTGTTGCAGATTTGTTCGTCGAGTCGGGTCATGTCAGTGAGGCGGCAGAAGCCTACCGGGGCTGCGAAATATACGACAAGGCCGCCATCTGCTATGAAAACGACAACGCGTGGCTCAGTGCAGGCAAGACACACACACCACAACACACGGAGAAGATATACGTCACTCACCCACACGTCACGACCGTCTGTGTCTGTGGGTCGTCCACTATCCATCCATCCATCAGGTGTCATGTGGGAGGCTCATGTCAAGGTCACACACGACAGGGCGCATGCCAAGAGGGCCCTTGACTCCTACGCCAAAGTCAAGAAGATGGAGGAGGGGCTGCAGCTGTGCGAATGGCTCGAAGGCTCTGGAATTCCAGACGTACGGCCCATGGTCGAACGGTACGGCTGTGTGCGCACTGCGTTGGCTGTGCGCGCACTGCGTTGGCTGTCTGAAGTGCCTGGTGCTTGCTGTTGGTTCATTCACGGCGTGCAGGTTTGCCCAGCGCATCTTCAGGACAGCCGCGCGCGAGGCTGACCAGCCGTCGAGGGGTGGTCGTGGCCGGCGTGGCGGTGCCGCCGCTGTCCACAGGCCGAAACAGTCCCAGATGTATGAGCGATCGGCCGCCCTCCTGCCCCTCAACGTGCGGTGCGAGATATTGCTGCAGGCTAACAGACAGGTGAGTGACTAACCGATACAGACAGACAGACAGACCTGTCACTCACGATCATGACAAAGGACGGACGCAGCGGATCGGTTGTGGGGGTGTGTGTGTGTGTGTGTCTCGCAGGACCTCACATCAACGTGTTGGTGGAGCAGGGCCGCTTCTCGGAGGCGGCCGATCTGTGTCTCATGGGTGGCGAGGAGCAGCGGGCGATTACCATGCTGCAGCAGGATCCGGAGCGTCTCCACCGTGTTCTTATGGCCAAGCTCTGTGGCTTCCTCAACACCACCGGGGCGATGGCCGTCTTCACCGGCCGCCAGAGCACCAAGACGCAGGTCGCGACCCTTGTCAGCGACCTCAAGGACGCACAGCAGGCCCGCAACCGTCCCCAGAATGAGCACCAGCAGCAGCAGCAGGAGAGCTTCGACGAGATGCTCATTGGCGTGCTGGACAGCACCCGTGAGAGCGCCAAGAAGTTCTTCGGTAAGGGCGCCCACATGCTGCTCAAGGCCATCAGGAAGACTCACTACCAGCGGCTGATCGAGACCGACGTCCATCAGCGAGCGACGTGCCTGTCGTGGCTGCTGTTCCTCCAAGAGCTGGGGGCGTCGTGCCTCGTCCACTATCGCGATGAGTACAGCAAGGACGGCAAACTCCAGGTCCGTTTCAGAGAGTGAAAACAGGCGCCTTCATCATCACATTGCCATGCCCATCCAATCAGCCCGCCTGTGTGTCGTTGTCCGGCAGGATGCGTTCAAGCTTCAATCCGGTCTGAATGCAGCATGCGACAAGCACGTCTTCTCCCCCGAGGACCCCTCGCTCTGCCACATGAGTGCGTGTCTCAAGAACCGCCGCCCCATACCCATCGCCATCCAGCAATCGGTCGAGCTCATGACGGGCCGTGTGCGTGTCAAGGACGTCTCGGGCAACGAGATGCTCGTCAAGGTGGCGGAGGAGGGCACCTCGTCGGTCTCGCTGCACGATGTGGTGCCGCTACTGTCGTCGTTCCTGCACAAGAAGCTCGTGAGCGGACTGTGCAGGCGGCTCGACACGGCGGTGGACGGGCTCAAGCGGATGCAGCCGTGCTGGTCGTTCCACATGCAGAAGAAGTGTCGCGCTCGGAGCCAGGGATGCCCTTACCAGTGAGCGAGCCGAAAGAAAGGGATAGATACATAGGTGGGCAAGGAGTGACTGACATGGATCCACTTACTGTGCAGGCACATGGAGCAGGAGCCCGACATCGGTGCGGTGGTTGGCGACGTCAACAGCCTGCTCGCCACGCTCAAGGCCGTCAGGGTCAATCTCGAGGCTGCTGAGATGCGGCGGGCGATGCAGGACGATGCTTCCATGGTGGAGCTACAAAGAGAATACACCGCCAAAGCCGCACAGGTACACAGAACGACTCGACTGACTCTTGCAGGGGCCGGCCGGCCGCCAACCTATTCTGTATCTCCCAGGTGCACAGTTTCTTGTGCAATGAGGTCTTGATGCCGACTTTCGCTCCATGCGGCCTCCTGCGCATGGCCGCCATTAACCACTGCCTTCCCCTCGACGAGCTGATCAAGACGGAGATCAACGACCTGCTGGCAGCCGAGCGCTCAGACGCTATAGCACACAAGGTCGGCAGTGTGTGTCGCATTGCGAGTCTCGTCGGCTACCACGGCATGGACACGGTGGAGATTGTCCTGCGCAACAACATGATGTCCGACAACCGAGACGCCACGTGGCTCTTCTTCTGTATGCCGTACACTCACTCTATCGCCACACACTCCTTTTCGCCATGCGTGTGTGGCTGTTCTGTTGTTCAATAGCGTCGGTGTGGTGGGAGGGCAATGCTTTCTACAAGTCCGACGATGTGGAGCACGTGCGGCACTGCTATGCCGAGATAGTCTGGTCCGCCGAGCAGGCCATCCGGGCCATGACCCCACAGACCTATGTGCAGGACTTCCACCCTCTCACCATCAGGTATGTACCTGAACATGGACTAGACAGACGGGCATCCTCATGCGTGTGTGTGGTTTGCTTCAGCCTCGACCCACACACCCTGCTGTGGTTTTGCGAGCGGCTCGTCTGCTTCGCCGGAGCGCTCTTCTCGGATATGAACAACCTACTGCTGCCACAGGTATGCAGGCAGGATTTACCATGCACAGTCGTTGTGTCCCAGACGCCATGGCTCTCTCTCTGTGCGTGTGTGTGTGTGTGCAGTCGATGGCCGTTGACTTCATGCGTCGCTGCCCTCCCTGCCTGATCGAGTCTGCCTGTACGCTGCAATACGAGAAGCCCCACCTGGTCAACGGCCTCGCACACCGCGCCCTGTACGGCGTCATCGACTTCATCAGCCACATCCTACATCCGAGGTACCTGCGGAGCAATTCATGAACAGGTTTGTTTGTGATGGTTTCTCAACCGGCAGGTTCCGGGACAAGCTGACGCGTTGGCTGGACAACTTCGGCACACGCAGGGGCGCGTTCGTGCACCGGGCCATCTGCGTGATGCTGACGGCTGGAGGGTGCCACACGAGCCTCAGTCGGCAGAGGAATGCGATCCAGCGGTCCTTCCATGGGTGGGCTGGCGGTGGCCGCTGGCATGAGGTCCGCAGGCTGCTGCACGGCCTGCCAGCTGTGATCCAACAAAACGACGAATCGCTCCACCACAGAATGGTCAGCCAGGCGACAAACAAAGAGAGCTGACTCATGCACTCGTTCATCGCGGGTTGGTGTGTATGCGTGTGTGGGTGTGGCAGACTGCGCTTGTGTTGGACCCGCTCCCCGACAAGCAAGCTCACGGCACTCGCGGCCCGCTGTCCTTCGACCGCCAGACGCCCTACCTGCACTCGGTGCTGCACGATCTGGACGACAGCTTCGTGCTGCTCAAACGATCTGACACTATCAGGGCTCCTTTCGGTACGCTCGCGAACAACGCACCTCTAGGTACGTACCTGTATTTGGTCGTAACAAACAGGCTGGCCGGGGCCAAGGTACACCAGCGGCTTCTTCTCTCATTCGTCCTTCGACGCCTCCGGCAACCCAAGTACCCACCTGACGCGCGTCACGTGGAAGCCGCCCCGCGCAGAGGTCGTGGTCTTTCGGAGGCAGGACGGCAGGCTCCACTGCGACACCTCGGCCTTCCTCGCCCGCTTCACACCCAAACAGCAGCAGGCCTCCCAGGCCACCACCACTTCCCGGCCGGCCGCAGCAGACAACGACGGATCCTCGCCGCGCTCATCGTACGCAGACACGCAAGCGGCCGAGGACGGTAGCCCCACTGCTGCCACTGGCGGGGCATCGCCGAGCAACCGGGGGCCGGAGGGTCTCGAGGAGGACGAGAGGGACGCCGAGGGAGGGGAGGGGGCCGTCAATGACGCTCAGCTGGAGCAGGGGGCCAACGTGGAGGACTCGCGGCTCAACCTGTCCATGCGCATGGTCCTCCGCCTCAAGGCGACGCTTCGCGCCGCCCGGACCCGCCTGATGATGAACAAGCTCGACGATGAGACCTTCATCCGGTTCGACGCAGAGCGATGGATCAAGGCCGAGAAGGACAAGGTACGTACGCAGCGGGCACGCACACAGTCACTGACTGAGACAGGGCTGGCTGGGCTCATTGG
Source organism: Vitrella brassicaformis (assembly GCA_001179505.1). Lineage (NCBI taxonomy): Eukaryota > Vitrellaceae > Vitrella > Vitrella brassicaformis. The sequence goes on along the minus strand of CDMY01000329.1, from coordinate 8,484 downwards.
CATATCTCCTCTCCAGGCGAATGACGGTTCGCCCGATGGCGCGGCTGAGTCATTTGGTGAGGTGTATCTGGGTGAGGGCGTGTCCTTCCTGATCGCCTGCCACCGCCGACTGGCCAGCGCCGAAACCATGAAGAAGAAACTGCAGTCACTGGAGACTGCGGGTGAGCTGGGCAATTATGTATGGGTGAAACCTCAAATCACCATCTCGCCTTGTGTTTGTCTGTGCGTCAGCTCGACTGTCTGATGAGGTCTCTGATGCGATCAACGAGGCGTGGGAGGCCCTCACAGCGTACAAGCTGATGATGGAGGAGGCCAGACGGGGCGTGTACATGCAGCAGCAGCCCATCGGCCAGCTGCGAGAGGCCCTCCGCACCTTCGACAACCAGCACAAGGAGGTCCAGCTGGAGGGGGCCCTGCCGCGACTTGACGGCCATGTGAGGGCGTCGCGGCAGCAGCAGGAGGAGACCTTCCAGGCCCTCATTGCACGCTGCAAGGACGCTGTCAGCGCCGTTGATGGGATCAGCTGAGGGGGACAGACATTGGGAAGTTTTTTTCTTGGTCCTGTTTTTTCGGAGTGGTGCATTGCGTTGCATGCATTGAGGTTTGCCCTGACGGGGGCAAACTTAGCGCGTGTACATACACACTGATGTATTTGTTATGTACTTATAGGCTGACTGACTGACTGACTGACTGAGTGGCTCCCTTGGGCTCACAAGCCTAAGAGATGTATCCATCCATCCATCACTCGGCCGCCTATGCTTTTTCGGCCATGGTGTGAGAGGGGAGGTGATGGAACAGACAGACTGCGACTGCTGAGCTGGGGTGCATTCACACAGACATACATACACACATGCTGATGGTGATGGCCAATGCAGCGACGGACGAACACGTGATTGGTGGTTGACTGAATTCATGTCATGTCGGGCAGCAAACTGAGAGCAAGTCCCATCAGTCCCACCCAGTCCCTTAGCCAGGCAGTGTACACGGATGGGATGGGAGGGGATGCATTCACTCACTGTACAGACAGAGGAAACAAGCAAGGCAACAAAACTGAGGCAGGCAGGCAGACATGCAGACATCGACACCCACCACACACTCGCAAAAACTCCACAGAGTGTCCGTCCCTTTGGGCATGCTAAGCGATAGAAGATGATACATGATGAGATAGCTAGCTACAAGGGCCGCGTGTTCGCAAGCCTAGCCTCCTCACTGACTGCACTTCGCAAACAACGCCGCCGCGCTGGCTAAGCTCTCGAGGCGCAAAAGAGCTCTGCCATCTGCCGGTGTGTTGCTAGTCGTCCTCGTCTACGGGGAAGATCTCGGTGACGAGCTGGTGCGCTCTCAGTGCTTCGTGGTAAGACTCAGCCAGCTCAAAGCCCCAGATGCCCACCAACGCCGATCCAGTCGTGTGAGCCTGGAGCAACATGGATGCATGGATGGATGGACGGATGGATGGACAACGAATCGACGTGCGTACCTTCATCATGCAGTCGAACGCCTGCTTGTTGTCAAAACCTGCAAGGCAAGGAAGAGGCAGCAGCGACGCACGGCGGGTGACACTAGCAGAGGCTACCTTACGTGCGGCTGCCTTCATCTATCTGGCCCGCCTCACTCACTCACCGACAACTTTGCAGAGCGTTCGTGCAACATGCTCTCGCGTGTTGACCCTGAACACATACAACACACCCTGTCGTCTGCCTGTCCGCCTACTTGGAGTGGCCGGCTTACGGGTCATTGTATAGGATCAGCTTGTACTTATCTGCCTTCTTGGGGGTCTCATCGCGGGCAGGCTCTGACGGGGCAGTGATGACCTCAGGCGATTTCTCGATGGCGGGGCGGGGTGGTGCAGCCACGCTCATTCTAAGAGAGCTGTGTGTTGGCCGATAGATGAAGGGATGAGGCCCAGCAGCAGCAGCAGCAGCAAGTCGCCTCTCCATTGCGTCACCGAATGCCTGCGGCCACCAACGAACGCACACAAGCACAACAGAAGCAAGAGATCTAGCATCGAGTCAATGTATGCAGCAATCTTGGCTCACCCGTGGCAGTATGAATGCACCGCATGGCATGGCTGAGAGCAGAGCAGCAATCGAGAGAGGCACCGTCGCCGCAGCGCCGAACTTCATGTTTTACAAGCGAGCTCGGAACACACAGCAGATTCGGTAGATCCACGTCTAGAGGAGGGCAGCAGGTGGTGAAGGTTTCCCCTCCTTCGAGTTGACGCGAGCTTGCAACCCTGCACCCCAAACCCTGCAGAGAGTGGGAAGGCTTTTCAACCGCAGTGTCGCTCGCTGCATCGATTCACACCTCTCTGGCATCGAGTTGCCCGTGAGGTGCTGTGGAGTGTTGTGTTGAGCGTCGTTGCGGCGAATGGAGGTGTTGCCGTCAGCAGAGGGTGGGCGGCAGACGAGGAAACAGGACTGGAAGAGGCGAGTCGGACTCAAACAGATATACAAAGGCCTCATCGGCAGCAAGAAAACCTCACAAGGCGCCAGTGGCTATGATGCTGACAAAGCACGGAAGGCAGCGGCGAACGTTGACGGTCGGTGAGGCCAGCCAGCCAGCCAGCCAGCCAGCCAGGCTGCGCAGACAGACCAGAAGCAACCAACACGGTCAATGTCCTGGCCGCCTGTCCACTCATGTCATGTCATGTGTGTTTTCTCTCTGCATGTGTGTGTTTGTGACATCCCCCCAGTGCCGCCCCCTCCGCCGCTGCCGTCCGCTTCGCCTCCCAGCTGGTGGGCGCCTGACGGGTCGATACGGATCCTCTCGCCCGTCAAGACATCAGACTCCACCACGTGGCTCGACGACCCCATCGGCGCGTTTGACTTCGACACATACAACAGCATCCCACGAGAGTCGAATGTGCTCCACCCGACGAACGGCAGCAGCCACAGGCCGCCATCCACGGTGGCCGTCAGCCCCGCCACAGGCGTTGGCGAGGTGGATGATGAGTATGACGGGCGGGGTCTCGGGATGGGCGGCGGTGGGGACTATGATGGCCGCGGCTTGGGAATGGGCACTCGTGGCAGTCGGCTGCCGAAGCCACGGGGAGCAAGGAGCGAGGCTACTGCTGCTGCTGCTGCTGTGCGGTCCGATGGTGGTGCAGGCCATGATGTGCGGCCTGATGCGGCGGAGTTGGTGAAGGGGGATAAGAGGAGCAGGAAGATCAAGAGAAGGAAAGACAGATATCGGGCTTCCAATGTGGATATTCGGCACCGAGGCAAAGTGCTGCTCAACCGGTAGGTGAATGAAGGACGATCATGACGGCCGGGATCGCCATTGGCGGGCGGATGTGTGTTCTTCGTTCCTTCCTGTCTGTGTGTGTGGTAGCTCTAAGGTGGAGCTGGCGGACTGGCAGAAGTCGTCTGAATGCCCCCACATCGCCCCCTTTCCCGCCATATATCGCAACTTCGGTGCCGTCATGCCCAAGTCAGCCAATGTGCCCTTCCGCACACAGTAACCCACCCACCCACCCATGTGTTCCCACCGTGCGTTGCAGACCCATCGGCTGGAAGCCGCTCTTCGACGAGGCGGCAGAAGACGTCTTCGAGAGCGACCAGGAGGATGAAGATGAGGAGTCATACTACACCGTCACCGACTCCTCCCTCTCCCCCTCATCTCTGCGGGGCGCCCGCACACCCACACGTGGCGACGCCAGCGCCAATGCCGGTGCGAGCAACGGCTCATCGGCCCTGGCAGTGGCCAGCGGCGCCGACCACGGCAAGGCCCTGCTGTACCGTGACGAGAGCGGCAAGCTGGTGTACCGTGATGAGCGGGGCGTGGTGCACACTGTGTATCGAGGCGACCAGGGGAAGCTCGTCTACCGCGATGCTGTGGGC
>CDMY01000328.1:93439-108112 GCA_001179505.1 Vitrella brassicaformis | reverse complement strand
GTTACGTACCTTGAGTTTGCACACCCAGGACATGCCTGCCTCCAGCGGTGTGTCGTCCGGCCGGATGTCTCTGTGATGGGTTGATTGATGTGCAAACAGACAGACACATAGATACATAGGGATCCGATCCACACAGGTACATGTGTGTGGCTGCATTGCATTGCACCCGTGTGTGTGGTGTGTGTGTGTGTGCGTTGCGTGCATACGCGTGCCAGTGTCTGTATCCCTTCTCCATCGACAGGCCCTCCACAGCATAGTACCCCACATTCTGATAGATAGCACACACACACGACACATGGACACATGATGTGATTGATGTGGTTGGTCGTCTCTACACACGTGCTGCTGCTGTGCTGTCATCACATCATGTGCAAACAGACAGACAGACACGTACCTGCACGCCGTATTTCTGCCCGGCCTCCCACACTATGTCATAGACGGCCTCACCGCTGCATGTGTTGAGACAGACACACACGTGACGTGGCAGGCACACGTCTGTGTCTGCCTGAGTGCAGCATATGTGCCGGCAGGCAGGCACACGTCTTTACGTACGTACCTTTCCCTGGGCACGTGCAGCTCATATCCCGTCTCGCCCACAAAGGTCAGCCGGATGACGCGCACTGAGTGACCTGTCGGCACACATATATCCCACATCCATCCATCCATCCAGCCAATATGCACACATGGGTGCATGTGGTGGCTACTTGCCTTTGACGTCGACCATCCTGTTGGTGCCAAAGGGGAAAGCGTCGATGGACATGTCCTGCCCGGTGAGGCCCTGCATGAGGGCTCTGCTGTGCGGCCCTTGCACACTTAGCACGCCGTGCTCGTCCGTTATCGGCTGAGTGAATACACACATTGATTGATCCACGTGGGCCCATGGCGAGTGTGTGTGTGTTTGTGTGGGCGTGGGGGTGTGGCTGTACCGACCGTGACAGTGCAGTCGAGGCCCCTTTCCCTGATGGTCTTCCTGATCCATTGCTCTGCGAGCACACACATACAGACACACATATGGGCCGATCAGATCAACCAAGATAGTCGTTGTAGGCGCTGTGCTGCAGGCATGGCATGGAGGTCCACACATACATACCGTCATGCTGCGCCGACCCGCCCGGTGTGGCTATGTAGAAGCTGTGCACACACACGGACACAGATGGGATGGGATGTGCGGTGGGTCGTGTGCGGCGCGGTGCGTCATGCGTAGCAAACGTACTTGTTGTCGCCGATGTGGCTGACGGTCAGGTCGCACTCCACACCTATGTGTTGGTTCACACACACACACACACTCATAATTTGCATGCAGCATAGCACTCACTCATTGCGTGTGTGTGTGTGTGTGTATGTGTGTGTGTTGTGGGTACCTCCCCTTTGGTTGCACATCTGGGTGTAGGTGGTGCTGCCCACACCTTTGCCCGCCACGTTTGCCGTCGACAGCAGGCTGCGGTGGGTGGACACACATTACATACAGAGAGAGACACAGGCAGGCGATGGATGTATCTATCGGCAACACACATGAGACGTATGCGTGTGTGTCTCTACTATACCTGACGGCAGCGGTGGAGTCCTTTCCCTCGACCAGCAGCTTGCCGAAGGCCGACATGTCGATCAGACCCACCTACCAGCACACACACACACACACAAACATGCAGTGGACACGACATACACAAAGAGGGGGGAGACTGCACGCGCCGAGCTCACCTTGTTTCTGATGGCCGCATGCTCGCTCTTGACCGTTGCGAAGGTGTGCGGCCACTGGAATGAGTACTCCTGCAATTTGTGAGCGAATCACAGTCGATGGATGGATGGATGGAGGCAGTGTGTCGTACGTGTCTGAGCATGTCGGCGTATGTGTGTGTGGCGTGCTTGGGGGTGCAGTCGGGGTAGGCGCCATAGTAGTCGTACGTGAGCGGCTCGGTCTGCCTGTCTGTATGTGTGTGTGTGGCGTCGAAGTAGAAGGGGCGCTCGTAGCCCAGCGTCTCAATGTGGAAACAGCCCTGCACACACATTACATTCGCCCACAGATCTCTCTCCCTTTCTCCCTCTCTCCCTTTCTCCCTCTCTCTATCTCCGTGTGTGGGTGCCTGCTGGATCAGCCGGTCATAAAAAGGCGACTTCCGCAGCAACCTGCACACACAACACAGTCACCTCATACACAACACACGTGCAGACAGACCTGTGTGTGAAGGCATGAACGTGTGTGTGTGTGTGCATGTATGTGTACCGACCGTACCGTCCTGCCAGAGGCTGGTCGTGAGGGTATACAACTGAGTAGTTCTTGGCGTAGGCCTCGTGCGACCTGTCCTTGACCCACTTGGTGTTGTTGGTATACGACTGGTGGAACCGTGTGATGTCTGACGAGTACCTGCACACACAGGGAGGGCATGGCATCCGTGAGTGAGTGTGTCTGTGTCTGTCTGTCTGTGTCCGTCCGTACATGTCGATGTCGGTGTATCCCTGGTCAATCCACTGGGCAATCTGGTCGCCATGGCCGCCACTCAGCATGATCCCTGCAAATGCATACACCACACCACAACACACCACACCAGACCACACCACACACCCACAGGGAGACAGAGAGTGGCACTGCAAGCATGGACACAGCACGAGTGACTGCATCATCACACATCACAGACCTGCGCTGTTGTATCCACAGGCGAGGAAGAGGTTCTCACAGTCGGGCGTGTAGCCCACCAGCGGCTTGTGGTCAGGCGTGAAACTGTGCAGCAGGTGCAGACACATACGCAGACAGACACCTGTGTGTGTGTGTGTGTGCCTAAAGTGGATTGGGTACCTCTCGGGTCCGCAGACGGTGTGCTGGATGCCCGCAGACTCGACTGACGGCACCCTGTGTGTGTGTATGGTGCATACATACATGGAAGCATCCAGCCAGCCATCTATGTGTGTGTGTACCTCTTGACGTGTGCGTTGATGTGGGCCTCGAAGATGTCCTGCGTGTGGACAGGACAGACATCTATGCCCCTCTCTCTCTCTCTCTCTTTGTGTGTGTGTGTGTGTGTGTGTGGTGCCTGTGTACCCACCCAGTTTAGGTCAAACAGCCCAAAGGCAAACGAATCCTTCACATCGTCCTGCACAGATCAACAGACAGCATAGCTATGCACCGCTCACAGCCGCCGCCCGCCCGCCCAGCGACACTCACTCACCCAGAAATCTGGATCCTGCTCGTAGCCACCGATGGCCAGACAACTGCCCTGTGTCGTGTGGTGTGGTGTGTCGTCACACGCACGCACGCACACACACATGACATGGACACACATTCGCCTCGTCTCGCCGACACAACCACGCCCTGCCCGCCCATATGATGGATGTGTACCTGCAGCTTCAGGTACACGCTTTGGTCATGGTCCCGTATGTTGGGGACGAAGCCAAGACCCTCGATGGGCTGTGTGACCACATAGGCGTGCTTCATGGCGGCCAACGGGCAGTGCGCACCTGATGTAAACACACACATCGTGTCCACACACGGATGGATGGATGGATGGATGGAACCATCCACCACACCGCCGTCCATGTGCTATGCGGGGGATACGCACCGGCCATGTGTGCGACCTTCGGTGACCAGACGCCACAAGCGTTGACCAGCAGGGAGGTCTGCATCATGTGTGTGGACAGAGACATACAAGCCTTCACACGTGTGTGCCTTGTGTGCCTTGTGTGTGTGTGTACCTTGATAGTGCCTCGTGTGGTCTCGACAGCGGTGATCCGGTTGCCTTGCTTCTGCAGACCTGTCAGGAAGTAAGTACGGACACACACAAGCACAGCACACCGATGGATGGATGGATCCGCACATCAATCACATCACATAGGCACATGTGCAGACGGACGGACGGACGAACGCACCCTCCCTCACAATGAGCTCACCGGTGACAGGGGTCTCCTCAAAGACCTTCCCCCCTCTCTGCTTGCCGCCCTTCGTGTAGGCTTGCTGCACACACACACTCATGGATAAACACACACACACACATGTGTGTGTGTGTGTGCGTGTTTGTGTGTCCGTACCGTGACGCCAGAGGGCTCAATCAGCCCATCGCCCGGGGAGTACAATGCACCGTAGAGGTCCTCTGCACAGCCAAGAATCTGTCTGTCTGTCTGCCTGTCTGTCATCCAGCCTCCCCAACCTACCTGTGTTGATGAGCGGGTATATGTCTTGCGTCTGTGCGGGGGTCAGCACATGGCTCTCAATGCCGTAGTACTTGCCAACAGTGCTGCATTGCATTGCATGAAGGACACGCACACACGCGTATGTATGCATGTATGTGTGTGTGTGTGAGTGCATGTGATGTGCACAAGGCTCACTGAGCTCACCGACCTGAGTCGTTTGTACTCGTCGAGCCTCTCCTTGGTCGATGCCGTGAACAGACCACCGTTGGGCGTGAACGTAGACAGACCTGCACACACACACACACACAATGCGAAATGAGCTGCCCTTGTGTGTCCGCAACCTCGCACAGAATGGCATACATACATACCGGTTTCCTGTTCGAGTATGCCGTCCTTCTTGACCAGCTCGCGGGTTTTGGACAACAGCTGCACATACGACACACGCCACACCACAACAAACATGCTCACACACGTCCACACACACACACGATACCCACTCACCTGTATCTCGGTGTCATTTGGCCTGAGGCACCAATACAGGCCCGCAGAGTGCCACGTCGTCCCTGCATCAACCAACACACAGCAGGCATGTGCATCCACGTCTGTCTGTCTGTCTGTACCAGCGGTGAGTTTGTCCCTCTCGAGCAGCACCACATTGGTGATGCCCCTCTTGGCCAAGTGGTAGAACACAGACGTGCCAATGGCTGACACACACACATGACAGACAGACAGACAGAAACATACATCTCTGTTGGCAGTGTGTGTATGTTTCGCTCACCTCCGCCGCCCACAATGACTACGTCAGCACTCTCGGGCAATGAGCCATCACCCACAGATGACGAGAAACACCTACACACACACACACACAGAGAGAGAGAGAGAGAGAGAAAAGAGCCGCGTGACAGAAGCACACGCAATGAGTGGGAAGGCCAGATGTGCACGCAAATGGACTCGCATCTGCACAGGATGATGGTGTGTGTGTCATACCTGCTGAGTCTGTGAGCGTTGCCGGCCAGCAGCCTCACACAGCCAGCGGCTGATCTCCCGGTGGCCAGCAACGGCCAACACAACCGACCGCTACTCAACATGTCTGGGCTCTGTGAGCCTACAGAAGCACGGCTGTGACCGCGGAACTTCGCTTGAGAAAATGTGCGAGCTAAAGGTAGGCTCAAGCTAAGCTCGCAGGCACCAAACTCGAGGCCAAATGAGGCAAATGAGCGACGCCACCTTGCTAGTGATGTCGTATGAGGCGATTGGGATGGAGATCTCCGCTTGGCATCATTGAAGAAGGATGCGCGAACTTGTGCTGATGAGTGCACTGATGTGGTGCTTGTGTGGCTGCTGTGAAGGCTATCGTGTACATATGAGGCGGGCGGATGGCTGTACAACGCGTTGCAATGTGTGTATGTATGTATGTATGTATGTATGTATGTTGGCGCATAAATTGGATGAATGGCCGGCCAGGCCATCAGCAGCCACGTTCGTCATTCTCTCCTCTGTGCGGGCATGTGCGTATATATGTGTGTGTGTGCAGGTGCGTATGGTCTGTGAGGTGACTGTGCGCATTCGGGGCAAATGCACCAAGAAAGGCACATGGCAGGTGCGCACCATATACCACAGATGCGTGTGTGCATGCCCCCTCTCGGTGTGAGTGTTTGTCCGTCTGAGTGCATTCATTCATTCAGGACATCGGCTGCGAGCAGTATCGTGTGCGGATGCGGTCAGCACTCGACGTCAAGACCGAATGGGCCGCCAACGTATAGAAGCAACCAGCCACACACGCACACCACATGACCCCATCCAGCATGATGTGGCCCGACGGTGTGGTGCGCATGTGGCCACGTACACGCTCTCAGGATGACTCGTTGGTGTCATGTGTACAGAGGGACCTCTCAAAGCAGCACGCAGTCGTGTGCCTTGATGTGCAGGTATGAATGCGCGTCTGTATCCATCCATCCATCCATCCATCCATCGTCGTGTGTGTGTGTGTGCAGGGTGATGAGCACACGAGCGAGTCGTTCAGCGGCCTCTTGTACAGCCTGCTGCAGCAAGGCGGCTCACGGGTGTCCGTCGTCATCGGTACCCACATCACATCCACACGACACCAACACACGTGCACGCACGTACATGTGTGCATACGCTTGTTTGGTATGTGTTGTGTGTGCAGGCGGTGCAGAGGGACTGCCCGACGCACTGCGGCCCAAGACGGGCCAGCTGAGTGGTCGAGTACGGTACGTGCAGGGGCGCTGCCACGTGCTCACTCACATGTGTGTCGGTGTGTGTGAGTGCAGCTATGTGAGTCTGTCCCGCATGACCTTCCCTCACGAGCTGGCGCGGCTGATACTCTATGAGCAGGTGCGTGCAAATGCACATGCCTACGTGTCTTTTGCCAATTGGTATTCTCTGTGTTGTTTGGCTGTGCGCAGCTGTACCGAGCGGTGGAGATCCGCAAGGGCACCAACTACCACAAGTAGACAGACGAACGACTCGCGGCCGACTACACTACGTGTGTGATAATATGATACGCACACTCAGTGCGTCATAACGATGTCATGATTCGTACTCTCAGTCATGTTGATATGCGCGCACAGCAACTCTCTCCAGATCTCTCTGCCTCACACGCAAACAAAAACAGCTGCGGTGCAGCCTATGAACGAACACGATGCCATCACGAGCCACACGGCGAGAGCATTTCGCACAAGCGCATTTACGTCTCGTGGCTAAGCTCGCAAAAGGCGTTGGTCGCCTTTGGCCACTGGCTGTGAGGAAGGAGCCTTGTGCCACTCACAAGCAGGGAAGACTGCACACGACAGGACGGGCCATCGGCAGCACAGATCTCTGCCGCAACGCGTGCATCGGTGATTTTGAAAATGAACTCACTCGTGGGTGCCGTCTTTCTCTGCCTCGTGGCTACTGGTGAGGTCACCGCACACACACACGCATGGCATGCGTCAGAGATCTGTGAGTGAGTGCTGCATATCTATCCGTCGGTTGATGGCTTGTGTCATGTGATCTCAGGTCTGAGTGCCTCTCTGAGGCAGCGTGACACATCTGCCTTCGTCCCCCCCACCCCCTTTGGCGTCAGCAGTGGTCTGTCCAACGCAGTGCAGAGGTGCTCTGACCTGTGCCAAGCACGGGGCGAGACCCTCTTGATGGCCACGGCTGGCGAGGAGAACCTCGGCGCACCCCCTGCCGATATGGACAGGCGCAACATCCTCAACGCCCTCACACTTGGGGCGGTCGGCTTGCCCATCCTCCAGGCGGCATACTTCTACCTGGGGTTCTTCGTGCCGCCCAGCAAGAAGGGCGGCGCGGGTGCTGGTGTGCCGGCACTCGACCGAGTGGGCAACCAGGTGACGGTCAAGCAGTGGCTCGCCAGCCACAATGCGGGCGACAGGGAGCTCGTCCAGGGCATCAAGGGTACGCAGAGACGGGGGGGAGGGAGGGAGAGGGAGGGAGGGGGTCTATGTGTCAATCAGGGTTGGATTGGGTCTCTCTCTCTCTGTGTGTGTGTGTGTGTGTGCAGGCGATGCGTACTATCTTGTGGTCAACGACGAGAAGACGAACGTGAAAGACTTCGGCATCAACGCGGTGTGCACACATCTCGGGTGCGTGGTGCCGTGGAATGCCGCCCAGAACAGGTTCATCTGCCCATGCCACGGATCCCAATACGACGCTAATGGAAAGGTATGTGGGAGAGGCGAGCCACTCACTGATTGTCGAGAGATGCCGCACCATGCAGGTTGCGCGACAGACAGACATTGGACACGTGTGTGTGTGTGCAGGTTGTGCGTGGCCCTGCCCCTCTGTCGCTGGCCCTCGCCCACGTGGAAGCCGACGACAAGGGAGGGGTGAGTGATACGCTCTTTCCCACCGCGAAAGACACACATCCACGCTCCTGGCTTTATCTCTCTCTCTCTCTCTCTGTGTGTGTGTGTGTGTGTGTGTGTGCAGATTGTGTTCAAGGAGTGGAAGAAAAGCGAGGAGGACTTCCGCACCGGCGAGACCCCCTGGTGGTCATAAACGCGCCATCCATTCCCTCCCGTACACACATACAATACCATACATGGCTGCGTACAGTTTCACATGAATGGGCAGAGAGAAGTCGAGAGAGATCGATGGTAGGCAGGCCGGTCGTTGCGCGTCTGCTTGTACAGGGGGTGGGGGGGGCGATTGATGGATGGATGGATGGAACGCTATGCGTGAGTAGCTTTCTGCTGCAGTGAAGTGAATGTATGTGTGTGGGTGAGAGAGAGGGGAGGGGGAGGGGTGTGTGTGTGTGACGACCAGCCAGCCTCGGCCTGCTCGACTAACGCTCGTGCCATCATGTGCTTGCTTGCTGCGATGCCACCGACCTTAGCGGCCATACGTGAGTGAGTATTTTTGTGGCGCGGTGCGTCTGTCTGTCTGTCTTTTCGCAGCACCAGCTTAGCTGTTGATGTGTGTTCGTCTGGCCGTGTTGTGGTCTGCCTGGTGTTGTTGTCGTTGTACTCCCAGATGCCATCAATCACTCGTCGACATAACACGTGATCGATGACGTCCGGTGGCCGGCGGCGAACAACACAGGCAGGCCATCACACAACCAAACGCCGACGCTTCTGCCTTGATGCATTCTCTCGCCCAGCCCAATGCGTTGTCAGGCTGTGTGCGTGTGGCGGGGAGGGAGAGAGCATCACGGCAGGCGACCCAATGAAGACGCGGTAATGGTTGGCGGCGTGACAATGGATGATGTATGCATTTTCACCGAAAGTTTTGATCTTCATGGGCAGCTACGATCCACCGACCCAAAAGAGTTTCACGCGGAATTCTGAAAATGAAAAGCCAGGGCCCACTGAGCCCGCCGCCTTAGCAGTTGAGAGCCTTGCCGTCGTGGAGGTGGCCACGATGCTGTCTGACCTGGAGCAGAAGCACTCCGAGGTACGAAACATTGACCTTTTGATTCATTGGAAGGAGACCTGCCTGCCTGCCTCTCGCTCTTGCTTGCCCTGTGGTGGTCCCTGCAGATAAGCTGCCTGATGTACCGCTTGTCCGCACTGGACGCGTCAGATCTCTCATCGCACGTATGTCTGTCTGGACATCTGCACGATAAAGATGGTTCACACGCTCTGCCGCTGTCCGATTGTGTCATTCATGGCTGCAGGACTGTTCGCTCCACATGATAGCTGCGTTGTATCAGTACGCCAAGTTGAAGGCCTCGCTCAAGGCCCTCGTCAAGTCGGCCACCTTCCCCCAGCGACGCACTGCTGCATCGGTCAGTGAGCATACAAACAGATACAATTCCGAGCGGATGCGCTGTTTGTGTCTGTTATGGTCAGGCCAAGTTAGATGACCTCTCGGCCGACGCCATGGCTCGTCTGCAGACATCGACAGACCTGCAGGGCGTCGGCTGCCTCAAGACGACTGCACCACTCGTCAACTATCACGTCAAGATGGCCCTTCGTCGCCGGCTGACCGTCGCCGTGGACAAGGCGGGTCTGACGGGTGTGGTGCGGTTTGCGCCTCAGCTGGGCGACGGTGGTGTGATGAAGGCGCTGTGGCTGATGGAGGAGGGCGGCAGCTGGGGAGAGGTGGGCAATGGACTGCGGGTGGCGGGCCAGTGTGGCTATTGCCAACTGCCCATTACCATCGACGCTGTAGACCTGCAGAAGCACGACACCAAGACGGTAAGGGGGCACATCACCTCACACAGCAGGGGGAGAACAGGCTGCATCTTCTTGCATCCATCGTCGTGTGTTCCTGTGTGTCAGGCCTATTTGTCGATGCCCCGTGTGACAGCCCAGTGGATGGTCGTTGGTCGGCACGTGGCCTTCCGTCGTGCCAATGGCCAGCAGGATGGCACCTTCGAGCTCTTCCGTGACAATACCATCAACGAGATCCGCACCATCCGCGACGAGCCCGGGTTCGCCATCACCCTCAACCCGCCCCTGTCCACCAATATGCTGCACCCCCTGCAGCAGCACCCCTTCCAGCAGCACATCAAGCCAGATGACCTGCCCGTCTAGTCGACCATCTGGTTCTACCGCGGCGGCAGCTGGGCGGCAAACGCGGATGAGAACACCGATGCGTCGATGAGCGCCTTCATCGTGGAGATGATCAAGCACCATTACGACGAGAGCGGCGTCCAGGTCCACCAGATGCGCATGGACATCGATCGATAGGTACTCTCCGAAGCACACATGGGACGTGGCAGTGGATCGCTGTCTGTGTGTGTGTGGATGTGTGTAGTGATGCTGGGGGTGGCTATTTGGACGGCGTGCTGACACGGTCGCCCCACACACCACTGGACGGATGCTCAGCTATCGTGGCGTCGGCAGGGGGCGATGCAGAGGTAGAACACATTCATCTGCTGACGGCCTTCGACGACCCCTTCACAGCGTGGGTCCAATTCTGGGTCGTTCCTGATGACCGTCAGAATGGTGAGCGAGAGCCGCGAGTGCGGACAGACAGGCAGACAGTCTCATTGTCTGTCCCTCCTCCCATGTGGCAGTGAGTGTCACTCTGGTGACGACTGAGCAGCCGGTGGGCAGTCCGGGCGATCCGTTCCCCGCCAGGTATCAGCGCACGGCATGGCTGGCTCGGCGGTCGTTGGGCCCTGTCGCACCGGTCTTGCTCGACGGACAGGCGCCGTAGAGGACAGACACACAGATGACGCAACACGGTGAGGGCAGCCAGGACGATGCAAAAGAGGCCGCTGCACGCCCCTCATATGTCTGTCTTTCTGTCGTCTGTCTGTGTGGTCTGTCGTGGTGATGTGGTACAGAGGGATGTCGTTATCCATCCGTCCATTGGGATTGTCCATGCTTGCCTGTGACTAGACTGGTCGACAGCTGAGGGGGGCGATTCGCATTCATGATTGCAATGATACGGCGTGAAGATGTGGACCCATACACAGACATGCACATGATGTACGTACGGTGGCTGCATGCCCCAGTCACTCGTCAATCAAACATGTATGTCCTACCCCACACACGCCAGGCAATGCAAGTAGCTAGCTGGCCACACACACACGCACCTCACACCGATGGATAAGGACGCCTCACAAACAAATCTGCCATATTCCGTGAAACCGCTCTCCGCATCCCAGATGAAGGCGCTGTCGTCAGGCCTGTTGCTGTTCCTGCGGCCGTTTACACGCGTTCGGCGCATGTCTTCATCGGCGTCATCGGGCGCATCTGCCAAGACGGCCTCGCCGGATGAGATCAAAAAGTTCAATGAAATGGTGAGCTGAGCAGGGCACCCACGGTGGACACAGACCGTGTGTATGCGGTCATTCATCGCATCATGCCCTTTCAGGCGAAGGAATGGTGGGACCCGAACGGCCCTTTCGCAGGTATGTAGGTGGGATGGTGACGGTGGTTGCACAGAGGCAATTAAGGCAAGGCAAGCACGGCTGTCTGTCTGTCTGTCTGTGTACGCACGTGCATTGCATGTCCGTGTGTCGGTCGGTCGGTGTGTTAGGTCTGCACGACTACAACCCGACCCGTCTGGCCTTCATCAAGAAGCATGCACTCAAGGGCAAAGAAACCGACAAAATGGAACCACTCAAGGGGCTCAGGTGCCTGCACGTTAGCTGGGGGGTTGGCATGTGTGTGCGCATACGTATGTCTGTCTGTCTGTCTGTCTGTCTGTTGTGTGTGCTGTGTGTGCAGGATATTGGATATCGGGTGTGGGGGCGGCATTCTGTCTGAGGCGATGGCCAGAATGGTTGGCAGTGCAGTGCCCATCATATGCACACCTGCTGCACTGCACTGCACCGATTTGATTGCCGTGCACACACCGATCCATCTCCATGCACACGTGCGCATTCACCGCAGGGCGGGGAGGTGACGGGCATCGACATGAGTGAGGAGAGCGTCAAAGTCGCCGAACAAAGAAGGCAATCGTTCGGGTACATCGCATCCACACACAGACACACACAAACACAGACAGACACGGGGATGTTGTGCATGGGCTGCATCCATCACGTGCAGGTCGGAGGGATTCGCATCTCGGCTGTCCTTCAGCCACGGTGAGATCGGCGACGTCGCCGACAGCGTCAAGGACCACCAACAGAAAGTCGAAAAAGGCGAAGAGGTAAGTTAAGTTAGGCGACAGACAGACACACATGCTGCCGCAGCTGTGTGTGTATACGTCTGTGTGTGTGTGTGTGTGTCAGGTCGGCGATTCGGTTGCCCCGTTTGATGTGGTTGTGGCGAGTGAGATCATCGAGCACGTTGACGACATTGAGGGCTTCTTCTACGGCTGCACGCGATGCGTCAAGGGCAACGGTCCGACACACACACACACACATACACACGGATGGACACCCGTCACATCAAGCTTCACGACGAGTGTCTGCGTGTGTGTGTGTGTGTGTGTGGGTGGGTGGGGGTGCAGGTGGTGTGTTGGTCGTGACGACCCTCAACCGGACGCCCGAGAGCTACCTCCTGGCCATTGTGGGCGCAGAATACGTCACAGGCATCGTGCCAAAGGTAGCTAGCTGGACACACACACACACGCACACACACACAGAGGACACCCACCCATCGGCACGACCACCGCTGTCTATCTGTTTACCTCTCTGTCTGTCTGTCTGTCTGTCTGTCAGGGCACCCACGATTGGTCCAAGTTCGTGACCCCCAAGCACCTGGACAACCTCGCCAAACTCAGCGGAATGAGGAAAATCGAAATCCAGGTAGGTGAATAAATGGGTGGGTGCGCTTGTCCGTCCATCGTCATTCATGTGTTTTGGTATTTGTGTGTCTGTCTGTCTGTCTGTCTGTCAGGGTGTGAGTTACATCCCGGTTGTGCGTCAGTTTGTGCAGGAGCCCTTCGCACGGGTCAACTACATGGCCGCATACGAGAAGCCGTGAACGAATGACTGGCTGCAGTGTGATGGATGCATTGTGTGTCTGGCTGGCGTGCTCTTTGGTGTCTTGCCGATGGTGATAGCCAGCCATAGCCATGTCAAGTGGTCAGCATATGTCAGCATATAAGACAGACAGGTGCTGGCATCGGATGCATCGACGGCAAGACACCAATCAGGGGAGGGGGCCGCCCCGCCCTTGTCTAGCGCTCTCGTTGCAATGCAACATTCATTAAGTTCAATGGCCGGCCATGTGTACAGATAGATCAGACCGATGGGCTGGCTGTTGTGGGTAGGCGGGGGTGGGTTTGGTGTGCAGACAGACAGACAGGCAGACAGACAAACGCATCTTATCTGTGGGTGTACCTTTTCCGAGACGCGCGTGTGGTGCGAGTGAGTGAAGAGCCGTGGTGGGCAACACATACATCCATCAACGAACGATTCAAGTAGCACACAATACACACACACACACACACACACAGATGCATAGAGTCCACTCATTCATTCATGTGTGCAACATTCTAGCCACCGATCTCCAGCAGTCTGTCTACCTCCACCCCCAGCTCCTCACCTTCCCAGAGTGTCTTTCCCGCCCGCTCGTCGGTGTCTCTGTGGGTTTGTGGGTTTGTCGGTTTGTGTCGCTTGAGCAAAGGAAGGCTTGGCTAACCTAGCTACCATCCATCCATCCATCCCATGCCACCCACGTGCATCTGACTACCGAAAGTGCTACAACCCTCCGTCTGTCTGTCTGGTAAAGTGTCTGTGTATATTGGTTTAGTAGTTGTTGAGTAGTTTGACGGAGCAGCCGTCGCCGCCCATCGACACTATTGGCATCAGCAGCGTCTCGTCCAACGGCAAATCCTACACCAACCCAAGACACACACACACACACATGATATATCCGTCACGGGCACAACCAACCATGGGCTGTGTGTGTCTGTGAGTGAAGTGACTGAGTGACCTCGAAGGCGACCTCCCATTCCTCGTCGTTGACAGCATACGACAGCGAACTGACACATCGCGGCACACAGAGACGCAGGGAGACCGGGAGACTTCCATGTGAGTGTATGCATGGGTGTGTGCATCCTTTTCAGGCCTTGTGTTGACGCACCCGAATTCCTTGCCGTTGAGTGGCCTCATGTCGACCTCGACGTGCACCACATTGCCCTCGTCTATCAGACGGTCGCCACCCGGACGATCCTACACACACCCCACCCACACATCACACATCCATCTGTGTGTCCATTCCTGTCCTGTCTGTCTGTGTGTGTATTGCGTGCCTGCCAGGGTTCGTCGTCCCGCGATCGGCTGCAGCGGGAGGTCGTTATCAAACGCCAGGGCTTCTGCAGACACACACACGGAACCACACACGGACAGACAGGGAGGGGGACAGACATCGAGTGGGGGGGGGGGTGTTTGCCTTGCCTGAGCTGACTGACCTCGTGGTTCATGCCGTGGACACCGAACTGCAGCTGGGGGCGGTGCGCACACTTCTTGAGAATCGAAAAGGACCACCTGTTTGACGCACATACACAAACACATGGACATCTGTATGGTATGCCCGTGGTGTGTGTACTTGTAGAAGGCCCCTCTGCTGATGCGCAGCGTCCCCGACACGGGGATCACCCAACCCTGCACACACGAGGGAGGACGTCCATGAATCATGCATGGGCAGAAGACATATGTGTTTTGTGTGTGTGTGTGGGGGG
>CDMY01000328.1:79780-93139 GCA_001179505.1 Vitrella brassicaformis | reverse complement strand
GGGGGGGGTCACCTGGTCCTCGAAGTCGCGCACTTTGGTGACTACCTCGTGGTGGGCGCCCGTAATCGCAAACTCCTGTAGAGAAGCATATGTATTTTTGTGTGTGTGTGTGTGCGTGTGTGTGTGAGGGTGTTGTGTGTCTGCCTGTAGATACACACATACATCGACGTAGTCGGTACTCGGCACCCAGTAGAAGGGAGGCTTCGGACCTGCAGCACACATCCATCCATCCATCCATGTGTGTGTGTGTGTGTGTGTATACCGCTGGTGTTTGATAGTTTGGTGATGCTGATGTTGGGCTGGGCTACGGAGGGCGGCGGGGCCGCCGCCGCCGCCAACTGCAGATGGCACACACAGACACACAGACACACCCACCACACTCACAGACAGACGTGAATGCGTCCACACGACTGGGTGTTGGGTGTGTGGGTGTGTGTATGGTGCAGGGGTGTGGTGTCGGATTCCGACCTTCATGTCGCCCACTTTGCCCTTGAGCTTCTCAACCAACGCATTTATCTCCTGCGCGCAGGCAGACAGACAGGCAGAAAGGTGGATGTGATGTGGAGCTATGCGGTATGATGGGTGTGGTTAATATGTGTACGCACCTCCCGCGCCTCCTTCTGTTCCTTGGCTTTGGCTATCTCGATGGCCGACAAACGTTCCATACCACTGCAGCCAGCATCCACACAGACACGGACACGTATGTAAACACGTGTGTGTGGTTGTGGTTGTGGTTATGTACCTAACGATCTGTCCGATGTCGTCCTCCATCTCCTCAAACTTGGCAGCTTTCTTGCCGTCATACTGAGGCAGGTACATCAATCAGACGAAGAGCACCCACACGTGCAGTGCAGTGTATGCAGACGTAGGCATGCATACCTGTTTGGTCCCGCCTGCAGTCCCCCCCACGCCCTTATTGGCCGCCGCCACACCGATGCCGCTAACGCCACCCACACCCTACACAGACACAGACACACACAAACGGATCTCTCTCTCTTTCTTGTGTGTGTGTGGTGTGTGTGTGTGTGTGTGTGTGTGTGTCCCTCTGTCTGTCCGCACCTGGCCGTATCCCCCTATGAGTCCCCCCGCACTGACACCCACACTCCCGCCACCCTCAGCCGTGATCAACTTCACTCCCGTGTGCGGACCCTGCACATAGACACACACACACACACACACACACACATGGATGAATCCACAAGAATGTCTGTGGGTGGGGTGTATTTAGGGGGTGTGGGGGGTTGGGTACCTGCATGATCATGGCGCCCCTCTGCATGTTGGTGGCTGCTACTGCGGCAGTGGTGCCGGTGGTGCCCTGAAGGCGCATGTGCTGCGGCTGGTACGACAACGGCGTTGGCTGCGCAGACACACAAACGCAACGCAACGCAACGCCACACCCGCACACGTTCAGTAAGTACGTATCCACCCCTCCCCTCCATCTCTCTGTGTGCCCATATACCCACTCACACCCACACCCACGCCCACCCACGTGACTAAGGTACCTGCATGATTTGCGCTGCAGCGGTGGGCATGAAACCGCCGGGCATGTTGATGGCGCCCGCGGCCGGACGCATCGGGTGCATCATGTACGACGAGGGGTGAGGACCGGTGCCTGCAGTGCACATAGATGGAAAGATATAGTGGATGGATGAAGGGCTGGATGGAGGTACCGACCAGAGCGGCGAGCTCCGGTAGTCGCGATGGGAGTCGCTGGGTGAAACCATCAGAGAAAACGAAGATACACAGATCAGATCCAGAAACCAACGACTTTGGCGTCGTGTGCGGTGTTTTTGGCGTACATACCTCCGTGCGACAACGTCAGCGGCAATCCGTGCCCGCCCTCAGCAGCTGACCACCACACACACACATCCATCCATCCATCCAAACCACCAGATCCAGGCATCTACCATTTCACCGACATACCTTTGTTGGCCGCGATGCCTCCCTGAGATGCCGTGAGCAGCGGACGGCCGGCAGCGGGATACATTGGCGGGCGAGAGGCCTGCCATACAAACCCACCGTGCCATCAAAGGGATGGTCCAGATGGATGGAAGGGCAACACAACACGGTGCTGCGTACCTGGGATTGTCCGTATGCGGCATGGGCTGGGAAGGGCGCGTTGGACGAAACCGAATACGGCGGCTGCATCCTCACTCCCTCTCCCTCACCGCCCGCACCAGCAATCGCAACTTTGAGATCGCAGCGGGTCACGCGTGTTTACAATTGTCGCTGCTGGGCGCGGATGGATTCGGCGTCAACTTACGTGTGTGCTAGCTCCGTGATCCATAAAATGTCCGTCCCCCTCTCGTCGGTCGCCTCGGTCGCCCACACAAGAAAATAGTATACGAGTATGTGGCTGAGGTGTTCGTCCCTCCGTGTGCCTGTCGAGTTGCTCGAGTGGACAGAAGCATCAATGCACCCGTCGATGGCTGAACTGATGCTTCCGACAACCGCCCCAAGCAACCCCGCATGCACACAGAAGGTCACACACGCTAAGACAGACAGACAGGCAGCCAGATCGAAAGGATGCAGCCAGCCATCAGCCGTACACACACAAAGGGATCTCCACACATACACACAAACACACAAACATACACACATACACACATACAAAGATACATAGAAAAAGGGACAGACAGGAGGGCAGAAAAACTCTTAATTCGAGACTGTGTCAGTGTCGAAAAGAACTTGAAGCCCCACGTGCCACACGCATCGATCCACACACACAGGTGTGTGTACGTACGAAAGATACGAGTCAAAATCGACGACCTGACTGACGTCCTTGGTGCGGCTGCAGCAGTCACTCGGCCTTCTTGTCGCCTACACACACACACACACACACACATGTCAGACATCAAGTCCGTAGGACTACACGGGTGGCTCCCGTCATGTGGTGTGTCTGTTGCGACACATGACATGTGCAGCTACCTACCGGCTTTGAGGAAGTTGACGTAGTCGAAGAGGGTCTCGGTGGGCGCGGGGCCGCTCTTGTACGTCTCCTGCACACATCGTGAGATGGATGGATGGATGGATGCGCGTGTCTTGTGTGATGCTTGCTGGGCTGGCTCACCATGAGGTACTTGACGATCTCCAGACTCTCAAACATCTCCTTGCCTGCATTGCATTGCAATCAGTACACAAACATCCCACGAATACGTACGTATGCAGAGATAGATACGAAGGTGCTCATGCGTGTGTGGGCAAGTGGAGGCATACATACCCGTGTTGGGATCGTACAAAAAGGGCACCTTGATCAAACCCGCACTCTTCCGCAGTTGCGGCAACTGAACACGCCAGTCAATGCATTGCACACACGGACGGGACGGATGGCCCCTTGAGTTGAGTCGCTACCTTGTCGCCATACAGCTTCTTGAATATCTCGCGCTTGCTGCTGCCGACGGGCGTCGTGTGCATCAGGTACGGCAGCTCACTTGACACACACACACACACACATACACGTGTTTATACAGGTTGGGAACAGTGTGTGTGTTTGCTTGTGTTTGTTTGGTTACAGGCTGGAGAGGACCTCCCGGACGCGCTTGACGAATGGGGACGGCTCCATGCCCCAAAGCTCGAGGTGCTGCACACACATTGGACGCCCTTATGCATGTAAAAATATGGGCGCGTGTTTCTGCTGTCACCCATGCACCTTCTCAGGGAGCGTGGAGGGTGCCTTGAGCATACCCATGTACCACAAAGGACCTGTCATCCAAGCGCATACAACAACACACGGCCGTGGGTATCTCTCTGTGTGTGTGTGTGTCCATGCAGATGTGTATGTGCTCACGGAAGATGCCGCTGATCATGAGGGAGGGCATCTCGTAGTAGGGCGAGGACGCAATCTGACATACAGACAGACAGTCAGACAGACAGACAGACAGACAAGCCACACAGCGTCCATACCTACCTACATGCATGGCCATGGATGCACGGCATACCTACATGCATGGCCATGGATGCACGGCATTGTGTATACGTACACGTACATATACGCATACGTATACATACGTATGTATGTGTATGTGATGCGTATGTGTACACTTATGTATGTGTACACACATACAATTGTATGTGTGTACGTATGCAGCAAACCTAGCTAGCTACCTTGTATGTGAGTGGCTTCTGCGCGTCTTTGCCGTAGGTGTCCCAAAGGTACTGCACGATCGCCGCACTCTCATACATCTTGGTGCCCGTGTTGTCGTCAACTACACACACACGCGAGATCCATTCACCCACACATCATGTATGTATGTCGCTTTCCTTTCCTCACTCAGTAGAGGGAACTGTGCCTTGCCGCCAGCCGTCTGCGCCACAGGGCAGTATCTCGACCCCTCCGTCACATTGCGGGCCTTGAAAGTCGTCCGCGGACCTGCACACGTACATGGCCCGCACACACACAGGCATGAATGTGTACATGTGTGTGCGTGTGTTGGCCTGTGGGCGTACAGTACATGGGTAGCAGACGTAGTCCAGGTCGAGTGTGCTGAGGGCTTCGCGGACCTTCTTGCAGTAGGGACACCACTGTACCCCACACAGACCATCCCACACACAAACCACACAGACCTCACACAAAACACCAACATGCCAAGATCACCTCAAACCTGACGTACACACAGAGACAGGCAGGCAGGCAGGCGGGCAGACAGACAGATGTACATGTCGATGGACTCTCCCTCTCTGTCTCACTCGTAGAGGATGATTGTCTTGGTTGGCCGCTGGCAGTTGTGCACGCCTGCAGCAATCACAAACATCCACACATCCATATGTGCATACACCCGTACGCGCACGCGCATGGCATCTGTCGACGTGCGCTCAGCCACTCACCGGCCGCAGCAAACTCGCCGGCAACCAGGCGCAGCGCCCATGAAGGCAGCTGAAGACACATGACAAACACACACACACACACACACCCCTCTGACACAGCTGCTGCACGTGCATCCGCACGACTCTCTGTTTGTCTGTTTGTTTGTGCCCGCACTCTACCTACCAGCGTGGCGAGGTCAATCCATTGCACAATGGCCTACACACACCGGACAGTCTCCTCTGCGTGCACCCCGCTGCAGTGTTGTCACGTCTTACGATGGGGAGCGTGTCAATGATCCACTGAAACAGAAGGCCCTGCATCACCGGACGGACGCACACCAATCGCCACACGGCAAAGTGTTTGAGGAGATTTTCTGTCTGTCTGCCTGTCTGCCTTCAAGGGGACAGATAGGACAGACAAGAGCACCGAGGTACTTGAATGACTCACCCAGTAAGCTCCTGCCATCACGAAGAGGGTCTGCACGTACTTCATGGGATTCTGCAGCGCACTTTTCGCGTGCATCTTGACTGCATTCAACATCTCCATTCAGGACAGATTCACGCGCTGCGCTGGCCGGCTGGCTTGGTTTGTGTCAGCAGCGATCTGCGAGCTTGAAGCACCGTCGCTGGTGTTGAAGTATGGTCCCGTTTGTTGATCTCCCGAAGGAACAATGGCACAGAGCTGCTGCATGAGCAAGACGCAGAGAAAGAGCGAAGATGAGCCGCCCATGTATGATGCAGTCATCATTCCGGGCGGCGGGGTGGACCAGCAGGGGTGAGAGGGAGGGAGATCTCCAGCGCATGACGGCCAGATGCACATATATGCCCACATGCGCATCCATCCATTCACTCACCAACATGTGTCTGTCTGTCTGTTGTCCGTTCGTTCGTCATTAATGCATTGCAGGGTTCCGCATCCGTGGGTAGTGGAGCGTCTGAAGAGGGCCCTGACGCTGGACAAACAGACCAAATACTACATCCTGCTCTCACGGTGAGTGTGTGTGTGCGTGTGTATGTGTGCGTGTAGGCATGTTCATCCATCGATTGCGTTGTTCTCTGTGCGTTTGTTTCTGCGCTGCAGGGGGACGACTCACAAGGCGCCTCCACTCGACAGCGAAGGCGTGCCCATCGATGAAGCGGCGGCAGGGGCAAAGTGAGCTAGCAAGTTGGGGCAATGCCATCCATCCATCCATCAGCAGCCACAGATGAAGTGCATGTGTGTGTGTGGATGGACTTGCTGTGCCTGCCTGCCTGCCTCCCTGTGTGTCCGTGCAGGTATCTGGCAGAGCATGGCGTGTCGACAGACCGCATACTCATGGAGAGGTGGAGCCTCGACACCATCGGTATGTATGCCGCATCAATGGCGCCTGCACACGTATGGATGTTTGTTTGTGTGCGTGTATCCACAGGCAACATCTACGCCCTCCGTCGGCTGATCACGGAGCCGATGGACATGAGAAGCCTCGTCTTCGTCACCAACGAATTCCACATGAACCGGACGAGGGAAAGCGTATACATGCCGACAGATGGACACACTACACACAGGCTGACTATGTGTGTGTGTGTGTGCAGGTCTTGTGGATCTACGGAATGCCCCCCGTGTGGCCTTTTGAGGCCCCCGTCCCTCCAGGCCTCTCATCCGGGATGAGCTTCGACTTCCTGTCGGTAGCCAATGCCGGCATGAGCCAGGAAATGGTTGGTATGCACCTCCACTCGCCCAGCCACCGATACACAAATGCTGGATGTTTGTGTGGATCCTGTGGGACGATCTGCAGGTGGCTGCGCGGACTGCGAAGGAGAAGGCCTCCTTGAAGACGCTGAATCAAGTCACCAAAGAGAAGGTGCGTGTGGATACCTACAAACAACACATGGATGCATGCTACCACACCCTACTGTGTCATACATATGCGTGTTTGTTTCCCCACCCCACCCCACAGGTGAACTCGTTGGCCAAGCTGGCCCAGTTCTTGCTGGTGGAACACGGCGCGTACAACACGCCAAGTGCCGTCAAATACAGGACGCAAGAGGGCGGCCAGGGCGAGGGCGACAGTGAGGGGGCAGCTGCCAGCAGCGGCGGGGGCGGGGGCGGGGGCGGGGGCGGCGGGAGTGCTCTGTTGTCGACCTACTGATCCTGATCGGTTCAGACACTGTCTTTAGTTGTGCGAGCAATGCAATGTCCCGCTCATGTGTACGTAAACGTATAGGCATACGCACTTGTTCATTTGTGTGAGCATTCGATATGATATCCATCACTAGCGCTAGAGTACTGACTGGGGCGTGCCTGGCCTACAAGGAAACTTCACATACATACGTACTGATGTTGGTTGGCTTTATAAACGGATCAGTGAGTGAATCCATCGGGCAAGGTGACTGACATAAATTGGTCAGTGAATACACAACACAGACGACGCGACCTTACCGGGCCTTCGCTTCGCACCTCCTCACTATATGTATGTACATCAATCACAGCCCACACCTCGTCAGTGTCACGACACGCTCACCACACACTGGACACCCCACTGCTATAGACCCATCAGTGCTACTCACAGTCATGCCGCCGCCTCTCCCCTTCCCCAGCAGCACCCCCTGCTGCTGTCCCTCCACCCCAGTCAGCCCACCCTCTCTCACTGCCATGGCGATGCAGTAGTAGCAGAACATATGACCGCACGGCATCGTCCGATGGGCACACACCATGGGCGACGCTCCGCACATACCACACGCACCAACAGAGGCAGCACTCATACCGGATGAAGGCCTCTCTCTTTGAAGCTTCGGGATGTGTCTGGCCAGCAGCGGCACCCTCCTGGCGTGTTTGGTCACGTATGCCGTCGCCTGGTCGGCCGACCGCCTCAGCATTAGCCGCACTCGCCTCAGGTTGACGAGTGGCGTGACGACCAGGAGGAGGTCGGTGAATGAGTGCCAGTAGAGCTGTCGGTCCATCAGCTCGAAGGATATCTGCCGCGGGAGGGTGGGGTCCACGTGGTGCATCCGCAACCGCAGCAGCCGGTCGGCCACCGACCGGTAGACGCCGGCCTTCAGAAAAACCACCAGATTGACCAACGTGGCCGCCTCATACGCCCGCTCCACCACAGTAAACACCCTCCTCAGCGCACGATAAGGCTGAACCCCAGGCCTCTCACCGTCCTCCCATCTCTCGTCATCCATCAGCCTCTTGAGCCGAGCCACCGCCCACGGTAGCACAATCGTCAGCAGCATAATGCCGTACTTCTGCCTCGCCGGCAGCCGCTGCATCCCGGCATCCACATGCCGCCCATCGCCCGCACGCTCATGCGGCCACCCTCTGTACTTGACGTTCTGCAGGGAATCGCCGGGCGATGGCCTGTCTGCGAGTGTCGTGTACCGCCAGACCACCAGGCGGAGCAGTGCATCCACTTCAGGCCGCCATCTGTCGAACACGCCCTCGTGGAAGAGTCTGAATGCACTGGCGAACCCGGATGTGAGGAGGGAGAGGATCTCGCTGTCGAGGCGGGCGGCATCCAGCTGGTTGACGCGCAAAGTTGTCTCAGGTGCTTCCATTCCACGACGGTCAAGTGCTGTATCATGAAACGTCCACGAAATCGGAAGATCTGTCTTCCTCACAGTGTGCTGCGTCCTGCTGAGCGCCATACAAGCGCTCCTCCCCGTTCCCCTTTGAGTCGCCTGCGAGCTTAGACGCAAGCAAGACACGCCTTGAAGCCTTCTGGGTTCGTGCACCAGAAGTTGAGCCGACGGCATTCTCCTCTACGTTCTCACCAAGATCTGACCATGGCACTTTCCATGCCGCCCATCCCAGAGGCAGCCGACGGGATGGCCGACAAGTTGGTGGATGCCTTCATGGGCACCACAAACGCCGCCTATGACGACTACCTCGATGCTGCCGGCGGATGGGGACCGATAAACGCTGAGGAAGGTGGGCGGGCCGCCGCGGCGGGGAGAGAGTGGAGGAAGGAGATGCAGGTGTGCTTCCTTCGTTGGTTTGTGTGTGTAGGTTTCCAGGTGCAGCGGTTGGTCATCGACAAGACATGCAAGAAGATGGGCCTCGATCACCCCCTGGGATGGAAGATTGGAGGGTGCAAAAAGGCACAGCAAGAAGCACTGGGTCAGTCAGTGACTGAGTCTGCGTGCCTGCATGGACATGACATACCTAGTGGCATACATAAATCTCTCCTCATCCTTTTTGGCCGGCGGATCATGGCAGGCCTGTCGGAATGCTGGTGTGGCGCCGTGTTCCGTGTGGTGCAGTCGCCGGCCAAGACGAGCAGCGACAACGTCCGGGGCATCGAGTGCGAGTTCGTGCTCAAGCTCAAGCACGACTTGCCCAGCAGAGGCGAGCAGGGCGACGTCTACTCCATGGAACAAGTGACCGACGCTGTGGGTGAGTGAGGCAACACACACACACACACACACAGAGGCTCACAGACAGACACAGGCTGACTGCATCTCCCTCTCTCTGTTCGTTCGTTGGACAGGTGCCATTATCCCGGCGTATGAGGTGGTGAGGCCCAGGGTGCCCGAGCAGACCCTCTTCAAGACCACACCTGCGCCGTTTGTGATCGCTGACTATGTGAGCGATATCTGTAGACGAGCGGCAACCCCTCACTCTCACAGAAAAGGATGGCACGCCCTTCTTGCCCTGCTCATTTCATTCTCTCTGTTGCATCTTGTCAGGGCGGTTGTGGCGAGATCGTGTTGGGCGAGGCCTCCCCGCCCTCGCCCACCACTCCTTTATTCGACACGCCGGTGCCAGTCTCCCTGTCGGTCAACAACGTGACGGTGGCTTCGGGCACGTCAGCTGAGGTCCTGGGCAACCCACTGACGGCGCTGCACTGGCTGGTAGGTGGGTGGGTGATCAGATCACTTGACTGACCTGGAGTGAGCGAATGAATGATGAATGATATGGACCGGACGGATCCCGTTGGTTTGGTGGTGTCTGGTGTGGCAGGTCAACTTTCTGTCGCCCCGGGGCGTGAGTCTGTATGGTGGTCAGGTCATCAGCACGGGCACGACCACGGGCATGACACCGGTGGCGGCGGGCGATAAGGCCGATGGGTCCTTTGACGGGTTCGGAAAGGTCGAGATACAATTCTAGCCAGACAGATAGATAGATTGGCAGCGTTTCTAGGGCGTGACTTAGGTTTGGTCTTTTTCTGTGTTATCTATCTGCCGAATGATTGCTGGCTGCACAGGTAAGCGTCGTTGTCTCTTTATCCGACGGAAGGCACGGTGCTGTCACATCCGGCCCTGTGGCTGTGACGGTGCCGTCCCACTTGTCGGACAGGGAGGCTCGATGCAATCCGTTTGCACGGATGTAGGGCTCACATCGTGTGTGTGTGGCGAGACGACACTTCTCGCGCTGCTTGGCTGTTGGATGATATGAGGCATTGGGTTCCGCTCCAGTGCAAAATTTTCCCCCTTCTCGTTGATGCGCTGCAGTTGCTGCGTGGTCGTAAGATACTGCGTCTGATGAATCAATCTCTTTTGGCCGCCAACCTCTCAGTGAGTGCGGTGCCTGGTAGTCTTGTTGGTTGGCCAGGCGCCGGACGGTGAGGGTCGGCAAGGAGAGATGCCGGTCTGTCTGGTGCGGGTCGGGTCGGTGTGGTGTAGGTCCCTATGCATTTTCGACTTTGTGCGACGGACTGCGGTAGGGTTTTGTGTGTGTCGATCGACCTATGTATGGCTCAAGGGATATTTGACGACGGACGGCTTCTGATGAATGACACATACATACACGGATTGTCCGTCTGTGTGTGAGCGATCCGGTTGTCGGATCGGCTCTCAAGCATAGTAGACACACGCACGCACACACACACACACACACGCACAGAGACGTCAGGGAAACGGCCAGGCAGGCAGGCAGGCAGGTGAAGATCACCACCACCGTATGATTCATGATAGCTATCTATCTATTGTATAGGTGAAAGGGCATTGTAGAGGTGAAAAACCCATGGGCAGGCATTGTCTCCGTCTCTCTCTGCCACACAATGAATGCCACACAATGTCACTCAGCGCCTGTTTGTCTGTCTGTTGGTCTCGCCAGCCAGATGCGGATCAAACTAACACATGAGAGAGAACACACGTAGGGATGGATGCTGTGGGTAGAGGGAGAGACGGGGAGAGAGAGAGAGTCAGAGCGGGTGGGTGCGGCATAGACATAGACAAATAGATAGAGTGGCTGGTCGGTGGAGGAAGGTACATACACACACACACACACACATACACATACAAACAAATCAATCAATAGGAGAATGCGTCCATCATCCATGCCATGCAGACGCAGCGTCGGCAGGCAGGTCGGTCTCTCCCTACCGCGCGCGATAAAAAGGATAGATACTCACACGTACTCACAGTTGCGCAGCTGAGCGTCTCACTCACTGTCCATCCATCCATCCATCCGGTGGATGGAATGTATCTCACTTGTCTGCCCTCAGGCAAGCAGAATGCTCCAAGTGCGACACGAGACAGAAGGACACCAAAAGGGGTGCATGCATCCTGTGGACGGACATCCTGTGTGTAGCCTTTCTCAGGTGTGCGCGTGTTGCGTTGTGCCGGCATTGCCGTGTGCATGGCTGGCGGCAGAGAGGTATCTCCTGTCTGCAGCACAAGGCAGGGCAAAGATCGCTCTCTACCTCCAGCGCGACACCCAGCATCGCCGGCACATTCACACACTACAGGCAGCAGACGACTGACGAGCCGGCTCTCTTGCTGGGCACTCAGTGGCTTCTCTCCAGCAAAAAGGAATAAAGTCACCTAGATCATGGCCCACCGACCGAGACCGACCTGGCTGTGACTGCGATATGGGCGTCACGCATTGCAATGCGTACTGGTAGAAGGGACAAAAAATACACGAACACGGTCACAAGTGAGGGACGCCGGCAGTACTCTTACTATGAGGCAGGCCACGACACGGACGGAAATCAGCAGAAACTGCCACATGCACAGACACGCAGACACACGAGCCGCACCTCGATCTCGATCAGTTGAAAAAAGCCCCGACCAAAACAGAAACAGGCACTCGCACACACCACAGACAGACGCGTGCAGCAGCAGGTGGTGACAGGTGAGATGAGAGGGGCGACACGCATAGACTCACAGAGAGAGAGAGGGAGAGAGAGGGAGGGAGGGAGAGAGATGCAGGTGGAGATGATGGACGACACATGGACTAGAGCACGGAGGGGACACCTACACTACTTACCGGCCAGCTACCCTGCGGCTACCTACCTGGGAGGGATCACTCTGTCTGTCTGTTTGCTCGTGGTGTTTGGAAAAAGGCCACTGACGAAATCTGTCGACTGAAAGACATGCAGCACGTGCAGATGAGGGAGTAAGAAGAAAGGGCCGTACATGTGTGTGGTGCGATGCGATACTGCCTGGTGTCTGTCTGTCCGTGTTACGTGTGACCAGCACGCGTTTCTCTCGACGCTGCGGCGCACGTCCACCACACTGTGAGCTGACATCGTCACAGCGGTGTGCGTGCACCGCACCATTTGTCAGAACCCACATGCTGGCACAGCACAGCACAGCACAGCCACGGATCATTGGCCGACCGACATGAGCGAGAGAAGAGAGAAGAAATATACGAAACGAAACGAGCCGGTTCGGTCCGTGTGTGACATCTGTGCCTGCCTCACAAAAGGCCACCTGCCGGCCGATCCACCCACTCAAGCACCCACCGCCACAACAGAGAGAGAGCGCTACGATAGGCAGGCAGGCAGTCCAGACGCCAAAAACAACACAGCAGCACTCGTTGGGTTGCTCCAGTGTGATGTGTGTGTATGGTGTGTGTGTGGTGTGTCAGTCAGTGTGTGTCAGAAGAAGTGTGGGTTTCTTCGGCAGACGGACCGGTGGAGCAGCAGCGACCACACGCCCATCGTGCCCAGCCGACCGCCGCACGCGTAGCAGAACCGAACGCCACACCTGCATGACCACAACACACACACACACACACATTGGTCGGTCAAGCCACCCTCCCTCCCTCTCACCGTCCCGCCCTCCCACCGACTGACTCACCGACTCACCTGCATGTGATATCGTCGTATGCCCCCGCCCGCTCGACTGCCACGCCACACCCGGGGCACTCGCGGAACCCGTGGAACTCCACATCGCCCTGCAGTCAGTCCCCCACACATGACACACACGGCCCACCAATGAGCTCTCCCCACCTGACCTCTCCTTGGCCGTTGCTCTGTCGTTTCGTTTGCTTACCGACATGACTTGCTGCACGTGCTCTGGCGAGAGTCGCTCCGCGTCCCCCTCGGCGCGGCGTGCGCGAGCCGTCTCCTCCAGGCGGTCGTACATGGACTGGCTAGACGACGATGATGGCAGACGTGGCACCGGGCGAGTTGTGGTGTGTGCGGCGGTGGAGGGTCGGTGGTGGGATGATGCCGCCGATGGTGTGGCTATGTCCTCCCCCTCCTCCCAGATCTGGCGGGCGGCCTCGCGAGCCAGGTAGCCTGTGCGACACACCTGCACCCACCACACAACACAACGCAACACAGCGCAAGACAGAAAGATGGTTGTCTGTATGTCTTGTCTGTCCGTTCCCCTCCCCCCCCCCCC
>CDMY01000328.1:61649-79480 GCA_001179505.1 Vitrella brassicaformis | reverse complement strand
GCGAGCTGAGCTGAGGTGACTTATGTACCGGGCATTTGGCGGGGAGCTGCCCCTGTTCTGCCTGCTTGACGAGCCAGTCGGCGGCACACGACAGGCACAGCCCGTGGCGGCATCCCCCCTCCATCCGCACCATCTTCCTCCCACGCAGCGGCGACGGGCCGAACGACTCCAGACATATCGGGCAGGGGCCGTTCACCATCTCCTCACTGCTGGTTGTCGGCAGCGACATCGACCGGCGCGACGCAACACGCAGCCCGTCGGCCGTCAGCCGACGGACAGGCCGCTCCAGACTGCTGCCCTCGTCGAACACGCCGTCGTCGGCCTGCTCCTCACCACCCCGTTGCTGCCATGCGTGGATGGCCTGCATGGCCGCGTTGAGCACCGGGGGGAGGTCGTGCCGGTCCGGCTGATGCTCCAGCGACAGGATGATGCCCGGGGGCAGCGCCTCGTGGTCACGCTTGATGGCGCTGGTCGCCGGTGTGTGTGTGGGTGTGCTGCTGTTGGTGTTGGTGGGTGGGGGCACCGCTGCCATCGGTGGGCCCTCCAGGTCTTCCGTATCGCACAGCTGTGATGATGAGCCGCCAGTGAGTGTGAGCGGGGGTGCGTGAGTGTGGGTGTGGGCGTGGGCGTGGAGGGGGAGGGGGAGGGAGGGGGTGGTCGCTGCTGTGAGCTGAGTGAGGTCATCGAGCACCCGCTGCAGGTGGGGAGAGGGCGGATTGGACCGCCAACTGATGGAAATTTGACAGAGGAAGCAGAATGGGACACAGAGAGGTTGCGCAGGTCAGTCAGCTGGTTGGCTGTGTTGGTTGTCTCGGCTTACGTCTTGCAGAGTTGGTTGAGGTCCTCCCGCACCAGCGCCACGAAGAGGCTCACCCACGACCGACAGTCTGAACCACACAAGCCAAGCCAGCCATCAATGCATGTGTGTATCTATGCCTCCCTGCCTGACATGCATCAGTTCCTGCCCTTAGGCTCTCTCTACTCACCATCAGTTGCATTCTGCATGGGCTCGACCACCCCTCCCTGCAGACACCGGGTCTTCCACACACCAGCCCGATGCTGCTGCAGCCGATGCGTCAACGGCACCTTCACACCACCACTGCCGCCCGCCGCCCTCTCACCCTCCAAGCCATCACCGAAACCCTCACTCACGCCCCTCACACACTCGCCAATCACCCCCTTGACGCGCACATCCGCCATCACCGAGCCATGCTTGCGCGTCCACTTGATGCGGGACGGCCCTGCCTCTGTCTGGCGGTGGACGAGGGAGGCGAGCGTGAAGAGGTCTGCGGGCGTGTATGAGAGGAACGGCGCCAGAGCGACCTTGAGAGCGCGAGTGGGGTACTGCGGCGGGAGGTAGATGTCCAGGGCTGTCACGCCGACACACGCACCTGTTGCCGACGAGAAGGGGGGCGCCTTGGTGATGATGCGGAGCAGGTCTGATCGCGTGTCGTCGACCAGGATGGCTGCCACGAGCGACTCGACGGGCAGCGACGGGGCAGGTGACGAGTGCTCGCTTCCTTCATCCGCATCGCCATCCCCCTCAGCCTCCTCGACGTTGAGCTCGGCGAGGAGCGCCTCGTGCAGCCTCGCCCGGATGTAGTGTGGCGCAACGGGGGTGCGGCGGAACCGGTGCTGCACCAGTGGGGCCACACACACCGCCACAGCCGAACTGTTGGGACCTTCATCACCATCAAGCCAGCCGATAGAGAATGAGTGGTTGGGTTGCTGACCGGAGAGCTGGGAGGGGGGGAAGGTGGGCGTCACGTCAGGGATGTCCGCCGACAGGGCATTGCCACCCTTGCAGAGTGCAAACTGGATCAGCTTGGGTGTGCGCGGGGAGGGAGGCATGCTGTGCTGCACGGGAGATGAGACCGAGACGCAGTGGACGATCAGCACACCAGCTGGCGCATGCGCATGCAGAGCCGGATCCACAGATGCTGCGCGCACTGGGGAGTTGGATGCCAGCGAGAGCGGGGAGGGAAGAACGTCACGAGAGAGATGCGCGCTGGAGTGTCGAGGATGGAAGACGCACAGGGCGTATCAAATCTCCCGAACACCTCTTGCTTCCTTCTTCCTTCCTTCTTCCTTCCTTCCTTCCGCCTCTCTCAAATCGCAATCGCGGGGAGCGGTTTCGCGGAATGCGAGCTTGCGAGAACATTGTGTTGCAACTCGCGTAATTCTTCCACACCGCGCGAGAGCGACAGCCATATGGCTAGTGGATTTTCTCTCTACTCTTTCAAACAAACCGCCAACATAGCCGGCCCCATCAGACAGGGAGCCAACTATGTTGGTCGCAACGATATGGTGGTCACCGACATCCCTCTATCCCCTCTTGGCCCTTCTATCCGCCGCTCAGCTGCCTGAACAGTTACTGCCGACCATACATTTGCATCAGCGTGATTCCAGCTGATTTCGATTCACGACCTGGTCAAGACATCAATAAAAGTCAAAAGGCACGATGGCTGCCGCTCTGGCATTGGAGGATCCGTCGTTGTGGGACACTGGTGACGAGGAGGCGCAGGGATGGATGCGGAGGACTCCCTCGTCGCCCAACCTGTCACTGACTCCCCGCGTTGTTATCCAGCCCAGCACTCCACCCGCCCCCACCAACAGCACATTCGCGGCCCGCCAGGCCGCCATGGGGCCCCTGGGCGCCGACGCCAACTCTCAGCCTGCCAGGACCAAGAGCGGCGAGACCACAAAGAGCCATGAGATTGTCCTGCCTCCAGCCCCAGCTGCCACGCTGGCAGCCCGGAAAAGGGCCTCATTGGATGTCCTTCAATCACCGGTGGCGCCCTTCGGCTCGCCAGGCAAGACGCCGTCGCCGAGCAGCCATCAGGACGTGCTCTCGCGAATGGCTGACGCAGTGCAGAAGGTCAGCCATGCTCACCGACAGTCGGTCACCAGCTTCAGCGCGGGAGACATTCATGGTCGGATGGGTGCCGAGCGGGTATCGGTTGGCAGCGTTCGGAGCTGGAGGAGCAGCTTCAAGCGGCTGACGTCGGGGCGGCTCGCTCGCATGAGATCCGCCTTGTCGGGGTCTTACCCCGGTATGAGGGACATAGCCCACAGGGTATTCGGCACGACGGCGAAGGACAAGGTGCTGACCAAGGCCAAGACTGGCAAGGCCTTCCACCCCACAGGCCGCTTCCGCCGGATATGGAACATCATTGTCAGCTTCTTCATCGTGCTGGACATCATCATTATCCCCATTCGTGTGGCCTTCTATGATGACTGGGGCATCGAGCCTGACGACATGGCGTGGGAGAACTTGCTGATGCTCGCGCTGTGTCTCCTCTCGGATGTCCTGATGGTCGCAGACCTATGCGTCAATTTCCTCACCGGATATGTCAAAGAGGGCCATCTGGTGCTCGAGAAGAGAGCTGCGGCGTGGCACTACCTCAAGACGCGATTTTTCTGTGACTTGATCGGCACGCTCCCGCTGGATTTTCTGGGCTACGCGTGTGAGGACCACATCTCGCAAATACGTACGCTGCGGTACGTGAGGCTGCTGCGTATTTGTCGCCTGGTGCGGTATATGCACACGGAGCTGGTGGAGATCCGGCTGAAGACGACGTTCGCGCGGATGACGGGCATCTTCAGCTTCCTTGTGCTGTTTGCGCACATCATGGCGTGTTTCTCGTTCCTGACCGCTCGGTTCGACGACTTCCATCCAAACAGCTGGGTGGCGCTGCTGGACCTGACAGAAGCGACACGCATGGACCAGTACACCTGGGCGCTCTTCTACTCAGCCTCACACACGCTATCCATCGGGTGAGTCAGTCAGCCTCAGACAGAGGGCTGTCATAGCTTCTCATTGTCAACGCTCCGATGAGCAGCTGGAAGCATTCATTGGCCTCTCTCTCTCTCTCTCTGTGTGTGTGTGTGTGTGTGTATTGTGTAGTTATGGTCGCGATGAGCCCCGCTTGATAGTTGAGCTGTGGCTGACGACCGTCTCAATGACCATCGGCGCCGCGCTCTTCTCAGGTGACACCACACACACCACACACCACACACCACACACCACACACACACACACACGACAACTAAATGAACACCACAGTCTCTTTGTTCTTTCCTCTCGTTCTCTTTTCCTTCCTCAGGCATTATTGGTTTGGTGGCGGGGATGATGAGCCATCTGGATGCGGCCGGCCAGGCGTACGAGCGGCATCTGGACGAGCTCAACCACTACATGGCAAAAATGAAACTCCCACTGTCGCTGCAGCACAGGTGCGCCTGGCAAGATGCTCTCTGGCGCGTACACGTACCTCTGAGTCTGTGTCTCGTGTGTAGAATGAGGCTGTATCACGAAGTGAGGTGGCCTAAGAAGAAAATGTTCGACGAGGAAGCAATGCAGGTAGGTAATCAATCGGGAGGACCGTACACGGCGGCTCAATTTTTGACTCACCGTCTCATCGGTATCATCCATCCATTTTCAGGGCGATTTGTCTCACGCGACGCACATCAAGGTGTGTCTGCATTCAGCACAGAGCCTGATCGCGGTAAGCTTGCACAGCATCCATATCCCTTTCTTGGCTGGCACACATACTGCTTTCTCTTTCTTGCTTGTGTGTGTGCGTGTGTCAGTCGAATCCCATTCTGAGCGCCGATGCCGTCGACCGGGGCTTCCTCGTGTTTCTCGTCAAGCACCTCAAAGCAACAGTGAGCCAGCCCAGCCTGTGTGTGCGTGTCTCGGTCACTGTGACGTACGTGTTACTTACTTGCAGACGTTTGTGACGGGTGATTCCTTTTTTCTGGTGAACGAAGTGCCCACCCATCTGTACTTTGTCGTCTCGGGATGTGTCAAGATCAGCGTGGAACCATTTTCGGATTTACTCACCAACGCGGTGGG
This sequence comes from Vitrella brassicaformis, assembly GCA_001179505.1. NCBI lineage: Eukaryota > Vitrellaceae > Vitrella > Vitrella brassicaformis. Next base: position 74,625 of record CDMY01000328.1, on the reverse strand, counting down.
CACCGACCGAGACGCACGCACAAAGACTGATGTTGGTCATGCATGGATGTGTATGCTCACTCTGTGTGTGTCACAGATCCGTCGGGAGACGGTCCGCGGCCACCCTGGCGAGGCGGATCTGCCCACACTGAGAGGCATTGAGTCCCTCATCGGCAGCTACATGTACCCGGGCTCATTCTTCGGAGAGACCGCCCTGGTCTACCAAGTATGCATACGCCAACGTGGACACAAGCAATACATTATAATGGCGCCTCCCTAACTTACTTGGGCCCGTCGCTCCGTGTGCTGTGCCGTGTGTGACGAGCAGATGAAGCATCCTTATTCTGCCCAGGCGATTGAGGATTGCTCTGTGATGGCGCTGCGGCGTGATCACTTTTTCGAGCTGATGGACGCTTTCCCCGACATGTTCACCATCATACGGGAGGTGGCGTACCATCGCGTGTGTCTTTACCAGGAGCGGGTACGCACAAACATAGAAACGAGCAAACATGGATCGAGATCTCGATTTCTGGATGCATTCGTGTATGCGATGGGTGGGTGCAGTGTGACCAGCGCATCTCCGAGATCGACCCCGTCAAGAACGGTGTACTCTGGTAAGGGGCCACCCAATCACTGCACACGATGTGCATGCAATGGTGCATAATGTGCACATCATATGCACGTATGCAGGTATCGCCTGAATGCCCTCAAAGAGGAGTTAGAGAATCTCCAGCACCGCTTTGACGAGCTGCAGAAGAGCTACAACCAGCGGGAGCCATCGCCCAAGACACACATGGAATTCACCTCAACCATGCAACAGCGGCAGGCGCTGAGACAGGCTGCACAGCGCGTCGAGGACAGAGAGCGCATGTCGGCCGCCCCCCCTGCACCACCTCCCACAACTGTGCGAGAGGAGAAAGGACCGGAGAGAAGACCCCGGACCATCTTCGGCAGCGCCAGGAGCATTTTCACACGAAAACGGAGACGGGATGGGCCGCTCAGACGCAAGACCACCGGCGACATGCGGCGTGGGTCGACTGAGAGCCTGGAGACACTCGACGATGACAATGACACTTCTTTCCCCCCATATGTGAGAGAACAGCCTGGCAGCCGCACGCTGCCCCTTCCCAGCCGGCAAAGCGTCATGTCAGCCGCGTCCATGCATTCCATCCTCCTTCCCTCAGCTGGGAGGTCGTCACGGCATCGGCTCTACGACCACGTGTCCATCCAGTCGCCAAAGCGGGGCGGGCTGTGGCGGCGGAGCGATTCCAGCGGCGGCTTTGTGCTCCGGTCGACGATGCCAGCCATCAAGGAAACCACACCGGGCCAGACGCCAACCGACAAAAAGGAGGGATCGAGTCCAGTGATGTCCTCGCCCTCCAAGTCGCCACCTAGGAGGAAGATCCAGCGGCAGGTGACGGGGAAGTTCCCGTCTGAGCTGACAGAGGAGGAGGAGGATGAGACAGAGGCGGACGACAACGCCTTTTCCCCACAAGCAGAAGAAGTCAGGCAAGCGAGAGACACCCGGCGGGCAAGCCAGATGGCCGAACTTTCCGACCTCCTTCTTCTCGCGCGCCAGCAGTCATCTCGGACGTCCTTCTCGGTGAGTCCCGGCCAGTCACCGTCAAAGGGACCTCGGCGATCCATCTCAGAACCACCCGCCCCGGTCAGCCATACAGGGGAGGCAGAGCCAGACGACGCTGGGGAGCCAACGGAGAGATTGCCGACGCACGAGTCCCGCACCAGCATCCGCAGCGTTCGGTTCGATAAGCAGAAAAGCGCCACTGACACGGAGGGAGAGGAGTCGACGGTGCAAGAGAAAGCTCCGGCGCAGTCGCCCCGAAGTGCCTTCTTTTCTCTCGCCACCTTTGCGCGACGGAAGGGCCGCTTCAGCTTTGTTGACCTCATGAGACGCCGTACCGCCGCGGTCAAGGGTGGCGAGGACGCTTCCCCGTCGAAGCGCGCGTCGTCGCCAGACATCGCCGAAGAGCTCCCCCCTGTGTCGAGACCGAGCTTCGTTGCCGGCAAGGGGCCCTCGCGAGTCAACCCACAGTCGCCGGGGTCGACCAGGCGGTTAGGCACGCTCCGCGAGTGGCGCAGGAAGAACACCAAGACAGAGAAGGCCGAGCTGCAAAACGACCCCATCCAGATCCTCATACGGCAGTACGAGCATGGCGGCTATCCGATGCCATCCTCCAGACGAGCGTGGGGCCGGGCGGGGCAGATGCATGTGCCATCGCCAGCCGCATACCGCACCGAGGGGCCGCTGTCCGTCTCGCCGGTGGCATTTGCTGGCGGCATCATGTCACCAGCACCATCTGGTGGTCCGTCAGGCGCGCAGAGAGGCTCCCTGGTGACACCCGCGTCAAGCAGCCGGCAGCGTGAATGGTCAGTTTCGGCTGCGACACCTTCGTCAGTGACCGCTGGAATGGCAGGAATCTTCCTCAACGAAAGCCGATTTGTAGGACAGCCTGGTGGACATCGAGCGTCAAATGTGGCGCTGGAGCTGCCTATGGTTATCAAGAAAAGGTCGTTCTGAGTGACGGGCGATAGGTGGGTAGTACGGAAAAGCAGACAGACGGGCGACGGGCAACCATAAGACTATAGGGGTGTGTGTCTGTCCTCTGTGTGTCGGTGAGACATTCGCTGTGACCCTGTTCCATTTGTGCAGTGTGTGAGTCTTCCATGTTCTTTTTCGCGTTTTTTCCAATGATTGCAATCAAGATTTCTGTTGATGTACCATACACATGCCGAGTGAGTCAATGCGTACATGCATGTGGGCCCCACGCATTAGACTTGACAAATACCGGCCGGCCTCAGAAACGAACAGGAAACGGCAACAAGAAGATGATGTCTCATGCAGGTCATCACCACACTATCAGTCGTCATTGAATTGTCCCATACCCCTCCCTCCCTCCAGCCCACGTACACCCATGAGTAGCTAGCTATCAGCCTACGTCAACGCTCCCCACCGATCAGTCACACATAATCATCCCGCAGCGCCGCCCTGTCCCGCAGCACGTCAAACGCGTCCTGCTCCCCACCATCAGCATCAGCACTCCCCTCACTGTGCGACGGCGCTATCTGCACGGGTGGCCGCAGCACCCCTGCCGGCACGGCCGGCTGGAAGGTCTCTTTGTGTTCGCTCCCCGACTCCCGCTGCTCCTTTTCCTTCCTGAGCTCGTCCATCCACATGCTCTGCACGGGCGACCCCCGCCGTGGCGAGGGAGTGGGCAGCCGCTTCGGGGGCGTGGACGAACGGCCGCGGTCGGCCTCGCTGAAGTGGCTGCTGCTCTTCTTCCACGGCAGAGAGCCCCGGTGGGTGGTCGTCACGTCGTCGCTGCCCGTGTGGGCCCGCCCCCTCACAGGCGACTCGAGCGACGCACCAGGGGGCGGCCGGGGCCGCGATGGCCGGCCGTATGCATGGCCGTTCATGGCCGCCTCGTCCTCCTCGGTGATGGTGGGGGTTCGAATGACCTTGCCGTGCTGGCCGGTCATCTGGTGGAAGCCCTCGCGCAGCTGGTCTATCAGGGGGGTGACGGACTCGAACAGCCGGGTCTTGACGCCCTTGGCGGCGCCGTTGGTGCTCTTGTCGCTCTTGCCGTCAGACTGCTGGGACTGCTGGGAGGGCGGGTGGCTGTCGGACGGCTTCATGGGCTGGTTGTTGTCGCCGACAAAAAGGTTCTTGAACCTGAAATGACACACACACACACACACAGAGAGAGAGAGAGAGAGAGAGAGAAGGGACACAGGATAAGCCATTGTGATGTGTGGGGGTGGGGGCTTGATGGAATGTAGTTTAGAAAATGTCAGTCAGCTTGCGAGAGAGCGAGGCACAGGCAGAGACGCTATCGATCGCACTAGGAAGATCATCCAGACGGTCCACGTGTGTGTAGAGGTGTGTGAGTGTGAGACTTGGCGACACCAATGACTGACCGATCACGGCACAAGGCATACGTTCAGTCCAAACCATCGATGAGAGATGGAGGGAGAGAGGGATGGATGGATAAATGGATGACCTTAGCAGACACACTCACACATAGACACATGCTACCGCAACCGTCCAACACACCACACGCCTTCACTCAGGTAGGTTACCTACCTGACCTGACCCCGCCGAACCAATGAACTAACCGTTGACACGCACAGCACCGAACAAACATACCAGCACAGCGAGCTGGACCTTCCTTTCACCAAACACACACACACACACACACACGTACTGACCTACTCCACTGACTCACTCATTTCACGGGCAAACAAACCACCCACACTCACTGCCCCCACCCCCTTGTTTGTTAATCATATCAGGTAGTAGTACCTTTCGAACACGCCATCTTGATGCTGAAGCTGATTGGGAATCCCACCAACACCCACCCCACCAGCACCAGCACCACCATAGGCTGCGGCAATGGGCACATGTGCCTGTGGCCTCGGCTGGAAGGCCGGGGCGGGGTTCGGCGCACGGTAGGGGACGGCAGCTGCGGCTGGTGGGCGCGGGGGAGATGCAGGCGAGCCGCCCTGGGCGGGCTGGTCAGCTGAGACAACAGAGGAGAGAGGGAATGGGAGTGAAGAGTGCACTGTGTGTCTGTGTCGGCGTTCTCTTCCTTCTCCTCTCACCGTGGATTTCCTTGACCACGACGTTCTCACCCGCCACTCCGTTGGCCTTGGCCCCCTCCTCCCCTCCCCCTCCCCCGGCCACCACGGCGTCAGCGACCTCCCCCGCCACACTCAAGGTGAAGTACGTCATGACCTCCCCCTGGGCGTTCTTGAGCAGCACCACACGGTCGTCCGGCTGCAGATACGCCGACCCACCCATCTTGATCAGCTCGTCGCCCAGGAAGATGTGATTGGGGCTCAGACACTTGAGCCGGAACCTGTACTGGAAGCCGAAATGGCGTGCCACGGTGCTGGCGGGCGCGCCCTTGGACAGCGCGAGCTTGACGGTGGCGTCGCTGGGCCGGTGCACGTCGACCTCAATCTCGCAGTGCTTGCGGCTGACGCAGTTGAACCAGCTGTCGTCGATGAGGCTCTCGTGGTACAGGGGGGCGTACCCGCGCCCCACTATCACCGGGTACCTCTCCTGCAGCACCAGAGTGCCCTCAGTCGTCACCTTGAGCGGCCCAAAGCTGCGCACACGCTGGTCGGGCGGGATGCTCTCCACCGCAGGGCCGCCGATCTCCACCGAGAAGAGGGGCTCGTTGAACTCGGCGTGGGGCGCGTCGGTCTCAGTGGCCGAGCGCAATGGCTGCCACGATCTGGGAATGGACGCGGGGGGCTTGGGTGTGCGGCTGCGCGCCTGGTTGTCGGCTGCTGCTGCTGCTGCTGCCGCTGGGGGTGCTGCCGGTGCAGGTGCCCATGGTGGGTGGGATGGTGACGCCTGGATGGGAGGTGGTGTGTGCGGCTGGGGGTAGTAGATGTTGTTGTGGTTGGCAGGCGGCCCCTGGGGCGGGCCGGGGGCGGCGGGAGGGGGAGGGGGGTAGTACCCGATGGCCGCAGCCTGGAACGGGGCGCCGCCGCCACCACCTGACCAAACAAACCAAACAGAACACACACACACACACACACATCGACAATCACCTCATCTGCTCTGCAGAAGTATCCCCTCGTGTGCAGCCCAGCCCACCTTGCTGCGCCAGATAGTGCTGCACGAAGCCCGCCGCCTGTTGGTAGGCATACAGCTGGGGCGCCTGCGCAGGATACGGTCCCATCGGCGGCGAGTGGCTGGGCCCAGCAGCACCAGCAGCACCAGCAGCAGCAGCAGCAGCAGCAGGGGCACCAGCCGGCATGGGCGATGGCGCCCTCACAGCTGGCGGGGGCGAGGGGGCCATTGGCAGGGCGGGTGCCTGGGGGAAGTTGGGGGTCTGGTTGACGAGGTCGCGGAGGGCGCCCACGAGCTCCACTGACGTCGGGCGGTCATTCTCCTTGTCAGCTATACACCTGGACGACCCACACAGAGACCTTATTGGCCGGCGGGTCTGTGCCGCACATCTCATACGAGCGTGTGTGAGTTGAGTTCAGTGTGTACCTGAGTGAGAGTTTGGCGATTTCCTCCTGCATCTTGTGTGGCCACTGGGCCCTGGGGTCGACGAGCGGCAGCACGGACCTGTGGTCGTGCCTGTTGATGTGCTTGATGAGGTAGATGAGCTCTGTGGGGTTGACGGGGCTGTAGATGGCCGGCGGACGGGCTGTCAGCAACTCGAGCAACACCATGCCTGATGGAATGGTTTGATGTATACGCACCCACCGCACAGACAAACAGGGATATCAGGGATGGGCTGTGTGTGGGTGGGTGGGTGTCCCTCGCCTGTTGCCGTCAGTCATGTGTGAGCTGGTATGTGTATATGTGTGAGCTGGCTGACTTACCGAAAGCGTACACTTCTGTCTTCTCCGTCACTCGCAACGTCTCGATATACAGCGGGTCGGCGTACCCAGGCGTCCCTGTGGTTGATGTATGGCATCGAACACACACACGTCAGTCGACACAAACAAACAGCACCCCTCTCTCTCTCTCTTTCTCTCTCTCTCTCTCTCTCTCTCTGCCTCCCCCTCTCCCAAACCCACCTTCTGCTTTAGCGACATTGACCTGTCCGGGGCTCCTCCGCCTGGCCTTGCAGGCCAAGCCGAAGTCGGCCATCTTGGCGGTTCCGTTTTTGTCGAGGAGGATGTTGGCGCTCTTGATGTCGCGGTGGAAGACTTTTGGGTTGGCCGAGTGGAGGTGTGAGAGGCCGCAGGCCGCCTCGTAGGCCACGTTGAGGCGGTGCTGCCAGGGGAAGGGCCTACCACCGTGCTTGTCCGACTTGGGGTGCAGCACGTCACACACGTCGCCGCCCTTGAGCAGCTCGTACACCAGCAGACGGTCGGTGCCGTGGCGCGCCCACCCGAGGAGGGTGACCAGGTTGGGGTGGCGGAACTTGCTCAACACACGGATCTCATCCTCGAATCCACCCTCTGTCGGCACCTGTCGGATCGACACCCACACGTGGACACTCACGGCTCGGGTCGGTCTGTCCTGACTGACAGACTGACGGCTCTGCTCACCCTGAGTACTTTGATGGCGACCTCTGTGAAGTTGTTGAGTGTGCCCTTGTAGACGGTCCCGTTGGCGCCCTCGCCCAGCCGGCTGGCGGCAGCGAAGTTGTTGGTCGCCCTAAGCAGCTCCTCATAGGGGTACTCGTGACACACGTCCTGCAGAGCCGGACGCAGCGTCTTCTCCGTGTCCAGCGGATACGCCGGGCTGCCGCCGTCTCCCACACCAGGCTGACCAACAGCAGAACCGGATGCCTGCTGCTGATGCTGCTGGTGCTGGTGCTGGTACATGCTGATCTAAGGGAAGGGAAGGGCTGGAGGGAAGGGTTCTACAGTGCTGTCGGTCTCTGCCGCTGGGATAATACTACAGGCGTGTGCGGCCGTCTAGCTCAAGCAGCGAAATGCGGCGAGCGTCAGTCCCATGGATGACCACAGGGGCGAGAGCAACGGGCTGGGACGGGGCGGCGTTGCCAAAAACTGAAATGCTGATGCGCCTCTCGAACGTCAGAATGCCATGCTTTTTTTTGAGGCAATGATTGGCTTTCACGGAAGCATGGGCGACCAGCACGTCTGATCTAGAGTCAATACGGATGTGCACACACGCAAAGGCACACGCAATCGCAGAAACACAAGCGCATCACACGGCAAGAATGACATCAGCAGTCTGACACAAACGGAACGGCCCATCAAACGCAATAGCATATGCGACTATCACATGCACTACCAAACCACCATACAACCCAAACCCGACCCATAACACCACGTCCCTCACGGCCGGTCCTGGCAGGCAAACGTGCGAGTTTGTGCCCTGTAGGGCCCTCGAGAGATGAGGTCCTCAGGGAACAGACCTGCTCGCTGCTGTGTCCGAGCATCAGCCGCGTGATGTGCGCGGCAGGACACTTGAAAAGCATTCCAGCGCATCAGCGCGACCGACAAACACTGCCCCCAATGGTTCATGACACCCTCATGAAAAAATGCACGGTCTTCTGCAGAGCTGGCGGGTGGGGGGACGCGCCGTCTCGCCAGGCGGCGGAGCAGAGTGAGGGTCTCGCCACCCCACCGGCCGAACGTCTCCGCCGCTAAGGGCACGAATGTGTAGCCCTTCTGCCGGCAGTTGGCACCGTACTTGCGATCTTTGTCGCGCTCCGCCCCTGCAGCTGCAATGCCGCCCGGCCGACGTGCGTTGCTGCGGTTGACCTGGGTGTGGTGGGCGGTTGAGTTCTTTTCGAGCTTGCAACCCTGAACCCCAGCTTGTGAGGGAGCTCGGTGCAGGACAATGGCGATGGCGGAGGGTGGCGGCTTCACATTGGCGTCTGATGCAGACGAAGATTCCTTCCCTGAAGACCTCTTCCCCTTCGACGGGCCGACAGCATCCCACCACAGGCCTCCCGCTCTCCTCCCCAGCGATAAACGAAAGCTGACGCCGCCCTACGACCCCAATGAGTGGCGCAAGAAGATGCTCCGGCAAGGCAGCCTGGCGAACAGCGACAGTGGTCTCCTGCACCCTCCTCCCGATACCATCTGTCGGCAGGGGTCGAGCAGCGGTGCCTCAGACGGGGGCCAGAGCAGCAGCGGAATCACCGGGACAACGCGGCCATCGACCGTCCACAGGAGCGGTGTGAGTGTGTGCAGCGATGCGTCGGGGTCGCAGACGCAGGCACGCCATCTGGAGGAGACGGTGGCGTTTCTGCAGGACCACGTTGAGGAGCTGCGGTCTCGCCTGGCCATGGTGGGGGAGAAGAGCTCATTTGGGGGGGGCAGCGGGGTGCCGATGATGTCGGAAGGGGAGAGGGGGACGGGGCTGGTGAGTGCGCTGTATCGGGATGTGCAGTTCGGGCCGGCGTTGATCGACTCCGAGCAGCCCAACTAGTAAGGAAGGGCGAGAGGGATGGAGGGAGGGAGGGAGGGAGGCAATGTGCATGGTCTCTCTCTCTCTCTCTGTGTGTGTGTGTGTGTATGTGTAGCCCGTTGGTGATAGTGTCAGAGGCGTTTTGCAAGTTGTGTGGGTACGAGCCGTGGGACGTCATCGGTTCTCCTTACTCGCTCATGTGCTCGGACGTCAACGACCACGCAAACCAGGCACTCATCAGATACGTACGTAGCCACACACACACAGGGGCAGGACGGGACGGTTAGGATAGAGGCACACACAGGCATGATCTGTCCTTCCCTATGTGTCAATGGTATGGTCCATTCAGTTGGACGAGACGCGCGCGTCACATGGCGTGTCTGTGGCCAATGACATCGTCGTGCGGGCGCTCATCAGGCGACGATCGGGTGAGTGAGAGAGTGGGTGGACAAAAGGGGAGGCCTGCCGGTTATGTGTGTCATGGCTGTGTTTCTTTCCTTTGCGTGAGTCTTTGTTCAGGTGAGCTGCTGTGTCCGCTGCTGCACGTCAGCCCCATCTTTTTGGTCGGCCGCCTGTACTTCCTGATCGTCAACATCACACACACAGACCTAGACCCGGTACGGTCGACCCACACATCGACATCGACACACACAGAGACAGAAGACACAGAAGACACCCATCCCATGTGCATCATCCATCCGTCGGCTGGGGTGTGTGTTGTGGGGTATATGTGTTTTGTTTGTCAGGATGACGAGGCTGAGCATGGCGTCATTTCGGCACTGCTGAGGCGATTCTACAACTCGGGGGCCGTCCACACCCAGCTGTGCATATGACGAACGAGTGGATCCATGGGCCCATGGGTGGGTGGGTGCTTGCGTGGTCCGCACACCCTCACACAAACAAACATACATACATACATACATACGTCGTATGCGTGTGTGTGTCTGCCTGCGTGTGAGCATGCGTGTTGCACTTTCAATGATGTAATATGTGGGTCTTTGTGCCCCTATACATCTTCCACTCTGAGAGAGGGAGAGTGTGTGTGTGAGAGAGATTGAGATTGAGATGGGTGACGTGAGCCCATTTTCCGGGCTCATGCTTCCTTCGTGTTTTAACGCTCCTGCCTTGAATGCCTGCATGTGCATGGTGCATCGTGCATGCTGTAGAGAAATATGCGGCAGCCTGTGTGGTGTGGTGTGGTGTGGTGTGGTGTGCTGCACACTGCCTGCCTGTTTATCTATCTGTTGGGGGGTCTAATGCTACGGATTCGTGTGACCCGGAGTGTGTGGATGTCAGCAGCAGATCTCTCAGCCGACACACAAGACATTCGTCGGCGAGAGTGCCACCGACGACCGTTTTCTGTGTCGCGTGAGGAATGTGCTGCTGGCATGCTCACATGTCGACGGGAGACAGTGGGTGTTTGTACTCGTGCTCTCATCCGATCAGCGTGCGGCGCTGCACGCTGTTCGACGATCGTCAGCTCCCGGTTTCTCGCGGCAGCCGCCACCCTGACTGCCGTGAGGATTCAGGAGCTTGGGAGCGTCGAACAGCCAGCAACAGCCAGGCACACACACATGAATGCCCCCGGGTATGGTACCTGCAGCCGGACACTCAGACAGACAGACTGCTCGGCTCATCTGTTGTGTGTTGGTCGTTGGCTAGTTTAATTATTGCTTATGTGGCGGCAGATGGCAGATGCGTGTTGCTGTGAATGGATGGGTGGACACTGCGCAGAGAGAGATATGGATGGACAGAGAGGGAAGGGATCTCCCAATTACTCAACACATCGATGGACATCGTGTCAGCCTGTGTCTGTCTGTGTCATGTGTGTCTCATCTAAGTGATGCCTTTGAGCTTCTTGAACTGCCCCACAATGCCGGCAAAGATCCGAAAGAAGGCCACATAGACCACATAGGTCATGGCCGTCACATGGCAGGCCGTCATGGCCAGCGTGTAGTAGTACAGCGTCTTGAAGTCATGATAGCAAAAGTAGTAACTCGTCCCCTCCTCACCCCGATGGATGAAGTTCAGGTAGCTCAGCCAGCACCCCGCCGCTTGCCCCCCAGCTTCACCAACGTGATCAACAGCATCCAGCCAAGGTAAGAGTACCACCTCTCGTCGCTTCGGTAATCGACACACGCCAAAAAGACATAGAAGACCGTCGTGAGGAGGCAGATAACGGCGCTCAACTGGAAGTAGCAGGTGGTCCATGGGTTGCAGGACCAGTCGAGCATCGACTGCAGCACGTTGGCCGAGATGGCCGTGAGGAAGACCAGCGCCTGCACAAAGGCTGCGATGAGGCACGAGGCACGGCTGGGGTTCTTGAGCAGCGGCGGGGGGCCTCCTCCAGGCTTCCTGCTCACGCTCACTGTCATCACCTTGGCCAGCACATTCCCAATCACACCGCCCATTTCTTAGAGATGCGTTACGGGAGGTGGGGGCCGGGTGGGGGCGCGTCGAGATAGCTCGCTGAGACGGCGTCGCCACGAGGAACTCATGTAGCGGCTCTCCCACCTTCAGCAACGTGTTCAGCAACCTCTCTTCATCGTCCTTTTCAGCCGTCGTGATCCGCATCTCTCATCCCATCTCGGAGATCTCCCGTCCGCACTCATCTCATCGTGAGCAGCCAGCCAGCCAGCATGCCGTCCATCACAGCCGTCGTGGGCACCGACGCCCCTCGCAAGATAGAGCGCGCCCTCCTATCCGTCTTCGACAAGGCCGGAGTGGTGGAGTTCGGTCAGTTCCTCGCTGAGGGCGGTGTGCACCTGCTGTCGACTGGCGGCACCTACAAGAAGCTCCAGGAGGCGGGCGTGCCCGTGCAGGAGGTGTCCGACTACACCGGCTCCCCGGAGATCCTCGACGGGCGCGTCAAGACGCTGCACCCCAAGATCCACGGCGGGCTGCTGGCAGTGCGGGGCAACGCCAGCCACGAGGCCGAGATGGTGCAGCACGGCGTGGGTGCGATTGACCTGGTGGTGGTCAACCTGTACCCCTTCGAGCAGACCGTCAAGGGCGGGGCCGACTACTACACGTGCATGGAGAACATCGACATCGGCGGCCCCGCCATGATCCGCGCAGCCGCCAAGAACAACCCCGCTGTGTGCATCGTCACCTCGCCAGACCAGTACGCCCTCGTCAAGGACAGCATGAAGAACCACGGCGGATGCAGCACGCCAGAGCTGCGAAAGCACCTCGCTGCGGCGGCCTTCTCCCGCACTGCCGCCTACGACAGCGCCATCAGCCGCTACTTCACCCAGGCCCTCGACAGCTACCAGCCCGTCAACTACCCCAACGTCTACAACCCCCTGCTGACCCTCAAGTACGGCTGCAACCCACACCAGAAGCCGGCGGCCCTCTGCGCCCTGGGCGGCCACCCCCTCCCCCTCACCGTTGTCAACGGCACGCCCGGCTACATCAACCTCCTCGACGCCGTCAACGCATGGCAGCTCGTCAAGGAGCTCAGGCAGGCCACGGGCAAGGCCGCTGCGGCCTCATTCAAGCACGTGTCGCCGGCCGGGGCGGCCATCTCGGCCCCGCTGACGGCGGTGGAGCGTCAGGTGTTCGACATCGGCGACAAGAAGCTCACGGACGCGGCCTGTGCGTACGTGCGTGCGAGGAATGCCGACCCGATGTGCTCCTTCGGCGACTTCGCTGCGCTGAGTGACGTGGTGGACGAGGAGACCGCACTGGTGCTCAAGCCGGAAGTCAGCGACGGCATCGTCGCACCGGGGTTAGCACACAGAAGGGGACGGAGGGAGGGAGGGGGTGGCAGGTATGGTGCACCGCGTGTGTGTGTGTGGGCGGATTGTGCGTGTGTGGGCAGGTATCACGAGAAGGCTCTGGAGATCCTCAAGGCCAAGAAGGGCGGCAAATTCATCATACTGCAGGTACGGTACGCACACACGCTAGGCGCACACACACATCCATAAGCACAACACACAGACACCTGTTTGAATGAATGTCACGGAATGGTGTGTGTGTGTGTGTGTGTCAGGCTGACCCGTCGTTTGCGCCCCCGCCTCTGGAGTTCCGTGACATCTACGGCATGGGCTTCATGCAGAAGAGAAACGACGCACTCTTCGACGCTGCCAAACTCCAAAACGTCGTCACTGACGTACG
>CDMY01000328.1:31989-61349 GCA_001179505.1 Vitrella brassicaformis | reverse complement strand
CCCCCCCCCCCCCTCACACACACAAACACAAACACAAACACATAGGCCAGTGCATTCATGTGTTGTATCTGCTGTGTGTGTTGTCTTGTGTAGGTATCTTCGTCAGCACCCGAAGGTGATGGGATTGAAGTTCAAGGAGGGCATCAAGCGGCAGGACCGCGTCAACGGCCGAGTGAGGTACATCGAGGGCGATTTCACTGACATCGAAAAGAAAGAGTTTGACGACAAATTCGAACAGGTGGGCTGCCTGGCCTGGCCTGGTGCGTCAGGCGGCGGGATATTGGCATGTATGACCTGTCGTGTCGTCCTGTGTTGTGTGTTGTGTGTGTCAGGTGCCCGAGCCGCTGACCGAGGCTGAGAAGAAGGATTTCCTCAAGACGCTCAAGGGCGTGTCCATCTCGTCTGACGCCTTCTTCCCCTTCAGGTGGGTCTGTGGCACATATCACACACATCCTTGCAGCCATCGATCACACCGACACTGTGTGTGCGTGTGTGTGTGTGTGCGTGTGTGTCAGGGACAACATCGACCATGCGTCCAAGTATGGCGTCGAGTACATCGTCAACCCAGGTACACAGACATACATACACAGATGCACACCGAGCCATGCATTCATCAAGAGTGCATTCACCGCCTTGTGTGTGTGGAAATGTTGTCTGTCACGTATGTATGCAGGCGGGAGTGTGCAGGACCCTGAGGTGACCAAGGCGGCCAACGAGTACGGCATGCTCATGGCCATGACGGACCTCAGGCTCTTCCACCACTGATCAGCCAGCCAGCCAGCCAGCCAGCCGACACACTCGAATCGCTACTCTGTCTGTCTGGGTACTTATGCTATGCGTGGTACCTTTGTCATCTCGCCGACTTGCTCCTTCCCTGCACGTGTGTACGTCTGTGGGGGGCTAGAGACGGAGAAGTGACTGCCTCGTTGTGTTTCTGTCTGTCGTCGTGTGCCACTCTTTTTCCAATGCGAGTGTGACGCGGTCGTTCAAGCATGTTATGCATCGGGAAGGGAGGGCATGCATGTCGCGCTGGCTGCTGGTGTGTTGCCGTGCCGCCGTTTTTTCCATCTGGGTGAAAGTGCGGTGCAGCCTCATCCATGCGACGTTCGCGGGGCCTGGGTGCATTTATGTGGACGGTGCTAGCTCTTCAGATGAGTTTGCATCCTTCTGCTGTGTGTCGTTGCGTTGCTGAGTCGCTGTTGGTGCAGTGCCTGGTCAGCGGTGAAGAACAAGACAGCCTGGGGACTGGCTGTCATGGGTTTCATCACCGACCAGGCAGCGCATCAGCGGTGGATTTGGCAGGAGGCATTGATCTGTGGTTGCGGACGATGTGTGATGTGATGTGTCGATCGATCGTCGCAATGCAGTACGTCACCCAGGGTATCGGACTTGATGCCACACGACATCCTCGTGTGTCACCGACCCAGGTTCGCTGGCGGATGCACTGAAGGGCGACGGTTGTAGGCTGGCTGTCCATGAGTGCAGTGCGTGCATTATACGAATGTGTGCATAATGCAGGCAAGACCTTCTCTGCGCTTGTGTTTCCGTGATTGCCTGCCTGTGCCTTTGCCACTGCCTACATACTAATCATTGCCGCCTCTAGATCAGATGTGCTGGTCGCCCATGCATACCACACACAGACAGACACACGGAGAGAGACGAGACAACAGGAGCGATGGTGGGTCTCCCTTCCCACTCCTGCGGGTGTCGTGATGCTTCTGTGAAAGCGAATCTCCAAGACCTTCTCTTCAGCTGCTGTACGTGTGGTCAAACAGTGTGAGCGAAGCAATCCGTAGCACTCTCGCGATCCTGAGACGGAGGATCCCCCTGGGGACGGCCCACTGAAGTGCATGCAAAACCCATGGAGGACATCCGAGATCCTGCGATAACGGAGCTTTCCAAGGTGGTGGTTGAGGAGGCCATCGGTGTTGCAGAGGCCCACCTGACAGGGGCGGCCACAAAGAATGACGATGGGAGCGGAGAGGATGAAGAATGGGTTCAGCAGGAGGAGAACGGTGACTGGCAGGACGAGAGCAG
This sequence comes from Vitrella brassicaformis, assembly GCA_001179505.1. Classification (NCBI taxonomy): domain Eukaryota; family Vitrellaceae; genus Vitrella; species Vitrella brassicaformis. The sequence continues at coordinate 59,312 of CDMY01000328.1, read as the reverse complement.
CGGAGAGGCGACGGGCGAGGAGCCCGTGCGGACGGAGAGTGCCGTGGAAGAGAATGAACAGAGGCCAGAGGTTCAACCTGAGCTTGAAGAGGCTCAACCTCCCCCAGCTGTGGGAAGCAACGAACTGCCCAAAGGCCGAGCCTCCCAGCATGCATCTGTGTGCGAGGAAGCGACAGGGAGGCACGAAGCGGAAAAACATGGTGGAGTTTCCCCTGATTTGCTTCCCGAAAGGTGACCGAGATTATGGGCCTTCCCCTGACACATATGGCGCTCTGCTTGTGCTTGTGCTTGGTGCAGGGTGGATCTGTCGCAGCAGAAGCTGCCGGCCGGTCAGGTGCCTTATCCATATGACCGCTTCAGCACCGAACGGCCCAAGTCTCTCAAAGGTCAATCACCCACTCAGTACACACAGAAACATCAGACACGGCTTCTTAATTATCCTCTGTCTAATGCTGGCTGGTGGATTAGAGCCCTTCTACACACGTTTTCGGGCAGGTGATTGCTACGACGCCCGGCTCAGAATGGTGGACAAAGGAGAGCTGGCCATCCCTAAACAGGAGCTGTCGGCGTCATGGCACTTCGTCACCTTTCGAGACCTTGAACACGATCCACCGCCTCTTGGCCACACCGAGCACGATTATGAGCACCAAGAGGAGGCAACTGATGCCACTCCACCACCAGCGGCTGACATTAGAGAGGGAGAGACGACAAGACAGAAAACCAGGGCAGGGCGCTCTGTGTCATCGCGGCGGCTATTCAGACGAGAGATGCGGCCGCTGTCACCCTCGACATTGCTGCATGTCCGACACTACGATGCCCGCGTCCTTGTTCACTCGCCCATACACGGGTTGACCGAAGAGCCGGTTTCTTGGATACAACGAGGACCCGGATATGCCCAGGTCAACACTCCACCACATGGCGCTGCGAGAAGCCCCACGTCACTTCTCCAGCAGCCGTCGAGCAGGGGCTCAGGGACGGTCCAGCTGGCTGACTACTTGCCCGATTTCGCCCTCTTGCCACCGCCGAGACGGCCCTCATACACAACCAGGAGCACGTTCAAAAGCAGCACTCCGTCCACTACTGTGCTGGCGGCCTATCACCCGATGACGCCGGCTACAGCAAGAAGTGACGAAAGGAAGAAGAGGGGAAGCAAGCGCCTGGACCACGACAAGGCCTTCAACGCCAGCTCGCCTCGCTTTCGCTCACAGGCAGACTCCCCTCTAAAGGTCCACTGGACGCAGCTGCCGAAGATTCCATCGCCCACCCAGTTCATGAACATGCCGCGCGACAAGTCGACTCCACGCGATTCCCCAAGGGCGACTTCAGTCAAGAGAGACACCGCTAGGCGAGCGCATGCCAGTCCAGCGGATGAATCAGAAGACATGACACTGGCTCTGCCACAGCCATCCGATGAGCCCATCGGCTACGACGACGATGATGAAGAAGAGGATCCCCTAGCCGACATGACTGTAGACAAGGCGGGGGACTTCTTGGATCCGCCTGAGCCTCCGCCAGTGGCTGTTGTGCCACCAGAAGAGAAGGACAGTGATCCTGTGGAACCAGTCGAGGAGGAAATGCCGCCTTTTGCCGTCATCCAAGCTGCAGCTAGCATAGTGGCAAAGGACATGGAATTGGCAAGAAGATTGCTGGACGAGAAGAGGCTGAAGCTGTCTCAGGAGGAGTTAGATAAATATATCGAATCTCACAAGCCACAAGCGGACGAGACGGAGGATGTCACGGCGCCTAATGGGATGATCCAGAAGCGTGCGACGATGGGCCCAGCAGCCATGGGACACCATGTCTCGAGACTCAAGGGCATGACGCAAGCCAAGGAGCCCCGGGGGAAGATGGGCATTGCGAGGACAAGGACCGGAGTTGTTTCGAGTGACAAGTCGCGCAAGAGGCATTCGGCCATCGAGTTCTGAGCGATTCATGTATTAATGTGTGTAGGGGATTCATGAGATTCATGGGTTCGATCCAATTCATTGGCTAAGCTTGCAACTTGTGCGATGTAAACGATGCGATGCTGGTCTTGGCGCTTCTTGGGTGCCTTCTCCCCCTCGCACGATGCCCATTGCAGCGCATCGTTGCCGCACGGCCAGCTGCGGCGCCCCCTTCGCCCGGCGCCATTGTGGAGGCGACGATGCGCCATCTGTTCAATCCACAGCTGCTGTGGATGGATGCAAACACTGACCAGAGGAAGCTGGCCGAGAAGCACTGTCTACAGGATCTACTGCGGGAAGGCCTTCTGAGGACGGAGGGTGCAGCGTCGGTCGCCCTCCCTCTCTCAGCGTCTTCCGTCAGGGACCACTTCGGCAACCTGTGCGTGTCTGCTCCGACAACGTTGCTCCAGCAGCAGCCCGCCGATGAGGGTTTGCACTCATCGTGTTTGGTCGTTGGGCGCTACCTGGCATCTCTCGTGTCGGCCGGACTGCCCCCCTCCCAGCTGTGTTCGGTCCTCTCGCCCCTGTACATGGACCTGGATCACATCCTGGGAGCCCCAAGACCACCCAGCAACCGTTCGTCTCTATCAACCGATTTCCTTGGCGCATTCGAGGGGCTCATACAGCTGAGGAGCGGGGATAGAGGCCTCGGTGTGATGGGCATGTCAGCTGAGCTGAGGGATGCCGTCGGTCTTTTCCAGCACGAGTTGGAGAGATACGGAGGGAACTCTGATTATCTGTGGCAGCACGGCAGGGACAAGTGCGTGAGGGTAAGTCAAGCCGAGAAGGAAAGAAATCAAAGACACATACATGTCACTATGCTTGATTGATTGCTCTTTTGCAGGGGCTGGAGCAAGGGCAGCTGATCATCCCAGTAGCGGCCAACACGACTAGCCACGATGCTCTTCCCTCCCCCCTATCCCACACCAACGCACCCGCATATTTCGTCTCCCTCTGCCAGCAGACATGCCCTTCCCATGCGCAACACGCCCCTACTGCCTTTTTCCAGCGGTCAGGCAGCCGCAACCCATTCAGCTCGATGTTCGACCACCTTCCTTGGCGCAGAAGTCGGCCACAGCCGCTCCGCGCGGCCAAGGATGTCTCGACGGATGGTGTCGGCTGTATGGCTTTCGGCACTGCTGTTTCGTCTCTGGTCGAGGAAGGTATCCATCCTGGCGTGCTGTGCTCTCTGGTGGCACCCTTGTACACTCGGCGCGCAGGAGGGCAAGATACCGAGGGTCTGAGGGACGGCAACAAGACGGAAGATAGTCATATCGGCAGCTCCCTCTCGGCAGCGGCCAAGGCAAATACCTCCAGGCCGGCAGGTTCCGACAGCAACCAGCCTGACGGTCATGGTCTCCCCATCCTGGCCACGAACACGCCCCTCAGCATTTGTGTGGAGCTTCTCGCCGCCCTGCAGCTCGACAAGGTCAACGCCAAGAATGCCCCGGGGCCGACCGCCCGAGCCAGCCTCCTTTTCTCTGCTCAGCAGACAAGTGACGTCTCCCCCCACAGCGTTGTCATCAATCCACAAGGCGGCTCTACCGGCACAGACGAGCACATGGAAAGGCCTCTACTCGGCAGCGAGGAGCTGGAGGGCGTGGCGAGGAAGGCGTGTCAGCGAGTGGCCGAGAAGTGGCCGGGTACAGCCAGATGTGACGTGTTCATGGCCGAAGTGTCGCATCTGGTCGACCGTGGGCACGTGACGGAGGCCAACCTGTGTGGACTCTTCTCGCCAAGCTGGCGCAGCTTCGCGCCGAGAAAGAGATTGGACCACGGACACAGTGGTGTTCATGGATCGGACGCTAACCAGGTGCAAAAAAAGCCATTCATTGGTCTTTGAGTGCGATTGTCAGTCATTTAAATGCTCCATCTGTCTGTCCGTGTCTTCCTTCAGGTGTGTCAGGACGTGATTAGCTCTATGGCTGGTGCGAATGCGTCTTCAGCTGATGCATTTGCTGACACGGTATACCGCGCGTGCACAGGACAAGACAGCGACTCATCGGCACGCAACACGGGAGAGGCCCTCGCTTGTGCCCCACTCAAGCAGGCTGTCGAGGAGACACTGAGCTCAGCACAGGACCATCCCCATCCATCCCTCGTCTGTGGCCCTCTGGCAGTGACTCTCCATCCCAACGCATTCGCCTTCGACACATGTGTCGCACGCGCGACGTCGCTGCTCAAGCCAGCCGGAGGGGATGGCGAGAAGAGGGCTCAGCTGCTGTATGATGACTGCATGGAGGGGGCGATAACTCAGGCAGCGGCCAAGAAATGCGACGCCGTCAGGTAAGTCAGTCATGAGGATGGCTGCAGGTGGTGCCTTTGCTGCATGTTCTGTTCTCTTCTCTCTGTCTGTCTGTCTGTGTGTATGTGTGTCAGGTCTGCGGCGTTGGATGGTTTGAGTGACCCGCAGCAGCTGTGTTCGTTGGGCGAGGACGTCTCCAGCGACATGCTGCAGTGTTCCGCCGACGTGCATCATCTGCTCACACAGACGCCGACAGACGTTGCAAATACAGCACTGCAGCAGATCAAGGGCTACTGCATCGAGGTGAGTGCCCTGAGAGCACACGTCTACACACACCGCCTCGTTGGGGATTTGTTCAGGAGTATGAAGCCCCGCCTTTCTGCGACCAACTGGGCATTGCCATCCACCACATCATCAGCCGATCGACCGCAAACGACACTGAGAACGATCAGCGAGCTCCCGCAATATGCGCCACCCTCCTCACGGCGGCAGGTACATTACCTTCCTCTGCGTCATGTCTCTGCCTGCCTGCCTGCCTGCCTGCAGGTCCCGAGGAGAAGGACCATTGGCTGCAGACATGTGCCACGGACCTGCAGCAGCAACTCGATGCTGACGTGCCACTCCGCACTCTCTGCTTCATCCCCCCTCTCAGCCAGGCCTTCGACGCGTGCCAGGACATCTTTGCCCCTCAGCCGTCGGCAACACCTTCCCCTTCGCCACACACCCATATCATCGACACGAGACGCGTCAACGACACCCATCTTTCATCATTTCTGAGGCGCTATCGCATCCACAATGCCACTGGTGCCACATCTGCTGACCAGCCGGCCTATCACGGGCCTCTGGTCGATGTGGGGCAGATGTGCCGCCGGCTGTGGGAGGCACACGAGCAGGGCGTGTGTCTGCTGTCAAGCTGGTCTGAATGGTCGACTTGCAGCAAGTCCTGTGACGGCGGCACACAAACAAGACGACGAATGGTGGTGCGGGAGGGGCGGGAAGGCGCGTGTGGCGATGCCGAACAGTCGCAGACAAAGCCATGCAACGAGCAGACCTGCAAGAGCATGGCGGTGCGGGTGAGGGGGGACGGACAGCCCGAGTATGAGCCGCCTCCGACACCCTTGGTGGGTCGCGTGAGGGGCTCGCTGTGGGTGCGGTGGGTGCCACTGCTGCGGGACCTCAGTCGCCTCTCACTGGTGGTCACACAAGATGATAAGGAGGAGGGCACTATCGGTAAGACAATATATACAGTAACACGTACGTAAGACGCAAAGGAATGATCCTGTGTGTTCGTCTCGTGCAGTGTTGGACAAGGACGTGACGAGTCTCAACGCGGCCCGCCGCCCGTATCTGACTATCGAGGGCCTCGAGCCAACCCGCAGCTACTGCCTCACACTCGTGGCCGAATACGACGACCAGCTTGGCGCAAGACAGCAGCACGATGATGACCCCGGCAACAGAGAGCAATCTCTCATCGCCCCCCTCTCAGCCAGTGAGCTTTCCACCCTGGATCTAACGCGAAGCATCGTGCAGTGGATCGAGGGTGTCGTCGGCAACCTGACGGCCTACCTTTCCCCTGCACCTTCATTTATCGGCTTCCACCCTGCCACAGCCCCGCCACCTCACGCAATGAAGGCCCTCCTGCCGGCACTGAGGAGACGGGGGCGAGCCATGCTGCTGATGGTCGGCCGGGCTCTGCGGCACCTCCGAATGTCGTCGAGAAGAGCGGGTTTGCTGCCCACAGGTGGTGGCATGGGACTGGCAATCGCAATGGCTGTCCTGTCGCGAGATAAGACAAGACAGCGCGCCGAGGCGCCCCTCACTAAAGCGCCGCGATTTGTCAAGACAGAGAGCAGCACATCCGATCACCCCGGCGGCTGGCTTGGCAGGCTGTTCGGGGGCGCATCTGCTGCTGGAGACAGAGGCACATCCAGTCATGTGGACACAAAGGGCAAGGCAGAAGTGACGACCATCCTCCCGTCCGGTGACAAGGGCGAGACCTCTCCCACCCACCAGCAACAGCCGACAAGGACATTGGCGGTCGTGCGGGGGGTGGAGGTGGTGGTGAAGCCGTCTGTGGACATCACGTCGGATTGCGGAGGCGCGTGTGGGTGGCGGGGCATCTGTGTGAAGGGCAAGTGCTATTGCGGGAGGCAAGGCTGTGACCAATCGCGTGGTGCAGCAAGTGCTGGCCACCCTAATGGTGCACGGTGGATTGTCGGGATGTGGCAGAAGTGCTCACAAGTCTGTGGGGAAGGCGTACAGGTCCGGTACCTGCACGGTCACTTAGACAGACAGACAGACAGACAGAGACGATACAGAGCTTATAGCTCACCTTCTTTGCTCAGGTGCGCGAGCTGCGTTGTGTCCGGGACCCTTCGAGAACCATCCGCAAGAACGACACCATGATCCTGATAAGCGAAGACACTGGGACCGCGCTCGAGCTGGAGGCGCTCCCCCACTATGAGTGTCCAGCTTCCGGCCGGCCTGTGGCATATCGGCCATGCAACCGGCGGCCCTGCAATGCAGTGGCCGGGGAGGTTGCCATGGTGCTTGGGGATGCCGCAGTGGGGTCCATCGTGGCCACACTCGGTGGGACGGAGAAGAGAGAGGCACGAGAAACATATATGCTGTAATCACCTTGTTTCCTCCCGTCAGATTCGTCAGGAGATGGACTGGAGGCCGCGATCGGCGATGTCATCAGGGCCAGCATCGGTCTGGACAGCCACCCTGACCTGAACCAACTCATATCGATCGACGCCCTCCTCGCCCGTCAGTCGGCACTCGACGCATTGGGGCACTTGGGAAAGGCTCAAGAAGACAAGGCCCCACCAAGACGGCACTCCCACGCGTCAGAGTCACTCTTGTCGGTGCTATCGAGACGCCACATGAGGAGAAACGACGCGAGGCTGCCTCTTCATGTGTTTGGGAGCCCTGTGCTGCTGACAGCGCCCCACGCCGCCATCCTTCATGTGGACTTCGCTGCACCGAGAAAACACATGGTGATGGAGAACTGAAGGGCGAGAGGAGAGGGACACAGTTGTCTGTTCTCGTGTGGCTGTATGTGTGCAGCGCGCCCTGTACGAGGTGGTCGAGGCCTATCTGCTGCAGCTGAGGACCCTCCAGTCACCACTACGAGCGGCCCTCGGCTCTCTCCTGGCCGGCCTGCGTGTGCAATCCATCCCCGCGTCGGCAGATGACGCGTCATGGCGGCATCTCGATCAGGACGGGGCCACACCCATCGCACATTCACATGAAAGCGGTAGGGAGAGCCACCTCACCTACGGCCTGGCCTGTCCACGGATGCATTCGTTGGCTGCTGTTTGTATGCTGTCTCCAGGCAAGTCATGGCTTACTGCCATGGCTGAGGCCGCCGTGCCATCGGTCGACAGGGGACTGCGTGAGCTCTTGCGTGAGCGTCACCTCACTGGCTGGGCGACGCCCTACCCCGTCAGGAGGAGGGCCAATCAGACGGAGGCCGTGGCAGTGCAAGAGGCAATGGACAGGTCAGCAACACGAGACAAAGACTCCATGCCATGTCTTCCTTTGGTCGTCTGATCTGTCAACCAAACCAGGTTTGACGAGGGTTTTCGTGTGTCTGTCGAGTCCACGGTGTCTGCCATCAGCAGGGCCATCGCATTGCAAAAGGAAACCACGGCACAGGACCAGGTAGGTGACAGGGAGATACACCAAACCACGCACACACACATGAGACACTGATACACACTGATATACGCATTCACACAGTTACTGCACGAGAAGGCCAACGAGATCATCAGGATCCGTGCGGCAGCGGCTCAGGGCCAGAAGATACCCAGGAGGTTCGGCGAGGAGACGTCAGATGATGCATTCAAAGACGTAAGCAGCTACACAGACACAGGCGAGACACCAAAGCAACGTCGGTGCTGATTGGGTTGTGTTGTGTGCGCAGCTGTTGACGGGCGAGTCGGCTGAGGGGGGCGGTGCGGGGCTGAAGGACACGAGAAAACTCGACCAAATGGTAAGAGGCGAGTTTGTCATTTATTCCGCCAGCTGTATCTGTCTCTTGGCTGCGTGTCTGTCTGCAGGGGAACAGCATCCCTCCTCCCCATCCCTTCCTGTCATCATCACAAGCCGAATCTCTTGTCCCCCACAGCATCGATCAAGCCGCGGCCCAGCTGCCACCACGGAGGCAGCAGAGGAGGCGCCCGTCTCTCTGGATGAGGCTCGTGGCTGGGCTGAGGTGACACACTCACAGGGGATGGATGGATGGATGGCAGGAAGGCATACGTCGATACGTCGATTTGTTCGTGAGGCGTCTTTATCTATCGGTGTGAGGTGTGTGTGAGTGTATGGCCAGCTACTTGCATTGCCTGGCGTGTGTGGGTTCATATATGTTTTATTGACGAGCGACTCGGGCGTGCAGTGCAGTCGCCATACGTGAGTGTGTGTGGATTCACATATTCACGCCGTATCATTGCATGAACACACAGAGTGATCGCCCCCTTCAGCTGCCGACCAGTCTACTCACAGGCAAGCACGGATAATCCCAATGGACGGATGAAGCCATCCCTCTGCACACACTCAGCTAATGATGCGACCATATCACCACCACCACCAACTGCAACACAGACGAGAGAGAGACAGACATATGAGGGGCGTGCAGCGGCCTCTTTTGCATCGTCCTGGCTGCCCTCACCGTGTTGTGTTATCATTGTGTCTGTCCTCTACGGCGCCTGTCCGTCGAGCAATACCGGTGCGACAGGGCCCAACGACCGACGAGCCAGGGCGGCCGTGCGCTGATGCCTGGCGGGGAACGGATCGCCCGGACTGCCCACCGGCTGCTCAGTCGTCCCTAGCAAGACAATCACTGCCACATGAGAGAAGGGACAGACAATGAGCCTGTCTGCCTGTCTGTCTGTCTGTCTGTCCGCACTCGCAGCTCTCACTCACCATTCTGACGGTCGTCAGGTCTGACCCAGAATTGGACCCACGCTATGAAGGGGTCGTCGAAGGCCGTCAGCAGATGAGTCTGACCTGCACCTCCATCGCCCGCTTCCGTCGTCGTGACGGCCGCACATCCCTCCAGCGGTGTGTGGGGCGACCGCGTCAGCACGCCGTCCAGATAGCCGCCCCTCACGCCACTACACACATCCACGCACAAACAGACAGACAGCGATCCACTGCCACGTCCGATGTGTGCCCCGGAGGGAACCTACCGATCGATGTCCATGAGCATGGTGTGGACCTGGACACGGCTCCTGCAGTAATGGTGAATGATCATGCACCCGATGAAGGAGCTCATCGACGCAGAAGTGCTCTCATCCGCGTTTGCCGCCCAGCCGCGTTTGCCGCCCAGCTGCCGCCGTCAAAGAAGTCGAACCGGATGGGCCACTGGACGGGGGGGTCGTCGTGCTTGATGTGCTGCTGGAAGGGGTGCTGCTGCAGGGGGTGCACGGCATTGGTGGGCAGTGGCGGGTTGAGGGTGATGGCGAACTCAGGCTCGTCGCGGATGGCTCGGATTTCGTTGGTGGTGTTGTCACGGAAGAGCTCGAAGGTGCCGTCCTGCTGGCCATTCGCACGACGGAAGGCCACGTGCCGACCAATGATCATCCACTGGGCTGTCACACGGGGCGTCGACAAATAGGCCTGACACACAGGAACACACGACGATGGATGCACCCTGTTCTCCCCCTCCCTGTATGAGGTGATGTGCTCCCTTACCGTCTTGGTGTCGTGCTTCTGCAGGTCAACAGCGTCGATGGTGACGGGCAATTGGCAGTAGCCACACTGACCCGCCACCCGCAGTCCATTGCCCACCTCTCCCCATCGGCCGCCCTCCTCCATCAGCCACAGCGCCTTCATCACGCCGCCGCCACCCAGCTGAGGCGCAAACCGCACCACACCCGTCAGACCCGCCTTGTCCACGGCGACGGCCAGCCGGCGACGATGGGCCATCTTGACGTGATAGTTGACGAGTGGTGCAGTCGTCTTGAGGCAGCCGACGCCCTGCAGGTCGAGGGGCTCCTGCAGACGAGCCATAGCGTCGGCCGAGAGGTCATCTAACTTGGCCTGACCATAACAGACGGAAACAGCACATCCCCTCGGAATTGTATTGGTTGGTATGCTCACTGACCGATGCAGCAGTGCGTCGCTGAGGGAATGTGGCCGCCTTGACGAGGGCCTTGAGCGAGGCCTTCAACTTGGCGTACTGATCCAACGCAGCTATCATGTGGAGCGAACAATCCTGCAGCCATGAATGACACAATCGGACAGCGGCAGAGCGTGTGAGCCCGTCCTTATCGTGCAGATGTCCAGACAGGCATACGTGCGATGAGAGATCTGAGGTGTCCAGTGCGGACAAGCGGTACATCAGGCAGCTTATCTGCAAGGACAACCACAGGGCAAGCGGAGCGAGAGGCAGGCAGGCAGGTCTCCTTCCAATGAATCAAAAGGTCAATGTTTCGTACCTCGGAGTGCTTCTGCTCCAGGTCAGACATCATCTGACCACACTGGCACATGGTGCACACGACAAGGGGGAATGATGTCTGTCTGTCTGTCTGTCTGTCTGAATGCATTTATCAATGCGGTCTTGTCTGAGTGGCGTCAGGCTTACCTGATCGACACGTAGTTGTTGGAGCTGTGCGACAATACCACTAAACTGACTCTCCTGACCACAAATATCCGACACATGTCATGTCGTGTGCGTGATGCCCGTGTCACGTGTGAGGCCCTTAAATAAGACGTACCAGTTGCTGCTGTCGAGCCATCAGGTCGCCCTGTCGCCCCTCCGGCTGAGCAGTCGGCATCGCAACGCCAGCCGAGCCCCCGGCGACCGTCGTGTGCTCTGCACACACACACACACACACACACACACACACTCACACATTCGTGGCCCCTTCCCTTGTGGGGTGGCTAGACGCCTGGGTTGCGTACCGTCAAGAGGTCTGTACGTGGGGCGCGTGGCTGAAGTGCCCCACCTGTCGGGCATGGTCATGATGTAGTTGCTTTGGAGGCGCTCGATGGGCAGCCGGCGGTTCTTGCCGTCGCCGATGGGCTCCCACCGCAGAACCTCGCCCGTCGTGTCGCTAATAGCCACACATTTGTACTCGATAACAGCCGCAGACATTCCATCCACCTCCACACGTATCGGCTTCGACGCCCACCGATGACCCCAGACTGTCTGGCCGTCCGCAGTGGTCACCGGGACAGCTGTTGCACTCATGCGAATGGCAGATCGTGGCTGCCAGCGGCCGAGGGCCTCGATGTTGCCGAGGACCGACACGTGGCTTCCGTACAGCACGGATCCGTCAATCGGCACCTCGACTGAAAGCTCGAGGGCGGTGTGAGATGCGTCCATCAACGATGCGATGGATTTCTACAACCGGCACCTTCTTCGACCGGCATGCGAGCTTTCGAGTGGATCGTTGGGTCACAACAAAGGCTATGGGAGGCCTTCTCAGCCACATCTGATAGTCTGTTGCAACAGCATCTGTGTCGGCGCGATGGCCGAGGACCAGCCCATTCTCGTCGCCTTTGAGGGCTGTGAGGACACGTTGGCCATATCGGAGACCGTCGCACAGCAATATGGCTTCTTCCAAGCCGTAAGGGAAAGAATGCTTTGTTGACTCATGCCATTCAGAGGGACAGGTACCACCTGATTGCATCTGCTGTCACTCTATTTGGTCCTGCAGCTGTTTGATGGCGACTTCCAGGAGTCCGCGAACCGCACAGTGAGAATCAAGGAGATCTCTCGGCCGGTGGCTGCCGTGGTGCTGCAGACCAAGACACACATGCTGCGGGACATGACTCGGCAGAATCTGCTGGAGTGTCTCATCGGTCTGGACTTCCTCGAGGCGAAAGACCAGGATGCCCTCGTCGAATCGATCAGCAAGAAGGTGAGTGGAAGGAAGAAGACACACACACATATTCGCATGGGACTGGGGTCACATCGACCACAGGTTGCCTGTTGCGCTTCCTGGTGTCTGTCCAGATCCTTCGCAACCGCTGGCAGGAGGATGAAAGCTTGTGGCGGGAGATGGTCAGGATAGCATTCGAGCGCCCTCTCATTGCGTACGCCACACTCATTCCCCCACGCACAAACGCTGCATACGGGCCACCCCACCTGACCTGATGTGTGCGGTGCGGTGTTCTCCTCAGGCTGATATGTGTCCACACTGTCGAGCTGGTGCGTGCCTCTGCCCCCATCATTCTGGAGCACGCCGATCAAGTTGCGGCTGTGTGGGAGGCACCACAGCAGGCCGATGGTGGTGGTGTGCGTCGGATGTTGGTTGCCCGCCTGCTGAGCCGCCTGTCCGTCATGATAAGAGGCCAGGACATGCAGAGTGCCGCTCGAAAGCCTTGAGCGGTTTCTCATCGAGGCAACGGGCACCAGCAACTTCACTGAGGCGGTCGGTGCCCTGCGCCGACAGACAGCGAGGCAGGCAGGCACTTGCAACCATCGGTATGTGTGTGTGTTTGCAGGCTGCTGTCTTGTTCGAGTCAGAGTGCATCTGGGAGGAGTTTACCGCTGACATTGAGCATCCCGGCCAGCCTCTGGTTAACCAGAAGGAGTTCAGGGATCGTGGCTTCGACGTCTCCCTGGCCGGCTCTCAGCTCACTGGGGAGCACTTCATGGTCGGCGGCCACCCCAGCGCTGCCGAAACCCCCGAGGACTTCGAGAACGTCACCTTACGAATGGAAAACCGTCAACTCGTTTGCCATTCGAGTGGCCTACCTACCTTCCACAGAGGACTCAGGTGTCTGCTGCTTCTCGTGCGCCGCCAACCTGACCATCGACGGACGTGCCGTGGGCACAACGAGCAGGTCTTTCGACAGCCACGTCGATCCCGCCACTGGGCGGCCGATGCGGCTGTTCGCCATGGGGCTGCTCGGCAGCAACAAGAGGACTGCCTTCACGTTCTGGCTGCCATTCAAGGACAAAGCGAGCTTCCAGGGCAAGGAGACCAAAGTGGAGGACGTGCAAGCCACCTTGACGATCCGTCAGCTCCCTCTGCGATGCCTGGTGCTCACCTGCCTGCGCGCCAGGATTTTGGAGGCCAAATGGGACGATATCCAAGCCATCGGCAGCGCCATCCGCAGAAAGGTGCGCACTGACTGTTAGCAAGAGGCGGCGATGACGTACGCCTAAGGTGTTGTGGTGTTCGTTTCATGGCGCTTGTCTGCAGGTGGCTGAGTACATGGGCCTGCATCTGGCTCATGTGAAGGCACCTCACGTGTCGCCCCTGCGCCTCTTGACGCACTGGTTTGCCTCACGAGGGCGCGACGCACCCCTTCCCCCCTGGCTGTATGAGGGCATCATGCAGGCGGCCTTTGAGATCGAGGTGCTTGAAGCCCACAGGCGAGACATCCCGGCCTTCCTCCGGCGCGTTGCGTGCCTGGGTGACCGGGGTCGGTTGGCGGCTATTGCGGTGCATGAGTACGAGGAACCGCAGGAGAACGAGAAACGGCCTTACGTCGCCCTGCTGGGCTCAATCATGGACGAGGAGCTTCACGAGCCGCTTGTAAAGAGGGCCAGGGTTGATTGACATATATTTAGATGTGGTGTATGTGGTGTATGGCTCAATCAACCTGTGAGAGTATTTGTTTTGTTGTGGCGCTCGCTGGCCTGGCCTGGCTGCCTTATTTGTGTGTAAGCGCCTGGTGGTGCCGATGTCGCTAGCTGACCTAACCTCTATTTGTCGAGCTCGTTGTGAGCAGACCAGACATGGTTGAAACCAATCGTTTGAGTGGTCAGGTCAGCCGTAAGTCCGCATAATGAATGGTCTGTCTCATCAGTCAGTTAGTCCATTTATTTACTTCTTCATTCACTTCACATCCATCCATTCGCTATCGTTAGTTAAACCAAAGGAAAGCAAAAGCAACGCAATATAATGCACTGACTTTTACCCAGCTGCACAAGAAGGGCAGACCTAGTCATTGAATCAATCCAGCCCACACACTGAGTGACTGCACACAACTCATGTCATGTACCCCACCCCTTTGCTTTGTGCTGTGCAGACCAACACCCATCTCATCTACCCACCCCCCACCCCTCCACCCCCCCAGGCAGCCAGAAAAGAAGGCAGGCAGGCATGCAGCAAATCATACACACCATACACTCTCTGTGTCTGTCGCTCTGTGACCGATCGCCATCCATCCATCCACTCAGGCATTTATGCATTCATGCATCGCCGCGGTGTGTTGTGTTGTTGTTCACTCGGCGGGTCGTTTCTTCTGGTTGGTGGCCTCGGCGGCGCTGCTGCCCCCCTTCCCAGCACCCAACGATAGCGACGCGCTCAACGCTGATTTCCTGACATCACACACACACACACACACACACACACAGAGAGAGAGAGAGAGAGGCATAGAGCCACACATGGCATGGCTTCCCGTCCCCCACCCTGTGCAGTGCATGTGGTGACTGACCTGACGGCAGCCTGGACCATGTCCCTCCTCTGTGTGATGCGCTCGGTGTACTCGTGCTCCTGACCGAACAGCCGCGACATGATGGCGTAGGCCTCCGTCAGCACCTGCAGCGATTCCTCGCGCTCGTTGCCGCTCGGACGGGCGTAGCGTGTGTTGCGCGACGGCTTGCCCGTGCCCCCATACCCCCCCTTGCGCAGCAGGGTGGTGGAGAGCTCCTCCAGGGCCCAACCGACGCTGCCCGCGTCGCCGTCGAACATCTTGTACTGCAGGTCCAGGCGGGCGCGCATGTGGTCGACGGCGGCGACGTAGTCCTTGTGGCGCTTCATGACGGAGAAGTCGTGGAGGAGCCCGTGCCACTTCATGGCGGCCCAGTGCTGTGTGAAGATGGCCTTGACCTCCTTGTCCATCCTCCCCTGCAGATCCATGGGCAGCGTCACCAGCCCGGCGTACTTGTCGTCGCCCTCGGGCTCCCCCTCGTCGAGGTCCTTCTGCTCCTCCCGCTCGGCGGCCTCGAGGTGCTCCTTCATGTTCTCCTGGTTGAGCAGCGGGACGGTGATGTGTGGCGGCAGGGGGGCCGCCTTGCCGTGCTTCTGACGCCACAGGATCTCCTGGTCGCGGTGGTCGTCCTGAAACTCATCCTCCTCACCGCTCATCCGCCGCAGCTGGCTCACCCAGTGCCGCTCCTGCTTGAGCATCGCATGCTTCGCCAAATTGTCTATGTGAGCACCGCAAGACGTGCACACGTACGCGCGGATGGCCGACGGGGAGGTGGTGTGTGATTGTGGTGTGGGGGCGGGTGGGTCGGACGAGCTGGCCGCCGCCGATGCTGCTGCTGCTGGCGGTGGCGGTGCGGCTGACTTGTCGTCCTTGCCGTCCTTGCCTTGGGGCTTCTGGTGGTGGTCGATGAATGCGGATGCCTGCTGCAGGTCCTTGATGAGGGAGTCGTTGGGCGTGAGGAACACGGTGCCCTTGCGGCACCGCGGGCAGACGAAGCCCCGCGACTTGTCGTATGGTGCGGTGCATCGGGGGCAGAGACAGATGAATCCCTTGGTCTTGTGCAGCATGAACCGCCGCAGGTGTGAGGGCTCGAACAGCCCCTCCTCGCTGACGTACGACACGCACACCTCGTCGCCCGGCCGGATGTCCTGCCGCGCCCGCAGCACGAAGCGCGACGCCTCGTCGTAGTGCCACACGGCGTTGGGGTCGCACGCGTGGCTGAGGAACGACGGCAGGAAGAACACGGCGTACCCCACGGGATCGTCCTCGTGCTCGAAACAGTTGTGGATCCACACCTGATGCATATACACATACACAGGTGTGCAGGTGTGTTGTCTTGTGTTGTGTTGCTGACCTGCAGTAGTTTCTCGAGCTTGGCCTCGTTGACCTCGCCAGCCAGGTCGAAGGCCGTCACGAGCTTCTTGACGGCCCGAGACGGGGCCACCTTGTCCGGTGCGAAAAGCATCAGCAGCCGCTCCTGCATCTTCGGCAAAATGCGCGTGATATGGCTCTTGAGCAGCGTCGTGCTCCACGGCACACCGTTCACACCACCGGTGGCACCCTTGCCCGCCTTGGGCACAGTTGCCGCAGCTGCTGCACCACCACCACCACTGCCGACCTTGCCGCCCTTGGCCCCCGATGGCTGTGCCTTGGCCGTCTTGCTCTTGGGTGACGACTGCTGCTGCTGCTCGGCGGTGTTGGTGAGGAGTGCCGACTTGAGTGCGCACCAGTACCAGAGGGGCTCAAAGTCCCACTCGCCCTTGCGCTGCAGCTTCTGGACGAGCTTGTAGGCCTCGTTGTTCCTGTCCTCCTGGACGGCGTGCAGTGGGGTTTCGACGAAGATGACCTCGCCCTTTGAGATGTGGCAGTTGGAGACGATGATGCGGCCCTTGGTGTCGGACATCTGACACACCACCTTGGCCGTCCCGCCGAACTTCTCCAGGATGTACCCGTTGATGGGGTCCACCGACGCCACCATGAGGTCGTTCATCGGCAGCGATGGGTCGATGGACGGCATCGTCTTGACAAACGAGTCGGGGGCCGTCAGGGGGGACACCTCGGCAGACGCCATTGTGACTGAGTGGGTGCTGGTGGTGGTTGCTGGTCAAACAGGACAGGGAGGGCCCTCCGGTGGCTGGGAAGGGGGGAGGGGAGAGGGACTGCAGCTGATGGGTGGGTGAGTGGGGTAACTCGATGGACGAGGCGTTCGTTCTCAACGATAACAAGGCTTAGTCAGGGATGCATGCGATGTTGACGCGCATGCGGCTTCAACTGCTGCTATGGGGCTGCCCAAGATGCACCTCATCCAACTCTCACCGCACATACGCACCTGAAAGCTTCAAGAAACGCCGCAAACACAACACGGATTCAAGCAGGACGCTCATCCGCTGCATCTTTCGCCCCTCCGCTCACCAAATCTCATCATTAGTTTCCTTCGTCGAAGCTCGCACTTCGCTTAGCTCGCAGATGCAGGTGATGATCTTGAGAAGCAGGCCTGGTTTCAGAGATGGCAACTCGGCGAGTTGTGAGCCCAATGCTGCATCTGCTTCATCGGAGCTCGGGAGCGGCGCTCTGCAGTGATCTGGCGTCAGCAAGAAGAGCCCGGCGCCTATCGCTGACGACGGCCTCACTCTTCTCTTCCCCGTGCGTGTCATTTCGTCCAACTCGCTGCCCTGCGCCCTGTCCAAGTCCATCGCACCAGTGCTCCAGTCTGCTCCATCATGGCGGCCTTCCACTCTTCTCGCGTCGGCTGCCGCCCTCCCCCCGCCCCTCTTCCTCCCCCTCCCCCCTTGCGTCAAGCGTCGGTCAGCGTCGTGCGTACCAGGTTCGGTTCAACATCAATTGGGTGTTGCATCGGCTGCGTCACCGCATCCACAAGGCCTACCGCAAGAAGCGGTACGGTGCGATGGGCCAGTGGAAGTCCCACTCCCACTCACGATTCGACCTCAGATTCAGACTCACCAGGTCAGTGCAGTGGATGGATGGATGGGCTGGCTGATGGACGGCCACACGAACGGGGCGAGATGGATGCGATGCGGGAGGGGAGGAAGCGCATTCATTGGTCTGTGTGTGTGTCTGTCATTCCTGTCATGGGATGGATGGGTGCTTCGTGTTGTGTGTATCAATCAGGTTTGGCTGGCAGAACAGGATGTGTGGGCGATACGGCAAGGCGTACCGAGATGGGGTGAGTGGGTGAGAGATGCGATGGATGCACTCATCCAAGTTGCTGACTGAACCGCTGCTCATCCATCCATCTATCCATCCGTGTATGTGTGTGTGTTGTGTGGTGTGATGTGTTGCAACACGACGTCTGTCTGCAGGACAGCCAGAAGCGGAAGCGTCTGCGTGGGTTTGAGTTCACCCACCGGCAGAACTGGTTCAGATTCAGATGGGTCTGCCCTACCAGAATACTCAAGTAAGTCAGTACGTATGTGCATGGCAATGGACTGACTGATCTGGTGGGTGGGCAGATGCATGGAATGGATCATCCATGCGTTGCGTTGTGTTCTGTGCTGTGCTGTGCTCTTTGTGTGTGAACGTCCTCCTTATAGGCCCCGTGATCCGCCACACGACAAGAACGTGAATCTCAAAAAGTGTAGAAAACATCTGCCGGCACACCTCGGGTAGATGGACGTTTAGATGGGCATGGCATGTGACTGATGGGATGGAGTGGACGGGCGAGTGGGGTGGGAGTGTGTATGGTGAGATGGCGTGCGGTGCGCCTCGGGCTTTTTGTGGGTGGGTGCTGATTGATTATTGGACAAGGGATGGATGGATGAGCATTGACTATCAATGGTCACATCACTAACACAGAGCAACCTCTTCAGCCGTGCCAACTCATCCACCCTCCTCTCTTAAGTAAATAATGCCTTCCAAATGCTCTCCCGCGCCTCCCTGACCTTCCTCGCCCCCATCACACGCTCAGACAGACACGCCAACACAGGCAGGTATATCGCCGGCCGCCCCTGCAGCCCCCCTTTAGCGGCCTCACCCTGCAGCTGCCTGTACGCGTCGCTCTCGATGGCTGCTTTGGCCGCCCGAGGCGACATCCACTCCTCCATATAGAGCCATTCGACAGGGTGAGAGGACGCCGGCTGGTGCTCTTGTGTGTCCGGTTGGCTGTCTGTCGTAGTGTCTGCTTCTGCGGGGCGGGGGGAAGGGGTGAGGGGCTGCCTGTCTGATGCGAAGAGGGATGAGCGAAAGAAGCCGTTGGAGGCCAGCGCGAAGGCCTTGAAGCGGTCGAGGAACGATGACACTCTCTGCAATGGGGCACAAAGGCAGACAGACACACACAGACAGTTAGACGGACTGACGGTCGAGTGTATCATGCATTTCTATTGCTGACCTCGTTATCCTCTGATGAGCTGTGCACTCGACGGCTGCAGACACACACCGACGCACACTATGCACTCCTCACCTGAGCTGCCCTTGCCCTTGGTGGTCGACCGTCTGACCATGCCACGATGCAGTGCTGTGCTAACTGTTCATCGCCCACAAGAGATCTCTCCCGGAAGTATACATACGCGGCGGCGCCGACGGCATAGGGCAGCACGTGCAGACCGAAGGCACTCACAGCACGCTGACGAGATGACTCACTCCTGCAACCAAAAACGAAACACGGCGAAAGAAACGCACTAGAATATACTAGAGATGGATCTCCTCTCTTTTCTTCATTGCTGACATCCAGGCAGCGATTCAGCAGCAGGTTCGGACGGAGCAAAACAAACTGGGATGGTTTCAAGCTCGCAAGCGCTCGGGCCGAGGCCACTGTTAGCTGGCATGGCGACGGTGGATCTGGTCCTTTACCTCACGCACATGCATTTCAAGTAGCTGCGGCGGCATCTGCCCTGCCAGTGTGAGAAAAAAGGAATGTGGAAAAGCAGGGCCCCGGGCGAACAACACATGGCAGGCTACATGCGTGGCGTCATTGTGCATTTCAGGCACGCTGAGCATGGCGGCCGCATCGTTCGACGTTGAGCAGTTCAGGGTGGTCGTGCAAGGGCTGGCAAGTGACAGCGAGGAGGTCAGGGACAGCAGCATCAGAGATATCGTCAAGTGCGGCGTCCCACCCGGCACTGTCCAGTGGAACGAGATGCGGCGTCTGCTGTCGGCCCATCCGGGAGCGTTCCGGACGCTGCTCGAGGCACTCTGTCGTTCACCCGAGCTCGCGACGCCAGCCGCCTGCCTCCTCGTGACGTTGTGTCGGAACAATATGCCAGCCAGGGACGAGAATGGGCGGTGGTGGTCCGTGGAGTCGATGGATCCCAAGTGGCTCGCCGAGCAGGCGCTCGCTGCTGCCGGTTCCCTTGACAGCCTCCTGGCCATGGTCCCACCCAGCCTCCTCATCGACGGCGCAGCCCCAGCGCCCAGTGCAGTCGTTGGCATCATCACAGGGCTACTGATGGAGGGGCTTGGTGCCCGCCAGTCGCTCTTGACCAACCACTGTGGCCTCGTGCACCAGTGTGTGAGAGCTTCGCTCGCGGGCCTGCGGACGGCCCGTCCATCCTTGGACCACATTGGCGGGTCAACGATTTCGGCTTCCAAATTTGTGGTTGATTTCTACAATTGCCACAAGGAGATCCCGCCGCAGACCGAGGACCCATTTGGAGAGAGATTTCTCGACACCCTCTTTGACGACAGCTCGCCAGAGCAGCCTCCCGCCACCCTCTGGACGCCTGTGCTCTCATGGACCTTCGACGCAATGCTGACTGGCGACTCGATTGGTTCTGCCGCCTTCAAGCGCGCCGTATGGCTCCACCAGCTGATCATCGAGGCGGTAGAGACCGGACGAAAGACGCGTGAGTGCGTGGGTGGGTGGATGCTTCGATGCTTCTTCTTTCTTCCATGAGGTGTGTCTCTTGCGTTGTCAGGTGTGGAGGGTGGCGTGGAGACCGACGTTCTCTCGCTGTTGAGGCAGGTGTACGACTGCCACGTAGACCGCATCATGGACATACTCACGGGCGATGGCGAAACGTACAACCTCCAGTGGCGAGCGTCCATCTGTGTGATTCTCATTGTCCCCTGTGTGGTTGGCCGTGACTGTGCGAAATGGGGTAAGCTCACAGGCCGGACGCGCCTGCACACTCATACCTAGCTACACCTATCTTCGTTTTGTTTATGTGCTGTGTTCTTTCTACGTCCAGAGCGTAGCCCCGATGTGTTGGCGTTTGTGTCGCTGCCTGGAGGCCCGTGCGAGCGGCTGCTGGCGGAGCCTGGAGCGCTCAAGACCGTCGCCGACTCAATCAAGAGGGCGCTTACGGACATCAGGGACATGGCTCTCATGACAGAATCGCTTGACCTTCCACACGCTCTCATCTGTACGAAAGGGGTGGATGGGGAGGGAGGGAGGGAGGGAGCGAGCGAGGGAGGGAAACATCTGTGTGTGTCGTTCGTGGGTCTGTGTGCCGGCAGGTGCTGGTCATGGTTGTGAGGTGGTTCGAGCTGGATTCCCTGAGATGCTCGCGGCGATGATGCGGAACCCGAAATGGATGGAGAGCCCTGGACGAGCCGCTGGCACCATAGTGTGCCTGCATAGCCTCCTGGTGTATGGACACTCAAAGGTTAGTGGAGGGGCAGAGCGGGGCCACACAGTGCTCTGGAACATAACATACAAACATCGCGTGTGTGCTCGTGTTGATAGATTGTCCTGCCGGTGATTATGGGCCTGGGTATGGTGGAGATGTTGTGTGACGCGCTGTACCAGCATCGCCAAAACGCCCGAGTTAGGTTACTCTTTGGCGGCATGGTGGTGCAGTTTGGCCTCATCAGGTGCGCTAGTCACGTCATTCAAACATTCCACACACACGCAGTCGCCCTCCCTCGCTTCCTATCAGGGAGGGTGAGCATCGCGTAGGGGCCAACGCTCCGCACAACAAGATATCGCAACGCATTCTACAGGTAACAGGCCGACAAGCAGCACGGCATAACCAATTCGCCTTCCCTTCTGTGTGGTGTGCAGTCCCCTTCCATCAAGAAGCTGCGTGCCCTTCCTCGTGACGACCAGACCGACAAGCAGGACACCGGCAAGCGGCCCAAGTCCAAGAAGGGCAAGAACAAGGGACCCTCACAGTCAGTAACGACACAGACAGTCTGTCTGTACAGTGAGTGATGAATCCCGCCCGATTTGTATGGATGCAATGCAGGTCATCGAGTCCGCCAGGTGCCGCCCCACACGCCTACAAGTGCCCACCGAGCCAAGAGGAGGTCGGCTCCATCATCGGCTTACATCCACGCGACCTCGAGGCCTCAACGCTGCCTGGTGTGCTAACGTTGCTCGATCGCATTGAGAAGAAAGAGGACGAGCGGGCGGCAGCCGTCCTGGACGAGCTGATAGCGGCCGACGAGACAGCAGAGAAGGACAAGTCAAAGCAGGTCAAGGGCAGAGGCAAGGGCAAGAAGGGCAAGGGGGCACCGAATGCGGCCACTCATGCGGATTCATCTGACAAGTGGGGGCATACACTGACTGCACAAACAAAGGGAGGGGGGCAGTGGGCTGACTCGTGCCTCGATTCCCTCTGGTAGGTGTGTTGATGGTAGCGCTGCAGCTGGGGCAGTAGACGAGGAGGGAGCTGTCGGAGAGGATGCCGCACCGATAGCCGATAGCCATTACGACCATGTCGACCCGTATGCACAGTAGCCAGGGTAAGCGACAGCGGCACTCACAGACGGACGGTCGGAGGAACAAGGTGGATCGTGTGTCTGTGTGTGTCACAGGACTGTTACTCGTGTTTCTGCGAGCGCCCCCGAGGCGGCGGCTGATGGGCATGATGGCTTCATCGTAGTCACTACTCGCAAGAGGAAGGGCAAGGGCAAGCCCAACCAGCAGCAGCAAGATGACACACCACGAGACGGCCCATTGTGAGCGACAACAGACGAGCACTGTACAAGAATGGCAGACGCGACAGTGTTGGGATGTGTGTGTGTCTGTCACGACAGGGGAGGTACGGCCATGCCCCCGAAGCCAATAGGATCCATCAGACGTCTGCATGGGTGAGACCAGTAGCCCAGCAACCATATTCCATCGCCGTCGTATGCACACACTGCCTCTCTGCCTGTGAGTGCGTCTCTGTCAGGTTGTCGACTTCCTCAAGCACTCGGCCTTCATCATCGTCTCAGTCGTCTGTGTCCATCGATGACCAGGCCGCTCTTAGACGACCACAGCCACCCCAACACATCAGACCCAACACACGGCTCACAGGGCTCAAGGATGAGCTTGGACAGGCAGCTGCGGAGAAGGAGAGGTGAGCAAACCCACACAGACACACACCCGGACAGATAGACAGACAGACAGACACAGACACGTATGCATGTCGGTGTCGGTCTGTGTTCGTTGTCAGGTTGGAGCGTCGGTATGCGTCTGTCCTCGGCTCACACTGTGAGGCTCTAGACCGCGAGAAAGCGCTGCGTGAGGATATACGCAGGCTCAAGGAAACCATCACCAACGTGAGGATATACGCAGGCTCAAGGAAAGCATCACCAACAAGTAAAGGGGCAAAAGCACAGGCGGAGACAAAACCAGGCCGGCGTTACGTGTGTGTGTGTGCATCCAGTTTGGACCGAGATCCCTTGCTATCCCTGACGACGGCTGGTGAGGTGCGTGCCTTCGACGAGCGGCTCACTGCTGAGGAGCACCGACTCGACGATCTTTTTGAGCGTGCAATGGAGAAGAAGATGCTCATGCGAGGCGGACCACCGACTCCCAAGCCATCGCCTGCAGCTGGGTGAGGGGAGGAAGGAGCGCCGTGCTCAAAGTACTCACTGCTGAATGCGTGTTATGCTGGTTGTGTCAGGCCATCGTGTGCATCGGGTGTTTCTCGCGAACCGCATCTGGTGGCTGATGACGTGCTGGCGACTGAGGGGGAGCTGACGCAGATGGTGCAGCGATGCAAAGGCGACATCGCAGAGTAAGTGGCAGGCTGCCAGTGCACCATGAAGGGCCAATCAGTCCCACCCTTCCCCCTCTGTGTGTGTGGTGCGTGTGTGTGGTGTGTGAGCAGGCTTCGTGACGGCATCTCTGCCGTGTTGGCAGCGAGTGTGTCCTTGCAGCCCACCATTCAGCAGCTCACACAAGAACACGCCAAACTGCACCAGAAGGCACTCTCACGGTAGGTACACTCTTAAGACGCTCCACTCGTCAACCCCCACCTGCTCGCCTGCTGTGTGTGTTGCCCATCCATCCATCTATCCATCCCTCCATCCATCCACTTATGTCAGGTTGACGGCTGCGCGCCTCACTTCTCTGGACACGGCAGCGGCCATCGACGCATTCCTCCAGGACATCAAACGAGCCAAGGCGGACATCAGATCACTGACCAAGGAGGCCAGCGTCACGCAGGCACGGCTGGAGGCCGGCAGTGGTGCAGCACCACCCCTCTCCGCTCCGGCAAAGGGTACCTGCGTCATGTGCATCTCGGAGCCGCCATCGGTCGTCTTTTTTCCCTGGTACGCAGGCAGCTACACACTTGCCCTCTCACGCCGCAACAGACACGCACACACCCACCATGCCCCGTTACTCTCCGGCATGCAGCAAGCAGCAGAGCTTGTGTCATGCCTGTTGGGAGGTGCTGTCGAAGCGTCACGAGGCGGCCAAGATAGAGAAGGAGCGGCTGGAGAAGCTAGGCAAGCTGGTGCCGCCCGCCATTGCACGCGATGCGGTGCTCAAGTGTCCGGCTGCAATGGGGAGGCCGTCTATGCCGATAGTGTGACGGCCATCATGTCGGGCATCCGCACCACGACATGATCGATCATTAGCTTGAGGGAAGAGGGTGAATCCATCGATCCATCCATCGATGCTCGTGATGCGTAGGTTAGCTGCGTGTTGATGTGATCCTTGTACAGACCGTGGCCTGGACGAGTGCAGCCTATCGTGTGAATAGTTTGCATTGCATTCGATGCGATGCCAATGAGATGACAAACACGAACACTGGAGGAGAGAGCAAACCACCAAGGCCCATGCATGCAAGGAAGTGTATCGCATGCAGACGGCAGGAGAGAGGACGAAGGCGGCGCACTGCTGACTCCGCACTGCAGACGTTGACCCGCGTGCTTGTCCACTCTAATAGGTGGACAAGGGGAGTATTTGCATTGATGTGCTCCTGGCGCACATCCTGGCTGTCGCCGCCGTATGCTTTCGCCAGGGAGACGAGCCAGAGGACGGCAGTCTGAGAGATGCCGGTGCCGATTTTTCAAAAGCCCACGGAGACGGGGGCCGTCGACGAGTATCATCTTCTCTTCTTATCGAATGGCTGCCAGCTACTGCATGACGGCAGTGCGCCGGTGAGGACTAATCACTCTGTATCTTCCACCCCAGCAGGAGCAACAGCCAGGGGTGTCAGTGTCCCATTCTGCAGCCATCGATACCGTCACGTTTGTGTGCGGAGGAGTCGGGCGTGTCGGTCACGGTGCACGGCGATACGGTGGGTGGCTGATGGATTCCCGCTCTTCACGCTGAGAGCTGCCTCCATTCCCTCGCGAGCGAGAGACGTACACACGCACACGACGCGCATATGGCCTCTGCAGAGCATGCTGGACTCTCATGCTTGTTCGTCCTTCACTGTGCCTTTCAGCCTGTGTCTGTCTTCCAGCGCGTATCAGCGCCTTGGACGGTACTGGACGGAAATCTCGACCGGCGAGATTTTCGCGCGATGAGACGGAGACGCCCCCAAAAAATTTTCAGCGGAACCTCTGCAGATTTTTCCACATTCTTCTCCATGTTGGCTCTTCTGCCTTGTTTCGGCCACGGATCCTCGTTGGCTTGTGGTGTCCGCCTCATCTCCCTCTACCCCTCCCAACTCGTCCCGATGTCACCCGCCACTTTTTTCCTCCACCGCCGTGCCCTGGGCGAGGCCTCGTTTGGTGGTGCCCTGCCTTCTGTGGAACGCCTGGTGACTGCCCGGCGCCTGCCGAGTGAGCACGCACCTTCTTCTCGCATAGACCGCCCAACCGGTGTCTCTTCAGTGTGGTGCTGGTGTGGTGTCTGGATGATGTGTTGGGTTGAAGGCATGGCGCACTTTCTTGCCATTGGTGTGCTGATATGCCTCTCCTTGCAATTTCTGTGTGTGCAGACGAAGTGGTGAAATCTTCTTTTCATCCCGTCTCCTTTTCTCGCACATTTCTGGAAGGTCAGTGAGTGCCTCACTCAGTCTGGTATTCACGTGCACGTCGGATTCCCTGTCTGCTGGCAGAATGCTTTGCTTTTCAGAAATGCAGCTTCTTGGTTCGACGAGAAAGAACAGGGAAAACGGCCAGAATCGCCAGATTTGACCGATTTAACCAATCCGGCGTTGTGTTGTGCGGCAGAATGGGAAGATCTCACACTGGATGCCCTGCGTCGTCGTCATCTGCGGCGGCGGCAGCAGCAAGTGGCAAGGCGGGACCACCTCAGTCTAAGAAGAAGAAGCCCCGTAAGAAGCCTAAGAGAGACGGCCAGACGGGAGGGGCAGCAGCGGCCAGACGGGAGACCGAGCAGGCCAGGCAGCTGGCGGAGGAGCTGCGGGAGGAGGTCAGGGCGTGGGAGGCGGCTCACGGGGAGGTACGTATACACTGACTGACGAGCGAGAAGTCTCTTATGGTGTTCATGTGATGTGACGGTCGGATGTGTGTACGTGTGCGGTTGGTCAGGCCAAGTGGGAGTGATTCTTACAATGGCGACAGGCCACAGGTACGTAGGCGCACACACAGAGCGCAGCCCACCACAATACATACGAAAGGCAGGTTGTGTCAGGTTGATCCATGCCATGGATCCATGCGCTTGTGTCTGTCTGTGTGTGTGTGGGTATGATCTGATCATCCACTTTGCGAGCAGCGTTATCACGAGAAGCAGCGTCTCCACATGATGGGGCGTCTGCAGGGGTGGCGGTCGAGTGCGCACCAGACGGCAGAGTGTCCTCACACTCCACCTACTCAAGGTAAGCAAGCTTAGTGGGCATACAAACCGAACAGGCCAAGCCACCCATGCCGCTTATGCGGAGCCCTCGGCCCCACCAGCAGCCGCACCCACTGCCCCACACACCCGTGTGTGTAGATGGCTATCCGCCTCCCCAACCGCCACTACCACCGGCAGCAGCAGCACAAGACCAGCACATATGACCATGTGGCAGAGCAGCTGCCTCCTTTGGTGTCTTGTGAGAGCGAATGGTTCTGGTGGCGGTGGTGTGTCGACTAACTGTTGTGGTTAAGGTGCACTCACTATGGCGGCAAGATGCGTCGGGTCCCTCACGGAGCTCATGCGGCCGCTGCTGGGGGGCCATATGTACTGCTCTTCCGACCTAATTAATGTGAGCACTCTCTCACCCCAAACACACACACACTTAGAGACTTAGAGCCCACATAAAGAAAGACCATCTCGCCCTGTCTGTCTGTCTGTCTGTCTCTCTGTGTGTGTGGGTATGATCTCATCAATGTTGACCGCGGCGTGATCCGACGCCCGCTGCTTGACGCCGACATCAGCAGTGTCAAATCGCTGGCTACATTTTATATCCCGACGTCGGTGGAAATGAAGAGACACGCACTGTCTTCGTCATTCCCGGCCTCCATAAGTCAACGAACACGTAAGCCACTGAGAAGAGGAGAGGAGGGATACAGTGGGGGAGGTGGCGGCAATTGCTCTGCATGCGTGTCTCTCAGCTCAGCTTGATGCACATGCAGCGCTTCTCCGTGACCAGGACAGCAAGGAAGAGGTGAGCACACAACAATGCATGCATTTCCACTGTGTGTGGGGGGGGGGGGGGGGGGGG
>CDMY01000328.1:9955-27340 GCA_001179505.1 Vitrella brassicaformis | reverse complement strand
CCCCCCCCCCCCCCCGCCCCCGATATCTTCTCATGAATGGATGAGTGAGTGCATTCAGTTGATTGGATCCACTTTAATAAGTCCCGATCAAGCTACATCGTGTGAGTCGTCTCTATCTACGTGGATGTGTGTCGGATTTTCCTTTGCCCACCACACATGTATGTATGCAATTGCCCACGGGTTGCTCGCATGTGCGGCGCCTAGTGGGCAAGACTGAAAGGGGTGGGTCATGGGCCGACAATCATTGTACACGTCGCTCTAAGTTAGAGGATGGACAAGCCGTATCGTCGATGATATGAAGGTTGACACCCAGACGGATAT
Source organism: Vitrella brassicaformis (assembly GCA_001179505.1). Taxonomy (NCBI): domain Eukaryota; family Vitrellaceae; genus Vitrella; species Vitrella brassicaformis. Next base: position 27,019 of record CDMY01000328.1, on the reverse strand, counting down.
GTATGAGTCAGTCAGTCGTCAGTCCCACTCCCCAGGCCAATAAATGCCCGGACTGAGCTGTCCTGTCCGGCCGGCCGGCTAGGGGCACTCACTGTACTCACTCGCCCTCCCGCCCTCCCCGATCCACTGCCTGCCTGTCTCTCTTGAGCAGGGCTGACCCGGCACTCCGTAAAAAACGAAGCACGTTGGAGCGTTGATTACTCACTTGTCCTCGCGCATCAGTCGAGCACGGAGACCTTGTTCTCGCTCGTCTGTCACACCCTGCTCATCACTCTGCTGCCTTGTGTCCGCGCCCGCATGGCTCGTCGGTACTCGACTGTAAGGCACCTCACCTCGACACGCCCTACAGGTCTTGTGCCTGCACGGCTGGTCTTCGCGACAGCGGGACCTAGCCAAAGCCCCGGTGTAATGGGGCTCCCATATTGAGAGGAACCTCAGTACGCGGCCGAGAGAGCTCCTAGACACACGAACACGCACACACATACACACACTGAGACTGGTGATCGAATCCGTCGAGCACCCACTGGGCAAATCGGTCTTGCGATTCGTCGAGGGCGATGAGATATTCTTCGTTACGACGAAGCAGCGCCTGCCACCGATGCACACACATACACATACACACACACACACTCACACACACATACATACACGCGACGTGCGGGCCTGCCAGATGGCACATACATCTGTCTTCTCTAAGTGAGTCTCGAAGTCGCTTGCGTCATGATGTGTGGCAGCTGATTAGCGGAGGTGGAGAGGGTCAGATGCAAACCGAAGACAGACAGACAGACAGACAGGCAGACGTATTGCCCGTGCGTGCGTGTGTGTGTGCGCGTCGTCTTACTCTGTCCAGAGTCGGGCACCGAAGACCTGCTCGACGCCTGAAGAGCAACAAACACAACTCCTCCAGACGCTGACTATTCCCTTTCCGTGCTGTCACCTGTGTTTGCCCGTCGGCTCCGGGAGCAGACACCGGTGGAGAACTTGCCATCAGCCAACATAGGGGAGGGAACTCTGTGTGCGTTGAGGGATAGTTATGGATTGCCACCGACTCAGGGTTCAGACCTTTCGCGATCGGAGTGGAAGCTCGCAAAACTGCCGCAGATCTCATCGCCCACGGGAAGATCTGCGTTTTGGGCAGTGATCAATTAGCAGAGCAGGTGCTTTGTGGCGCTTTGGCGCATTCTGTCCGTCGGGCGTCAGGGTGTGTGATGAGCACGGGCTTCCAGCGCCAGCTGTCGCCCCTCTCGAAGCTCAATCACACCATCTCGCCAGCCTACTCCACCAGCAGCTCGTCGGAGATCATCCCCGTGCCGCCGCCCCGAGCCATGTCGAGGGAGATGGATGGCGTCGAGGGGACCTGGAAGTCACGCCTGGGCTCCTGGCAGGCTGACGCCGTTGACCATCTCGCGAGCGATCTGCACCACATCGAATTCATAACGCCACTCATCGAGGACATACACGAGATCAAGTGGGTCTGGGTGGCGGCTGGTGGGGGCTGTGTGGTGTAGTGGTGCGGGGGGATGATCCACAGACAGACAGACAGACAGACAGACAGGCAGGCAGACATGCAGACAAACAGACAGACAGACAGACAGACAGACAGCTAGGCAGACAGACAGAGAGGAAAAGCTCGGAGGAGAGAAGGGCGGTTTGCGTGTTGGCGGTGTGCTGTGGCATCTCTGTCTGTCTGAATGTGTGTGTTCTGTGTCGGTATGTCGTGTCTGTGTCCTCACAGGAAGCAGCTCATGGACGTGGTTGGCAAGTACGTCGACCCACAGAGCTTCAAGGCTATCATGGAGGTCAGTCCATCTGTCAACAGGGGGGCAGGCAGGCAGGGATGCATTGCATCGATCTGTGTCTGGGTCTGTGCTGCGTGCTTTGGTTTGTGTTGTGTGTCCCTACCTAGGTGTGGCGCCTGTCTGAGGACTTCAACAACAGCCAGAAGGAGGAGGATTTCGAGAAGCTGGGCAAGTTCATCCTCACTCTCTCAGACAAACAGCTCGTCTGCATCGCGTCCGTTTTCAGCCACATGTGCAACCTCGGTGGGCACCGCACCCAACACACACAGCCACACACGCATGCGCCTCGCCCGTGGTGCTGTTGGTGCAGCCAACTATGCCGAAGCCGCACACAGGATCAGACGCAGACGCGCATTCGACCGGTAGGCAAACAAACCGGTGTGCTCAGCACGTAGGTGTGTGTGGCGTGCGGTTGTCATGTGTGTATGTCAGAGAGCACGAGAGCCACTACTACCAGGCTGCAGACCAGACCATCGAGGGCACTTTCGAAAACCTACTTGTCAGCCAATGAGGGAGGGAGGGAGGGAGGGAGAGTGTTGCACTTGTGGTGCCTCGTTTGATGTCGCAGAAGCTGGGCTTCACGCCCGAGCAGATCTACAAGGGGCTTTGCGAGCAGACCATCGAAATGGTCTTCACAGCTCATCCCACACAGGTGGGGACGAATAGCTGACGACATCCACCCAACAAACACAGCCGCTGCACGCGTGAATCTCTGGGCTATTGTGTGTGCTTTGTCTGTCTGTCTGTCTGCCCAGGCCGTCCGCATGTCGATCCTCCGCAATTTGCGTCGCATCGCCGACGTCATCATCAAGCTCGACCGTCCAGACATCACGCCATTCGAGTGGACTGAGGTGCGCAGAGCATTCCTCCCCATGCACTCGATACACACCAATCTGCCGCCTTGCTGTGTGCCCCCCCGTCAACCAATCAGTGTCGCGAGATGACTAAGCGCGCCTTGGCGACTCTGTGGCGCACAGACGAGGTGCGCCGCGTGAAGCCCTCGCCGTCCGATGAGGCCCAGCAGATAGTCAACATCGTCGAGGACACCCTGTGGGAGGAAATGCCAAGGTGGGGAGGGAGGGAGGGAGGGAGGGAGGGAGGGACAGGCACCCGGACGTCGACCTGCCGCATATGGTGTTGTTGTCGTTGTGTGGTGCAGATTTTTGCGCATCGTTGACAGCCACCTGCAGAAGATTGGGCAGCCGCCGATACCCTTCACCGCTCGGTGACCAAGCACCGCACGGCACGGCGGTAGATCCATCCATTCCTTGTTGTCTGGTTCCGTCAGTCCGTTTTTGTTCTCCTCGTGGGCTGGGGGCGATCGCGACGGCAACCCGTTTGTGACAGCTGACGTGACGATGAACGTGGTCCTCATGAACAAAGTCCGCGCATGTAACCTGTACCTCAACGAGGTGAGCCTGTCAGCGAGGCCATCGAGTTCCTGGATGTACCTGCGTGTTGCTGTCCTGTGTGTGCTCATTCCTGTGTGCGTGACTGTGGTCAGGTAGAGCAGCTTCTGCACGACGTACCATTGCACTACTGCGACAAGGAGTTGTGGCACTACCTGGTCAACCTCCCTCCCCTCGACGGGCTCGGAGCCAGGAACAAGAAACCCTCACTCAGATTCAAGTAAGCAACCGACGACGACCCACTCCCCTGCATGACGCGCCGGTACACCGATTGATGCGATGCATGGATTATGTGGCTATGTGTGGTGTGTGGGTGGTGCAGGTCGTTTACCAGCCAGGTGCCCGAGAAGGAGGTCTACCGCCATGTGCTCGTCCATGTGCGGTCCCGACTCATGGTCAGTCAGCTGACGCGATTCATTCATTCTCCATCGTCGAGACATGCTCGAGACACTCATGCGTGTCGGTTTGTCGGTCGGTCGATGTGGTGTGTATGTGTGCAGGCGACACGTGACTACCACGAGGCTCTGCTGCAGGGCCAGCCCAAGAACGAGACGCTCGAGAAATACGTCTACAAGTGAGCAAGGAAGCGCCCTGGTCTGTCTGCGCCGAGTGCGGCAGTGTCGTCATTGGGTGTGTGTGGTTCAGGACGACGGAGGAGTTTGTGGAGCCGCTGCTGAAGGTGTACGAGTCTCTGGAGAAGTGCGGCGACTGGTTCATCGCCAGGGGGCGCCTCACCGACCTCATACGGTATGCACAACACAACACAACACACGCGGCGAGGGAGAGAGAGAGAGAGATATACCACGCAATCGATCTCCTTCCCTCCCTCCCTCCCTCCCTCCCTCATTCTGTTGTCCGTCTCCCCATGTCTGTGTGCTGTTCAGTCTGGCGCTGGCGTTTGGTTTGTCTCTGCTCAAGCTGGATGTGCGTCAGGAGTCGGAGCGCCACACCGAGGCCATGGAGGAGGTCGGCCAGTACATCGGGATGGGCTCATACAGGAGCCTCCCGGAGGAGGAGAAGATGCAAACACTCGTCAACATACTCGAGGTGGGTGAGTCGGGAGGGAGGGCTGGCCGGGTGGGTGGGTGGCTGCACCACGGTCGTGCATGACTGTCATGGCTGCGTTTAGAGCCGCCGTCCGCTGATCCCTCGCGAGTGGCAGTGCAGCGACAAGGTGCAGGAGGTCCTGGACACTTTCCAGTAAGTCAGAAGACTGACGCACCTGGCAATGGCAGCCCTCGACTGCCTGCCTGCCTGAGTTGGGTTCAGGACCTGTGCGGACATCGGCCGGGAGTCTCTGGGGGCGTACATCATCTCCATGTGCCACTACCCATCAGATGTGCTCCTTGTCGAGGTCAGTCAGACGGGCACACCAATCTACTTAGCTGTGTGTGACGACTTCTTTCCTCTATCTTATGATTCATTCAGGTGTTCCAGCGCGAGTATGCTGGCATGGGAGGCATGACGCAGCGAGTGGTGCCGTTGTTGGAGACGATCGAGGCGCTGAGGAGTGCGCCTCACATCTTGGAGACCCTCTTCACCACCTCGTGGTACCGCAAGCATCTGTCCGACAAACACAACAACGTGCAGGAGGTCATGATTGGATACTCCGACTCGGGCAAAGACGGAGGAAGGGTGACCTCCTCTTGGGAACTCTTCAAGGTACGAAGACCATCCAGACACAGCCCGTCATGCAGTCAGTCATGATTTGTATGGATGGATGGGTCGACGGTTGGTGCGTTGGTTCGTTCGGTCAGGCTCAGGAGGCGGTGACGTCTGTGGCCAAGGCGCACAACGTCACCCTGCGGTTCTTCCATGGTCGCGGCGGCAGTGTGGGGCGGGGTGGGGGGCCGCAGCACGTCGCCATCCTGTCACAGCCATCCGACACCATCAACGGGTACCTGCGAGTCACCGTTCAGGTACCTACATGCCGGCCACACACAAACACCTGCTCACGGTGTTGTGCATTTCTGTGTGTAATAAATGATGATGATATGTGCAGGGTGAGGTGATTCAGCAGGCCTTTGGCCTCAAGGCCATGACGGACCGGACGCTCGAGGCATACCTCACAGCCGGTCGGTAGCCGACATCCGACATCGACATACGCTCATTCATTGCGGCACAGCACAGGACATTGATGTGTGATGGGTGTGTATGTATGCTATGCGTGATGTGTGCACAGTGTTGAAGGCCGACTTGGTGTCGACCCGCAGTGTGATTCGCGACGAGTGGCGAGACCTCATGGAACACATCTCTGACGTATCCATGAGGTAGGACGCACGGCCGCAGACAAACATCGCTGTACCCATGTCCATGTCTGTGTGTGGTTGCTATCTATATGCAGCAAGTATCGCGACGTGGTGTACGGGCATCCGCGTTTCGTGGAGTACTTCCGCGCGGCCACCCCCGAGCAGGAGCTGGGGCGACTCAACATCGGCTCACGACCCGCCAAGAGAAAACAGGGAGGCGTCGAAACACTCAGGTCAGCCAGCAGCCTGTCAGTCAGGTCTGTAAGTAGGCCCAGGAGCTGGCTGCCGACCCATTCATTCTTCATTGCTTGGTTGGTTGATTGTGTGTCGATGGATGGATGGACCAGGGCGATCCCGTGGATCTTCGCGTGGACCCAGACGCGATTCCATCTGCCGGTGTGGCTCGGTGAGGCATACATGGCTAACGTCTGCATGATCGGTGGATGGATGGATGGATGGATGTGTTGTGCGGCTAACTGGTGTAGGTCTGGGTACTGCTTTGCGCGATGTGTTTGAGAGCGGCAAGGGCGAGATGCTCAAGACCATGTACAAGGAGTGGCCATTCGTCAAATCGTTCTTCGACCTCATCAGTCAGTCACCTGCACACACTGACAGACAGACGGATAAATCAAGACGTGTGTGGGGATGGTGCAACGTGTGTGCGTCCAGGTATGGTCATGGCCAAGGCCAACAGCCGCATCGCCGCACAATACGACAGGTGTGCACGCTAACCGGCAACGAGAGAGAGAGAGAGTTGAGCCAGGATGCGTTCTTGTGTTCGTGGCGGTACGTGTGCGTGTGAATGCACAGGGTGTTGGTGCCGGAGGAGCTGAAGCCGCTGGGCGAGGAGCTCAGGGCGCTGCTGGACGAATGCATGGAGTGAGCTAGCTGAGTGCACCACAACACACACACTGGCATCCAAGTGCATGCACACATCGATGGATGGATGGATGGATGGAAGGCATACACGAGTACAACACATGTGCTTTGGTCGGTCTCCGCGTGTGTGTGCAGGCATGTCAGGAAGGTCACGGGCGAGCAGGAGTTCCTCGACAACGACAAGATCACCCAAAGAGCCATCACCGTCAGAAAGCCATGGTACGTTCCAAAGCCCCCACCAATGGCTGACAAACGTACCTGCACATCATCATCATGTGTGTGTGGTATCGACCGACCAACAGGCTGACGCCGATGCACATGATCGAGATTGAGACCCTCAAGCGCATCCGCAATGGGGATGAGTCAGCGGAGATCAACGACGCCCTCATTGTCGCCATCAAGGCCATCGCCTCCGGCATCCAGAACACGGGATAGACAGACACAGACAGACAGACAGACAGACAGACAGACAAGCCCACCATACCCACAACACATCCTAGACGGAAGTTTGTTGACTGACTAGCCCCTCCCTCCCTGACTTTTGTTGCTTCCCCCATGCATTCCTGGCTTCCCTTTTTGGACTCCATTTTGCCACCGTGTACGCGTTGACGGACATGCGTCGCTGCCCACCCTTTTTGGCATACATACATACACACATATGGCTCAGTTTACTCAGATACTCAGATACGCCCCTTACGGTCGATGGATGGATGGATGGATGGCGGGGATTCTTGTCCGCTGCCTGTCCGCTCACGTAGGTCGTTCATTCGTCATGATGTGTGTGTGTGTGTGTGTCTTGGTCTGCGGACGCCTTGTTTCCATCCATCCACCAACCCACCGGTGAAGGAATGCATGAATGCCCGGCCGGTCAGGGGAGGGAAGGGGAGTTTTTGCCACTATTGTCGTGACTGCGTGTACCCCCTTCTGACGAGCTTTTTCCTTTGATCTGTCTGAAATGAGGCGAGACTGCATTGCATCGACGTAGGATTGGAGAAGAAGACACTCTGGCCCATGGACGACGATGTCACTCATTGAAAGACAGACACATACAAGTGGATACACGCACCAATCGGTGAGTGACCTGTGGCGTGTGGTCCTGTGGTTCAAAGTCCGTCAACCAACGACACCCACCGGTGAATGCCTACGTGGCTGGCTGTCTGCATGGAGGGCACCTCAATATAACAAATCGTTACATTACAATACCATTCCAAACGAGGCCAGGCCAGGCATTCCTGCTTGATCGAGGCTACAGAATGCCTCACCAAACACACAGACCGCGACCGCATAAAAACGGCACCAGTTAGATAAACAGCAGCACACACGACACAGAATTGACACATACACACACACACACACAGACACCCACCCACACACAGACGCATAGATAGCGAACCCGGGCAACACAGGAAAAATTTCGCTGACTGCAGCGATCGACGCAGGCAGTCAGTCCCCTTCTTTCTACCTAGCTAGCACACATAACTCAGGGAGTGGCTGACCTCGCTTCTCAGGTCGCTCATGGTCTCCTCTCTGGCGAAAGTCGCCGTCACGTTGTGCGGCTCCGTCTCTGGTGCACACGAGGTGGAATCTAAATCGCTAGTGACGTGCTGCGCCCTCATGTACGCCGCCTCGATCACAGCTCTCTCACTGCTGCCTTCGGGATACTTGCCCCGCGCGTCTGCGAGCAATTGGTCGAAGTACCCCTTGACGATGACCTGCGGGGACAAACAGACACACAGACAGACAGACAGACACGTACAAGTACATTCGTCCACCGATCGCCAGCCAGCCCACCAGGCGTCGAGCAAACTCCTCGCGACTCGCGAACCCCTCACGGGGCGCAGCGATGCCTCGGCCTTCAATGCAGATGAAGGCCAGGTCGGCGAGCACATCCATCAGACGATCGAGGATGAACAGGTCCCTCTGACAGTAATGCCTCAGGCCGTGCATGCCTAGGAAGGAGGAAACAGGAAACAAACATGGGAATGGACGCTGCTCTCCTGCCTCGATTGAGGCAGGCAAGAAAGGCGAGAAGCCCACCTCGCCGTGCTCACAGATTGCTTACTCATGGCAAGAAGCTCGCTGAATGACCACACACGCATCGTCACGTAGAGCCTCTGAAGCACAAATACACAGACACAGAGAAAGAGAGAGATGAACAACTGCGGGCTGCGCACGGATTTCCCTCCTCCCTCGGTGCTTGCTTGGCGTGCACACGCACCCCTTTGATGCGCACGAATCGATGATGCAGCCTGTTGCGCACGCAGTCCTTGAGGAGGTCACTCAACCGGTCTATCGCACTCACGGCCGCGTGCTGCACACATACAGAAGCAAATACAGACGCATCGGCAATGGCAGCCTGCATGCGTCGATGCCGTCGTACCGTACCGGGTCGTTGACGGACGACGTCATGCTCCGCATGCACACCTCGGTGATCTCACGAACTGACCACCTCACACACACACACACACACGCACACACGAATCGAGTGAGATCTCTGCGTTCTGTCTTGCTGGCGTACGGCCGAATGAGATGCCCTCGCCGCCTTTGTCCTCCAGACCCAGACGGAACGCCGCGTTTGTGATTCTGGTCACCCGCTGCAGCTGCTCTTCACCCACCGTCTGGGACTGCTGCTCGCCAGTCGTCGCACGGGTGTGCTGCTTGAAGAGGCTGCTGAAGTGACCTGCCCGTCTCACACGGCGTCCCTCTGGATCGGGATGAACCCTCACCCAAGCCTAGCAGGGCAAAAGAACAAACACCATTTTTTACACATCGAGCACCACTGTCTGGTTTCCCGGCTCGCTCCCTCGCTCACCAATACTGTCCCCTCGGTGATGAATGCGCCGATCATGACGCGACGCCGAAAGCATAGCTGCAGAGGGGGGGACTCCCTGCGTAGCTTGTGAGCAAGCCACTCCAATCGCGCCGAATGGATATAGCCAGAGCAAGTCGATTTGACTGCACTACGACCCTGCACTGACAAGTCGTCGATCTGGCGGGTCTCGTCATCTGGAGCTGGCACATCGACTTTCCACATGCTGAAGCGTCGCGAAACTTTCCGGAGCCAGGCTGCCATCCTTGCAGACCATCCGCGCTCCTCCAGCGACCGTCCCAGGTTTGCTCTCCGCAGCTCGTCTTTGTGTTCTTCGGCGATCCTGTGGAGTATCGACTCTAGGTGGAGTCCACGAAGGAAACTGACACCACAGAAATGCGCCATGCTTGTGTAGCCATTATCGTGTGTCTCGTCTTATGAGGGCTCTACCTGTCCATAAAATATATCAGGACCCAGAGAAGAACCATGGTGTCTGCAGGGTTTACGTACACACGTCAACAGTGACCAAGAACAAGGCAATGGTGGAACGTGGCAGCTGTGAGACTCTCACTCACATAGGGGCAGGGCAGCAACAGCCCACATGGGGCAGAATGGGTCTTCCTCTTCGTGCGAACCGCCCACGAAGGCCAGGACCGTGGAGCAGTATGCGAAGAAACCTGTCCATTCATCCATTCCCTTCGTGTGCATCCATCTATTGTCCCTCCCTCCCTCCCTGCCAGTCTGCCAGCCACTCACCAACGAAAATACTGCACACAAAGGCAAACCAGGCACCATTACAGCCACTGGCTTCAGTGCCCTCAACGGACGGGCACATATCTGCCTACCTGAGACAGCGGACGTTATCAGAGCTGCGCATGTAGCTGTGCGTCAGTCTCGGCGAGTAGTTTGACGCAAAGAGCTGCAGCGCCAGGATTGTCAACGAGAACATCAGTACCACCACCGTCAGCGATGTCGTGTTCTGCACGCAGGCACCAGTGCGTTTGCTTCATAAGCTACGGCTTTCAGCATTGCCTACCAGGGTTGTCAGCATCGCCCGCGCTCGCTCAGGGTCTGTTATCAACCAGCCCAAACCTGATAGGATAGCACACGTTGATTGATGTTTCGGCAGGTACCGACGGCTTCATCCGATGTCCATCCATATGTGCCCACCTCGTTTCCATGTTTGCGTATCGGGCAAGAGCAGTGGACGGCCTTGTGATGGGTCTTGCTGCCGCTCCAGAGTCAGCCGCTCCGCCACTCGCTCCCCCACTCTCGCCTCATACCACCGCATGTGGTCATGGACAGCTGATCCACGCACAAGCACACATTCGCTTTCTTTCGCCTGCCTGTTGACGGTGAGTGGGATGTGCGTCCTCACAGAGTCCGACAGCCAGCATGGTGTTGGCGATCATGGCGAAGATCGGCCAGAGGAAGAAGCGGCGATACTGCTCCAAGAACAGGTTGTCTCCGGTCCGCGAGGTGAAGGTCAGAACGAAGAGAAGGGCGAACACAAATACGTATGCCAAGATTAGATAGTCGATTGAGGGGTCTCGCGGCTCTCGGGAGAGGGCGTCCAAAAGATCTCCGGAGAACTCATCATCCTGCAGCGCCCAAGGGGACCGACAACAATACCTCTGTACATGGTGTGATGATTCGCTCACCCTAATCCAGTTGTTGAAGCCGAAAAGGACTTCCCTGCCCTCAGAGTCAACCACAGGACCCGATGTCGCATTGAACCTCCCACCGAAGAGAGCACTCAACCTCTCCATGCGGTGTGGGATCTGACTGAGTGTCGAACAGGGCCGGTCTGGTCAGTTACAGCCTCCACGCCGCTCCAAAAAAAGCACTGGACGGGACGGAACGGATGAAGGATTCAGATCTGCCGGCAGATCTTGCAGCCCAAACCCTAGACCCCAAACCCTACAAGAAAAACAGGACGGGTGGCCAACCGATGGAGGGGCACACGAGTCAATCTGCATGTCGCAGCCTCGGCTGCACACACCCGTCTATGTCCACTTTTTGTTTGTCGTTGTGTCTTTTTTTTCTCTCTCTCTTGTTTTGCCTTCGTGTCATCCGATGTAAAAAATGGACGCAAACTCACTCTGACGTGATTCAAATCGAGAGCTCTTTTTTTCCTGCGCAAGCATGCTTGATCTGTCTCCTTCCGCCTCGCAAAAAGGAGGACGTCAGGCGCCAACATCTGGGCTCTCACAATCGGCCCCTCGCGTAGGCAAACCCATGGAGGCAAACAAAGGATACGAGCACATCGGGCCACCAATTCATGGATGGACAGATCGCGTGCGATCCGGCATGCACAGACATACCAACAACCCGAGACACACAGAGGGGAAGGGAATGAGTGAGTCGTTGTCTGTGTGCCTCCCGGCCGTTTGCCTGGCTGTCTTCGCGGGAGGCCGCGGCAGTGATTTGAGCAATCCAGAAGAGAGACAGATCCGAGACAGAGTGAGGCGCTTGCAGAGTGCATCCATACCCGGCCTCGAGTATGTGTGTTGTCGAAATGCCCATGATACAGTCCGCGACTCAGCCCAACCACGAGCGCCGCGTGTATGAGTGAGACCCCATCGTTCTTGCATGCGTGTGGGTGGTGTGTGTGCACATGTGATGTGTGGATGCGTTCACCCAGCGGCGGCTCGGTCGGAGACCGGCTTGTCTCGCTGCCACTCGGAAGCGAGGATTCTGTGTCGCGAGCTCGCCGGCAGGAATCGACTCTACACAGAATGGTGTCTATGCAACATCTCGTATGGTTTGTCACGGATTGATCGAATGCATTCGATCAATCCAACATGAAAAGTCACTTTGCTGCTTCACCCTGTACTGCGACCTGACTGTTGCGGACCGCTCTATCTCACAGCAGCTTGCTCACTCGGTTCATGCCATGCATGAGCACTTACTCATCGTGAGCCATCCATGCAGAAAAGAAAAATTACAAAAAACGATTACATGCAGACATACAGAGAGACAGGCAGCCAGATCACAAATGACATATCATCACCCCGCAATACAGATAAATAACGGTAGAATCACTCCTGCAAAAACTGCGTGGCTACCTAATTAGTGGCAGACACCCCTGCGGCTGCCTTTGTGGTCCACGCTCAGTCAGTCAGTCAGTCAGTGAGTCAGTCAGTCAGACACAACTAAATCGCCATAAAAACGCCTCAACTAGCATTAATCAACGTACGTGTCCATCCGTCCGTCCCCGCCCAAGTCTCACCACTACCCTGTACATCCCGACTGACTGACTGTCTCAACCAGCCCCTACCCTCCCTTCATCCCTCCTGTCAGCATAAGCCGTGCTAGCTGCCTTGGTCGCCAGCTGCCAGTCCATCGACTGACTACTTGTCGATGCTCACGTAGATGCTCGACCCATTCGTCACCTCGATGGGCGACCCATCCGTCACCTCGATGCTCGACCCATTCGTCTCCTCAGACTCCTCCTCTGCCGCCTGTTGCAAAATCGGTGGGTCTTCGGAAACCCGATGTCCACCGTGGCCGCGCTGCCCATGGCCGCCGACAGTGGCGCTCCTCTGCATCTTCTGACCCCGATGCGCTGACGGTTGCTGGTGGTGTAGTCGCATCTTATCGGGGCCATTGCGATACGCTGGCTTGTGCCGCTCCGGCCGGAGAGCGTCTCGACTGAGAGAGGAGGACGTCTTTGCGACAGGGAGCGACGGCAGCTTCTCGTCTGCCCGGGAGATGGCGGGCGGACCCATAATGGAGAGCAGCACCGGAAGGAAGATGAGCCCATGGAGCATACCGAACAAAACGGACTGGGGAAGAGAGAGAAAATTAGGCAATTAAAAACAGTGAGTGTCGTGCATCGCATCCGCCTGTGTGGCCGTGTGCTGCTGTCACTTACCATGAACATCATCTTGAAGAAAACCTCGAATATTGAGGAGGGGGACGCAGCAAGAGGAAGCGTAGCCAAGAGTGTAGACATCCCTCCTGCACACATGAATCGACAGGTGCGCTACTGCTTCCCTCACGAGCGCATCCGTTGCCCATCCGTCAACCCTCTGGCCTGCTCTCACTCACCATTAGCAATCGACGTGCCCATCGTTGACAGCGCCTGCTGCATCCGCTCGTCCCGTGTGCCGGGGGCCAGCATGAAGGCGTGCGCCAGGTGGGCCGAGTAATCGACGGAGAAGCCAATGGATAATAAAAGCATTATCATAGACCTGGAGTCGAGGGGCACGCCCCAGTGGGCCATGTAGCCAATCTGCATGTGCAAGAAAGAAACAATCAGACAGACACGTTGTTGCTGTATACCCCTGTCGACACTTGTGTGGGCGTACCAGGTTGATATCGATAATGACTATCTGCAGAAACACGAATATGACGGTTCGGGGACTGCACAGGAAGAAGAGCGTCACCACAAGGACGCTTAACGCGGCCAACAGCATCGACAGCAGAGTCTCGCCTAAGATATAGAGAGACTGCTCGAACCTACCAGAGACCAACAAGCGGAACGGGCGAGTGTGTAGATCACAACGAACGGTGGCAAACAGGCTTACACAAAGAAACGTGGGTGGCTGACGATAAGCCTGACGTCTGGCCGCCTGCTCAACTCCGAGCTGTCGACCACGTTGCGAAAGGAAAGCATCAACTGCGCCTGAACACAAGTGTAAGGACAATCAATCACGAGTGCTTGGTCCCGCAGCTGGACAGCTCAATCAAGGTGCGTCCGTCACCCACTGACCTGCTCACGGAAGGGCACTCCTTTGGTTGTGACAAATATCCGGCAATGGCGGATGGTCCCGCTGGCACTGCGAAGGACGTGATCGCCATACACCCGGCCCTTTAGGTTGAGAAAGCCGCTTAGATGGTCATAGAACTCAGCATCAGACCCGTTGTTCAGTTGGTTCATTTGCCGCCACTGGTCGTAGGCGCGGACGAATGAAGTGATCTGCAGCCGAGCGAGTGCGTATCACAGTCATATACCTCACTGCTGATGTATCCCGCTTATCCTCACCCTTAATCGTGTCTCCGGGTGGGCGTATTCGCTGTCCTCGAGATCCCTAGTGAGCTGCTCCAGCAGTGTCAAGTCCTCGGCCGAAGTGAAATTGAGCCCGGTAATGCTCACAGTCAAATCAAGAGACTGGACCGGCTCCTCAAGCTCAAGTCTGTCTTCCGCTGCGTAGTAGGCCCGAATGAAAGAGCCATACGGCGCCAGGTCGCGGATGTGCAAGCCTTGCTCAAGCCTGAGGATCCCTGAAATGCCTGCACGACTCACACAGACGTGGAATGATGCATGCGCGGCCTACTACGTGTACACAACACCAACTGAACGGACCTCCATACAGCAGCAGAAGGAATGCAGGAATGATCGCTGCTTTGACGACTTGCTTTGAGAGCAACGGCCCCAGGTGCTTCTTGAAAATGGCGGTCAGCCCAAAGGCCAGACGCTTGTGCGACCCCCTGTAAGCTTCCTCATTCCTACTCTTGCAACAGATCAAATCGAGCCTGCACGCATACACACAACAGTACCCACATTGCAGCGCATCGAGCAGTTTCCCCTTCGTCTGGTTCGCCTCACCGGTTTCTCCTCTGTCGTATAGCGTCCAGGTGCAGGAACGCAAGAAAGGTTGTGATGGTAAAAAGGAAGACGCTCAGGATGGCGATAGCAGTGTACCTGCATGACACCACACGTAATCCGGAGGTGGGCGGCGGGATGGCTGCTTGCCCTGTTTTCGACTCACAGGCAGAAGCCCTTGACCACAGGAAAGGAAGAGCCAGCGCCGGCGGCGAAGGCGACGAAGGACGTGAGTGTCGTCATGGTGATCGACGGGCCGCACTCCTTCATGGCCAGGGACACTCGCTCCCTCGGCTCATGGTCGGGATCTTGCTCGTGGAAGCTGTTCATGACGATGAAAATGTCGTCCACGCCGATGCCGAGGATGAGGAAAGGCGAGAGCCCGACGACTGACAGAAGGGAGAAGACGACCAACATATGGCCGGCGCATCTAAGTGACCTGTATTGGCATGCACGCACCTGCCGTGAAGGGGATCCCCGCGAGAGCACAGATCCCATACGCGAAACACAAGGAAAGGCCAACAATTGCCACACCAGTGAGCGCAAGCACCATCTGCGATCGGACGAGGTTCCCGTGGCGGTATGTGACGGACACCGCATACCCTGACCACGTGCACATCACACAGAACTGGGGAGTTTGCAAGGTCAAGCGGCAACGTGCGGACTGCACACTGACCGATAAGGACTACAAAGACGATCACCATCAAGCTAAGATTCCCCCCAACGCTCCTCTCGATTTCCGTGTCGATTGAGTGCTCTGTGCGGACGTAGACGCGGAAGCCTTCCCTCTCGCCCCACTCCTGGGTGTTCACATCGAGAATTTGTGACACGAGATTGGTCTCCCTGCAGACATCAGACATACACCCACCAGGCTCCCTTTCCAGCTGCAGGAACCATCGCCTTCCTTTGCCTTACCATGCTGCCCCTTCGTCTGTTTGCCGGCTAGCGAAGACAAAATGATAGGCAGCCGCGCTCTCCACTCGGCCCTCGGCATCGTAGTGTGCTTTCGCCAGCAGCAGCGGCACTTCATCGCGCAGCGGCGTCCCCCACTGGTCCACGCGAGTCGGCGCGTTCAGCTGTTCAATTAGCTGTTCGTCGGTGCTTGGAAGGGTCTTGTTGTTCCACCAATTGAATACGGACAGAAGGAAGCAGCTACCGTCGGGCGACCTGCCTCGGTCACAGACGTCGGAGAAGGTCAAAGTCTTGCCCTCGTGCTCCACAGAGATGCTGGTGACATTCTGGAGAATTGTGGCCGCCTTGGCGAATCGCTCGGCGGTGAGAACATTGGCATCAAAGCTCCCCTCCTTGGCCAGAAGCAGTAGGGTTGAATAGCTGTAGTCCTGATCACCCCAGATGGTCTCAACTTCCTCCTTCTCGAGCGCTCCTCGCGACTCTTGCGGAAAGTAGAGGGCCAACATCTCTTTCTCGTATTTCCTCAGCATCATGAAGCCGACCAGGCCAGCAACAGCAAGGGCGACAGGAATGAGAATGAAGAGCACCTTGTGACGTCCAGCCGCATACGAGAGCTTGTAGAACTGCCTGGAGAGCCAGTGGTCGAATGAGTGAAAGATCTCCAGGCAGCCCATCGTGAGACGGCGCCAGCACCCACGCGCCTTCACTTCGTGCCGGCCAGGCGTTTAGGGTCGGAGAGGTGTCGTGTAACAGAAAAAGAAAATAATGAGAGAGGACGGGGGGAAGGGGGAGCCGGTGAAGGTGTAGCCCGCCGACACGACGGTGCTGGGCCTCCTCCGTCGCGTCACCCGTCACACCACTCGATGCGTCCGTGTCTAAGTGTGTGTGTGCGCCGCCGAAGGGCCGAGCAACGACCAGCCACAGACATGGACGTCCTCTCTCTTCTCTCGTGTGAAAAACGTGGGGCGTTGCCTTTTGTTTGTTTTCTGTTTTTTGTTTGTCTGTTTAATTTGAAGTACCACACACATGTACACCCGCAGACAAACACGAACACGAGGTGAGGGGCGTCCCACAACTATTTTCCAGCAGAAAGCTTCACTTTCTTTGTCTGTCATGTCTTGTCCGTTCCCATGCAATCGCAGTGCCCATTGAAACAAACAGTGACTGCGGAACAAACAGTGACTGCGGAACCGCAGAGGCCATCTGCTCACCCCGCTCGTCAGCGGCGCTGTTGTATGTTATGTCACATCCTCCCCGCAGGATCGATCGGCAGCCCGCTGGCTGCTGCTGCTTAATTGAATGGCCAACAAACATGTCAGATGCATTCATTATCGAGGGACGATACGTCTTGATGATGCAATCAATGGCTGAACGCGAAGAATCGCAAGTCATCACAAGTCCATCCCATCCCATCTCTCCACAGAAGGCAATACGCAAAACACAACCTCAGTCTCCC
>CDMY01000327.1:17408-119524 GCA_001179505.1 Vitrella brassicaformis | reverse complement strand
GTGGGTCTGCGTCATCATGGTGCGTCTCGAGAAAGATCAAAAAGTCATACCGTACACGCCTATGAGCGTCCCACATACACATGTCATCCAGTAAGTCCCCATAGTCACAAAACTTGGCATGCAAGTTCTGGATATTGAGACAGAAGAACGTCAGATGGGGGGGCGGAGTGCCAGCCGAAGGGGCAAAAGCCACAGCTCGGGATTGATGGCAACTGGTGCGAGCTTGAAGTGGAAAGGCACGCCTTGAAGGGAAACTGGAACGAAGGAGCGAAGGCTGAACCGCTGCTAATCTGTCATTAGCCAGTTGACTGTTGAGGATTGTGGGCGAGGATGATAGACGCCATCACCATCTTCACGAATGGCGGTGTGGTGCTGTGGTCGTACTGTTTCATCAAGCTCAAAGGAGACCCGATCAACCAGCTCATCAAAACCGTCCTCCTTGAGGTGAGTGAACAGACAAGACCACCCAACACACACCAGACGAAGAGAGATCTGCACACTGCAGCAAGAACATGACACCGGTGAGTGAGCCTCTGTGTGATTGTTGACTGACTGACTGACAGGAGCGCACTGGCGAGAGTGTGGTGCGTCTGGATCCCTACAACGTCAAGTGGAAGTTGGTCAACGAGCTGGAGCTGGTGTTTGTGGTCGTCTACCAGGGCATCCAGAACCTCCTCTACATCGACGCACTACTCGACTCCGTCAAGACCGCATTCATCGAACACATCGGAGGTGGGGTGAGCGGCAAGGCAACCAGCGCACGAGCGAAACACACGCACACGCGGCATAGGGCGGCTGGCTGACCTGTGTGTGATTTGATGGGTGTCGGTGTACCCGCCAGGCAAGGTGAATCTGAGTTGCCGCAAGGTTGCGTTTGAGGCCAAGTTCATGAAGATCCTCCAGGACTGCGAAACGAAGGCCAAGGAGATCAAGAGGACCACAGGTGCGTAGAGCTGTTACACACATGCCGATGAAACACACCGCTGTTCTTCTGTCTGCCCGTGGTCAGTGATGCGTAGTTTCTGTGAGACCAAGAAGGGCAAGGCGGCCACCAAGAAGGACAGCAAAAAGAAGGCCGGTGGCGGTGGCGCCAAAGGTGAGGAGGAGGAGGAGGAGGAGGGCGACGACGATGACGGCACCACACACAACGGCAATGGGGGAAAGGGGGACGACCACGGGGATGACAAGCAGCAGCAGGGCACTGACGGCATGAGCAAGGAGGCCATCATGGCCGAGAACCGCAAGAAAATGATGGCACGCATCAAGGGCGGGGGCAAGAAGGGTGAGCATTTCCCCCGGCAATGCAATGGCCACCCCACCTTATTATGGGTTGGTTTGTCTGTGGTGCGTGTGTGATTGGATTGCAGGGTCTGCTGACACGGGCAAGCAGGACAAGGGGCAGGAGGGGGGCGAGGGGGACTCGCCGCAGGAGGGCAAGAAGGGCAAGAAGGTAGACAAGACACACGCAAACGAACGGACGTACACTTCGGCAGCACACGGCAGCACTGCGCACGAATGATATGCCCCTTCTCCCCTTGATTGATTGTGTCGCTGGGCTGGGTGTGGTGTGGTGTGGTGCAGAAAGCCCCCCGGTTCTGGAGCGAGCAGAAGGTGACGAGTCAGAACATGCGGGCCCTGGACTACTCGCTCAAGGGCAAGGACGAGGAGGGAGTCGACACAGGCAAGCCGGTGGCCGTGGGGGCCGTCGACCGCTCCGCATACATTGACGACGACGCCGAAATGGAAATGGACGAAGCAGACGACAATGACGGTCAGACATATTCAACCACACACACACACATACACACACACACACACACCCCACTAACACATGCACATGTGCATACGAATGCTTTCCCTCGTGTGTATGTGTGGTTCGCCCAGATCCCCTTGCCTCTGACGAGGAGGAAGAGGAGGAGGGCGACAGCGGCACCAAGGCGGCGTCAGGCGCCATCGGCGGCCTCTTCAAGCGACTCACGGACTCGGTGCAAAACATTACCGGTACGCACACCCCCATCCATCCAGCCGCCCATCCACCCACACTCAGTGCTTGACTGCATCGCACCATCCATCGCTCTGCTCCCCTGCTGCCTTGTGCACTGCAGGCAACAAGGTGTTGACGGACGAGGACATCAATACGGTGTTGGTGGACTTCAAGACCAACCTCATGGCCAAGAACGTCGCCACTGACATCGCTGAGAAACTCGCACAGTCCGTCAAGACCTCACTCATCGGCCAGCGCACCGAGAGATTCACCACTGTGCGAGCCACCGTCAAGAAGGCACTCACCGAGGCCGTGCAGCGCATCCTGACGCCCAAAAAGTAATTAACCAGAGACGAAAGAAACGGGTGGCTATAATCGACCTGACCTGCACTGATCGTGCCTCTGGTGTGTCGTTTGTTTTGTGAAGGTCGGTGGATGTGTTGCGTGCCGCGTTGGAGGCCAAGGCACAGGGCCGGGTGTACTCGATCGTATTTCTGGTCAGTAATCCAGGGGGATGGTAGAGTACACACAGCAGCCGGCCCGGCCCACACGCGGCCAGGACCTGCCTGCCTCCCTCCCTCCCTCCTCGTGTGTCACGATCCTTCCTTGCTTCCTTGCCTGCTTCCTGTGCAGGGTGTGAATGGTGTGGGCAAGTCGACCAACCTTGCCAAAGTCTGCTACTACCTCAAACACGTACGTACCTTTACACACACACATGCAGACAGACCAGGCGGACACACGGTCAGCAGTGAGTGCATCTGGCCGTATTTGTCTCTGTACGTGTCACTGACTGCATCTTCGAATGGTATCTGCAGAAGGGCGGGCTGAAGGTCATGATCGCAGCCTGTGACACATTCAGAGCGGGGGCCGTCGAACAGCTCCGCACACACGCACGGTAAGAGATTATGTCTAGTACACACGAGGGAGGAGGTGACAAGAACACGCCGTTTCCCTCTCTGACTGTGATGTGAAATCAGTTGTTTGGAGGTGGACTTGTTCGAGCGCGGTTACGGCAAGGATGCCGCATTCATCGCAAAGGAAGCCATACAAACGGTTCGCGCACACGACACGGCGTACACGAGGAAGCAGTCCACTTAGTTACTTGATGCCCTCACTGCACCCCCCCTGTGTGTGACGGGCCCTGACCGGCAGGCTGGCAATGAGGGATACGATGTGGTGCTGATTGACACGGCGGGTCGGATGCAGGACAACGAACCCCTCATGAGAGCCCTCGCCAAACTCGTGGCCGTCAACAACCCCAACCTCATCCTATTCGTCGGTCAGTCAGTGATTTCAACACAATACAACACAACCTAACCGGCCAGAAGACTCACCCCAGACCACACACCTGACCTGCACTCCACGCGCGTGTGTGTAGGTGAGGCTCTCGTCGGCAACGATGCCGTAGACCAGCTGCAGAAGTTCAATCAGTGCCTTGTGGATATGTCCCATGTCAGTAGAGGCCAAGGAGAACCACACACTCGGCTGCACTGCACTGCACGAGTATGGCACACTGGGCTGTCTTCTCTGGTTTGCGTTGCGTTGCAGACATCGAAGGTCCGCACCATCGATGGAATCCTACTCACTAAATTCGACACAGTCGATGATAAGGTAAGGTACCCTACCACCGCCTGGCCAACAACACATCGATCCCACTTGCGTGACATGACGTCCACAATCCTCGTGCGTGTGAGTTTAATTAGGTTGGTGCGGCGTTGTCGATGGTGTATATCACCGGCCAGCCTGTCATCTTCGTCGGCACGGGGCAGAAATACACTCACCTGCGCAAACTCAATGTAAGCCAAGCCAAGCTACCCTCCTCTTCAGGGCGCTTCTGCCTATGTCATCCATCCCATCGGACGTGTTTGCTGTGGCGGTGTGCAGGTGAATACGGTCGTCAAGGCCCTGTTGGGGTAGAAATCGCACCCGTCGATGTGATACCCACCTGTGCATGTCTTCGTGCCTGGTTGCCTGCCTGTCTTCATGGCGTGGATGGATTTTTGAGAGGGGAGGAGACTGCTGGCTGTCCTTCCCGCCTGCCTGCCTGCCTGCCTGCATGTATGAGTGGGTGAATCAGCTCTCCGGTCAAACAAGGCCATCCTCCCTGCCAAGTGGACAGGACGGGACTGCTTTCAATTCAGCCGCAGCCAACACAATGCTCACGAGTGTGTGCCCATGTCGCGTGTGTGTGGGTGAGTTGTACGTTGACCTGCTGGCCATGCATTCCATCCCGCTGCTGAAATCTCATGATGATGCGATGCATGAAGCGAATGAAAGTCCCACCATCAGCACCCACCATGAATGAACCGATCGGTCGCCACGCACCACGCAAGCAAGCATGTATCCACGCATCCATCGCATGCACCGCACCGTGTCTGCCAGCACCCGAATGGCACGATAGATACAGCCGTCACATCATACTGCACGGCATGCATCGCACCACTCGTTCTAGCTAGCACACGAATGCACCACACTCTCCACCAGCACGCACGATGGAGGCTCCTCCGGTAGGTAGGTTGGTGTCTTGGGTTGGCCAGGCCATTCACCAGTCGCCAGCCCCCTCCTGGGCTGCACAGAGGACACGCACACACATCCACGTGTCGTGTCGCTGTGTGTGTCACAAGTAGGTACCCGTTCCAGTGGCTGCCCATTCCTCTCCGGCTGCGCCTGTCCACTGCTCGGCTCCAGTGCCGCCCCACTCCTGTGCGGTCTCGCCGTGCCACTCCTCAGCGGGGGCCGCAGCCCAATCAGCAGCACCCGGGATCTCCGCCTCCTCCTGCAACGCAACGCAAGGCAAGGCAGCCACACATACGCACATACGCA
This sequence comes from Vitrella brassicaformis, assembly GCA_001179505.1. NCBI lineage: Eukaryota > Vitrellaceae > Vitrella > Vitrella brassicaformis. The sequence goes on along the minus strand of CDMY01000327.1, from coordinate 114,717 downwards.
GTCATGATGAGGGGAAGGGGAGGAAGGTCGGTAGGTGGGCAGCCAGAGTGCTTTGCGGCGGACCTCTTCCTTCTTTTCAAACTCCTCGGGGTCGCGCCAGAAGAACATGTCCACCATCACGTCCCACTGCTGGCCCCTGAGAATAGCCAGCCAAGGAGGGGAAAAACCAGACAGACCATACGTAGGAGAGGAGGGGAGGTCGGTTGGTCGGTCCGATGTCGGCTGACCTGGGGATCTGTCCGCGGAGGTAGAGGACCTCACGGGCCAGAAGCCAGTACAGCAGCGCAATCGACTCCTTGCCCTTAACATAGCACATAGTGAGTGACGCACACAGCAGTCGAACGTAGGCCCGTGTCGTGGTGTGTTGTTTGCTTTGCTGACTTACCCTGTTGTTGGCCGGTATGGCGATGTCGACGTGCGAGAGTGGCGAGTCGGTGTCGCAGAAGGCTATCACCGGGATGTTGGCGTACGCCGACTCACGCACAGCCTGCATGTCCACCAGCGGGTCAGTCACGATCAACAGACGAGGCTCCATAAACCTGTTCAAACACATCACACACGACACACATTCGGTTTCCTTCCCCCGTCTGTCATCCACAGTGTGTGGTGTGGTGGACCTGACCTTTGCTTACTTTTGTGTGATTTGGTTGGTGAGTGCTCCGGGTGTCCATCTGCCGCTGACGCTCTGAGCACCGGTGTGCTGGGCGAACTTGAAGATGGCCCTTTGACCGTAGGGTCGTGCGGACACCACCACGACGTCAGCGGGGTTCTCAATGGCGACGATGACCTTGGCGGCCACCATGAGCTTCTCCCACGTCTTGCCCAGGTTGATGATGTGCACGCCCTCGTTGGTGCGCTTGTAGACGTAACGCTTCATCTGGTGGTGGATATTGCGTGTACCCAAATGGGTCTGACACACATCAGTCACACACAAATGGTGGCGTGGCGTGGGGATGCCCCCTCTCCCCTGATCTGGTCACTCACGGACCTTGCACGCGAGCATCTTGCAGATGTCATCCTGCTTCTGCGTCAGCTCCGGCTGCGCCATCTTGGTCACACGCGAACACACAGACGACAATCACGAGGAGGCAGCCTGGCAAGTGCCAAGACAGCAACCCACACGCACGGAGAGGTGAAGTGCTCCTGGACTGGCTTTTCGTCTGGCTGCTTCTCCTTGCTCCACTGCCTTGCTGTCGCCCTGCCTACCGTCCTCAGATCCCTTCAACACTCCATCCGTGCCAGATCTGACGAGAAGCTCGCAAGCGCGGCGGATCGGTTGCGGCCACTGGTTCAGATCTGCCACCCCCGAGGCTTGATTTTCTAGGCTTTTCATAGGCCTGTAACTGATTTTCGAGGACTCTGGAAGCCCACCGACTTCGCTCTTCTCAGACACAAAGATGCTGAAGTTCGGCGTTCTCCTTGCGCTTGTCGCCCCCTGTAAGAAGCAGATGGCCGATACATACACGAGGCGCTGACGCAGATGCATGTGTCTGTTGCTGTGATGTGCAGGTTTCTGCAAGCATCTCGAGCCTGCGTTTGTCTCGGGTGTGCCGTCGGTCCGCGGCGGCCGTCCCGGCAGCAGTCGTCTGCTGGCCACTGCGACGAGTGTGAAGCCCAGCGTGTATGAGGAGTTCGGCGTCACCGATGTCCTCAACGCCAAGCCATTCAGCCTCCCGCCCCTCCCATGGGTAAGCGACCGACCCGACAGTGCGCCGGCGGGAGCACTGGATGTGGTGCTTGTCTTTTGCCGTGGTCCCCCAGGATCCAATGTCGCTGGGCGGCATTTCGAAGGAGACCATCGCCTACCACTACGGCAAGCACCACGCCACATATGTGCGGAAGCTCAATGGTGAGGGGATGGTGATTGATCAAGTCTCATGACAGCCTGTGTGCGGAGCTATCTATGCCTCCCTTGCCATTCATTGCAGGCATCGCCAAGGAAAAGCCCGAGATTGCAGCCATGTCACTGGAAGGTAGGCAACACTCGCATCATATCATCGTCAAACCATCCACACACGGCCCTCTCCCTCTCCGTGACCTTCTACACAGACGTGGTCAAGAAATCCGACGGTGCTGTGTTCAACAACGCGGCTCAGATCTGGAACCACAACTTCTATTGGAACTGCTTGAAGCCCAACGGCGGCGGGACGCCCACCGGCCCCATCGCACAGAAGATCAACGAGGCGTTCGGCAGCTTCGAGGCCTTCAAGGAGCAGTTCAGCGCTCGGGCTGCGGGGCACTTCGGCAGCGGCTGGGTGTGGCTGGTGCAGGGGGCTGACGGCAAACTCAACATCGTCGATGGACACGATGCTGCAAATCCTGTCCGGTGAGATGACAGAGCGGACACGAAGAAGCTCAGCTCATCTGTACGCCTCGCCTGTTGGTGTGGTGTGTGCTGTGCAGTGATGGCGGCGACAAGCCCGTGATGGTGATTGATGTCTGGGAGCACGCCTACTACATCGACTTCCGCAACGCCAGACCCAACTACATCAACGGTGAGTCAGACAACCGCACCGCACCGCACCGCACCGCACCCCACGAAACGCAAGGCTTTGCTTCCTGGAACCAATCGATTTCGTTGCCTTATTTCTCTTCAGCGTTCTTCGATTCCATCAATTGGGACTTCGTCAACTCGCAGCTTGCCTGAAGCAGGCAACGTGCGCTGCAGTGTGGTGGAGTGGAGTGGGGGGGCTGCCTGGCTCGTATGCGGGTTCCGCCTGCATTGCAATGCTGCCACAGGCAGATAGACAGATAGATTGATAGACGGGTTGTGGTTTGCACCATGTAGTCAGTTAGGACTGTGTGTTGGTGATGATGATGCGGACAACAGAGGTTTGCCGGCATGTGGCGTGGCGTGGCGTGGCGTGGCGTGCAGTGGTGTTTGCTCAAGCACTTGCCTGAGACAGAGTTTTTCGACACGTAGCAAACACATGAGGAAGGCTTTATGACTGAGGGCTACATGTCAAGGGCGCAGAGCCAGCCTTCTCAGAGGTCGAGTCGACAATTATTGTCCGATCCACTCACTACCATGCGACACCCTTGATGAACTTACTACAGTCGAATCGACCAACCCACTTCTCTCCCTCCCGACGACACAACATAACATGGCAGTAGCAGCCCACAGCGCCGAGTTTGCGCAGGTCAGTATATGGCGCAAGGCATATTCTCGGCGAGAGCCACAGCCAGACACGCAGACACAAGATGCTTAAAGGGAAGAGGACCTGATGCAAACGCCGCTCAAGAAGAAGAAGAGAAGAAGAAGAAGAAGAAGAAGAAGAAAAAACAGAGCGACCAACCGACCGCCAAGAATCCCGACAGAAAGACGGACAGACAGATACAAGAGAGGGACGAAAATCAGTCACGACATCCATGGGTGGCCAATTAGGCCGTCCCTCTCTGTCGTTTCGGTCGCATATCGACACATGACATGGAGGCCGTCGGGGCGCAAACAGACAGAAGGCGGCAGGGTCTTGAAAAAGCTCGAGAACTAAAAAGAGCAGGCAGGACAGACAGACAGACAGACAGACGGGGGGGCAATAGACAGACAAGAGACACACATCCATCACATCAAGCACCTAGTGAGCCAGTTCGTGCAGTGAGTGCACCAATTCTCTCTCATTATCCGTAGCTAGCTAGCTAAAACTACCTACACCTGCACAAGGAGGCGTGCGTGGCGTACCGGTTGCCGTCACATCACTTGCGCTGTGCGCGATGGTGAACAGCCCGCCTGGCTGTCTGCACACATGCACCGCACCGCAACACACACCAGTACACGTAAGCAACGTACTTAGATACACACATTTTCACACCATACGTACGTATACACACTAGCTGACTAAGCATGCACTGCACATTCACACGCGACCAAATCATGCACTACACATCATGTCAAGGAAGGGAAGGAACACAGCCCCATGAATGAAATGTGGCCCCTTCCCCTCAGACCAGTGAGTCGTCAGATCTCTTGGTGTCCGAGCCCATGTCGGTGCTCTCAGCGGCGTCCATCTCGGTCGCCGCCACCTCAAATGTCATGCCGGTCTTCTTGAGTCGCTTGATCAGTGTGGGGCCGAAGGCTACGGCGGGAGTCAGCACCCCGCAGGTGGATGGAATGGTCGGTGCGTCGAGGGCAGCGCACAGCGCACTTTCACACAGCATCTTGGCCGTCTGACGGACAGATGCGGACGGAACACGCGTGTAGTGTAAACGAACAAAGCAGTCATTTTTTCGTTCTGCGTGCGCACCCCATCGTAGCCGGGGTCCTCGTTGATGCCGACTCGCCCCGTGATTTTGTGGTACTTGCCGACCCCATCTCTGACAGTGCCCACAATGTCGCCAGCGAAGCAGCACAGCCGGCGGATGAAGGCGGGAGGGCCCCAACCTGGCCAACAGACAGACACCGGAAGAGAAGGAACGACATGAGGAAGATCCAGAGGAGGATATGATGCATGCCGGCTGGCAACTGTCGCCCCACCTGGCCGCAAGAGGGCCTTGACGATCCATCTGGCAGCTGGGAAGGCAATCAAGACAGCCTCGCACAGGAGGGTGAACCACGCGAAGAGGCGGGCGACGATCATGTTTCGCACTGCCAGACACTCGCCATAGTCGAATTCCGAGCCGTACACAGTCGGCAGCAACGCCGCAGTGCGCCTGACAGAAGAAAGACCACGTTTTCTGTCCTGTCTGCATAAGCCCGCCCGACACACGGTGTGGCAGTGGTTGGGTTGGCCTCACTTGACGATCTTGGTGTTGGTTGGGGCCATGATGAAGGGAGCTGCGTATGCACCGAAGTTGGGATCCCACGCGCACTCTTCGCGACACAGCATCCATCCACTGAGCCTGAAAACGCAACGCAACCATGTAGGCGGATTTCATTCATCTCGATTGATTCATTTGCTTTGTGTCGTGTCCGTGCTGTGCTTGGCCCAGCCCACTTCATGGTCTCTTGGGTGACACTCTCCTCGATGGTCATGGGGTCGACCAGGTACGTGTCCTCGTTGCGCACTTGCCGCACCGCCAGCGGGAAGCTGAACAGCTCTATCAGAGAGTGAACGGTGCCGCCAGAAACAAGCCCAATCAGACGTGTCAGGCCGTAGCGGATTCGCTGACACGGGTGGCCGAAGTGCTCCTTGGCGTATGCTTGCACCTGACAAGAGCAAAAGCAGATAGATACCGCTGGCCGCCATCTGTAGGGTGGGTGTGGTCTGCGTGTGGTTGTGTGTGGCTGACTCACCATGAAGGTGCCCATGTCGGACGGCACCGAGTCGAAGCCGCACGCGTGGACTATTTTGGCCCCATTCTCCTCAGCCAGCGACGAGTACTGGACACACACAGAGAGACGGTACATCCATCGATTCATCTGTCTGTCTAAGTTCGGTCGGACGGCTGTCCAGCTAGCTAGATCACCTTGACAATCATCCTCCGCATGAATGGGTACTCGGCAGTGATATCGACGTAGTGGGTGCCCGCTTCGGCACACGCCTTGACAAGGTTCTGACAGACAGAAGCCAGGCAGCCGAATGAACACAGGACCTGTGCATCTCTGCGCTGCCTCCACTCCACTGACCTCTCCAGACTTTTCGAAGGGGCCCACGAGGGAGGCCACCACTCTTGTCTGCTTCGCGAGCCGTTGCATCGATTCCTCAGATCCCGCATTGCCGATCACGAGAGGCGTGTCCAGGAACCTCTTGTCTGCCGTCTCCTGCGCCAGGTCCTCTCGCAGCTTGGTGAGCTTGGCCTCTGATCTTCCTCCGAGCGCGTACTTCACAGAATGGCCTGACGGACCGTAGTTCTCGGCGAGATAGTTACTGAGGAGCTTGCCTGCAGCCGGCAAACGCAGCCATTCTCAAGCAGATCAGTGCGAGTGTGCACATCTTTGACCAGACCTGTGAAGCCAGTTGCTCCCCAGACAATCAGATCATGCTGCCGACTGGCGCGCTCATCATCGTGCGGAGACGGAACCATTTTGCTTCTCCTCCCTCTGGCCTGGCTGCTGCGAGCTTGGCAAAGATCTCTCTATGTGGGTTACGTGTGGAGGGGACAAACCTCCTATGCGGATCATACGCTTTCCGTATGCGGATCCATCTAACGAAGGAATGAAAGAATGAACGATAAAGCGTGTGTTCTCTTCCGCCTCTCTCGATAAGGTGCGATGAGAGAGAGGAGGCGATGATGCCGCGGTGATGGATTGTCTGCCTGGTTGCGTGTGCTGCAGGCTGCGATGAAGAGGCTGTGACTCACTCTCGCTCGGCAAGCGGCTCACAAACTCCGCTTTCCACCCCGCCCGCCGCCTATGTGCTAGTCATTCAGCACCCGAGCGGCCAGTCGGGCTGGTTGTTCTGGAGAGGGCCGCTGATGTTTCTACCTCTCGAGAAATAGCTTCATCGCACCGTTGAGAACGAACGTATCAGGTGTCACTGAACTCACCCGCCAGCTGAGCGCCTTCACTCATTCATTCATCTGCTGTGGACGTGTGGTGTGTGCAGATGGCTGGCACGACCGGCACATCGTTTCGTTTGATCCATCAGTCGAGGGTGTTCGACGTGCCCTCGACGGTCGACCAGAAGGCCGAGGTGCTGAAGCAGGTGCCCGTTGCTGCAGAGGAGGGACAGCCGGGGCCGCTGGCGAACTTGGAGGATATCGGGCCGATGGAGGTGTCCAGCTACCTGATGCTGGATCAACAGGGGTTCACGGTATGGTGTACCCGATTGCAGGTCAGCAGGCAGACAGACACACAACGGACAACAGCTGCAATGACACTGACCTATGTCATTTCCTTCCTCAGGAGCTGGGGTCGGTTCTCGAGGCACGAGGCTGTCGTCGGTCCCTCAAGTCGCTGAAGGTCAAGTTCGTCGACGAGACGGTTGTGGTCCCAAGGCTTTTCCAGTTTGCCGAGGCCCTGCAGACATTCGTCATCGCGGTGTGCATCGGGGACGCCCCCATCAGCTTCACCAGTGCGGCTCCGCGGTTTCACCTGGACCTGAGCCTCCTGCACAGCCCCCTCTTCCCTTCTGCACCCTCCCCCGTCCTCGAGACCCTCATGCGCCAGCTGGCAGACCAGGCGAGACAGGTGACAGTGGACACCAGGTCGGCCGACCTCGCCACCCCGCCCACACCTGCGATGCTCGACATGGCCAGAGACCTCGCATTCAACAAGGCCACGAGTGTGCATGTGTTCGGTGTCGACCAGCCTGCACAGGCCGCCCCCGCCCCCGCCCACCCTGACCTCGCCATCATCGACCGGATCCAGCTGATGCCGCAACCGTCGCAGCTGGTTCTCGACAAGCACACGGCATTGGCGGCCGGCACCCAGCTTGCCAGCAAGATGCCCAACTTGCGGGAGCTCTATATAGATAACACGACCGAGGAGCGGGCAGCGGAGGCCATCACTGCGATCGGGTGTGAGCGGGAGCCCGACGTGGTGGCCGTGAGTGATATTCGGGAGGTGGGCAGCGGGGCCATCGACATAGGGGAGCATAGAGAGGGATTCCCACAGATCAATGAAGTAGTTGTCGTACTCATTGGAGGGTAGGCAGCCCCACGGAGAGAAAAAGGGACACCCAGAGAGACCTGTATGTGTCTGTGTCTGTGTGTTTGTGCCTGTCTGTGCGTCTGTGTGTCCAATTCATCAGTTCCTGGTGGCGGCACCGACCTTGTCAAGTTCGCCTGTTCGAGCATGAGGTCGCTGCTGCAGCTCAACTGCGAGACGGTGGTCCTCCTGATGGACCTGCTGGCCAAAACACGTATCAATTTGAGCATCAGACAGGTCAACCAGGGGGGCAGAGTGACGTGACCATTCTGGGTGAGGGATGCGACAGGCCGCGGAGGTCTGGTGGTCGATGCATGCAATCATGTGGTGCTGATTGATGTGATGTCAGTGACTCGCGTGCATTTCCTTGACAGCAGATTCCGTGTGTCCATGTGTGCATGCATCAGTAGTCACACTCCTAAGCAATCAGTCCGATGCCCACACACATCCACACAACAAACGCACACACCCATGACAGTCAGCCGATCCTCACCATTCAGAAAAGGCAATCTGCCGACTGGCCGTAGCGATTGCTTACACACGCACATGCACACACACACACACACACACACACACATCTCACAGCATGCAGGAATCCTCGTACCTTGCAGGAATCCTCGTACCTTGGATTAGTGTCCGCTCATCCTATGAACACACAGACGACGCAACACACGAGTGAGCAGTGGGATGCTTCTTTGGTCGCGACGCACCTGTTGAAGCAAACGTCCATGGTGAAGCCCGTGTATGACTGCTCCTTCTTGTGCTTGAAGAACGGCCGCACGCACTCGGGTATGTTGTCTACCTGCACATGCAAGAAGCCAAAGGCACACGTGCATTCCCCGCGTCGCCCGCGTGGTCGATCCCGCCCCCGCCCGCTCACGTGTATGCAGTAGGTGCCCGCGTGCCGCCCTCGTCCTGAGTGACAACGAAACCCGTCCACCCCTCCGGCCAAAGCTCGACCTCGATGGCCGTGGGGCGGTCCTTGCCGGTCGGCACGTTGCCATCCTCATCGGCCAGGGGGCCGCTCAGCCGACGCGTGAGCTCCTTGATGAGCCCCGCCGTCATAGAGAGGGGGAGGGAAGGGCGGCAGATCATTGTCCCCCTGAGCACCAGTCGTTGACGAGTGCTGGGCAGCTGCAGCCGACTGCCTGAGGGAGGGGGATGTGCTGATGGGACGGACGAACGCCGCTTGGGATGCCTGGAGAGCTGCTGTGGCAAGCGATGGGGCGGGACGGACAAGTGCGCACCGAAGCATGGTGAGGTGTTGGCGAAGGGCTGTGCAGCGCGTGAGCGACGACACAGACGCCTTCATCGTCACTTCGGGACTCCTCGGAACCGAGATGAGTCCCGAATACGAGCTCCACTCAAGGCAGATCTTCACTGCATGAAGCCAATTCGCGTCGTCGTGCTTTGAAAGTCCACTGGAAGGGTTAGGGTTTTGCAGGGTTAGGGTTTGAAGACCGAACGAGCTCTGCAGTTTCGACTCCGTTTGTTCCTCGTTCCTAGTTTTGAAGTTGCTCGTGACTCCACGTGCTCCAGGCTGCCTAGGCTTAGCGACGGGTAGCCCTCACGCACCTCCTCAGGCCAAGCCAGGTGGGTGCATCGCACATCGGGCAGACAGGGGTGTGCTGATCCATCCGGGCGGGGAGCTAGGCGTGTAGGGAGAGACGCAGCGGATCAGGGGCGCACGAGCGAGGGCGAGAAGGGGAGATCCTCGCAGGACAACTCATGCATTCGCGCATGTGTGTTTTTGGTGCGCATGTCTGTCCAGGTTGGCGACGTGTTGAGGTTTACCGAGGAGCACTGAGCTAGGCGGTCACGGCGAGGGCCTTCCCAACAGGCTGCGCACCATGTCAGACCACGAAACCGGCGAACAAGGTACGGAGACGGGCACGGGTGGCACGCGCACAGACCAAGGCACCTCCCCCCGGCCACGCCAGCCCGCCATCTCATCACACACCCTCTAGCGCCGACACCACACACCACCGCACACCCATACGCAGCCAAAACACACCTCCACACACCGCACCACACGCCACACGTGTCTCGCGTCCAACATGGTGTTGTGTGTGTGTGCGCGTGTGGTGCGCGTGTGTGCAGACCCCTCCCCTGTCGGTCAAGACGGTGGCGACTCCCCTGAGGCGCAGCAACAGCATCCAGCGCCCGAGAACGGCCACATCACCACCACCGAGCACCAGGAGGTGGTTGTCGTCGACGGAGACCAGCAGGGAGAGGGCAACGATGGCAACCAAGACCAGCAGCAGGAGGACCCCGAGAGCAAACCACACGAGCAGCCCGGTGAGTGGGGGGGAAGGGGGATGGTGTAGACCAGTCACACACACACACACACACGTGGTCAGAGGGGTCGCACCCCACCACGTTGGGGTCAGCATCACGTCAGAGAAGCCTCGCCACCACCGCCGCACACCCCTCCACACCACTACACCATCACACAACACCATATCACCCCTGTGCAACACGTTTCCCGTCCTCTCCCCCTCTCTGTGTGTTTGTCCTGTGTGCAGCTGGTGTCACTGTGTTGGAGGACGAGTCACCGGCCGTCCAGCCAGAGGACAGCAGCCAACCCCGTCAGGAGTTCACGACACCTCCCGCTCCCGCAGAGGAGGCCGAACAGCACACCGGACAGCAGGCCGACCAACAGCCGCAGCAGCAGCAGCAGCAGCAGGAGTTCCAGACACACACAGACCTGGTGGAGTGAAGGACGCACACACAGAGCCATATGCATCACTATATGCATCACTATGGCTCTCTTGGTCGCTTGTCGGTTCGTTTCATTCATCAGGCGACGTCGTCATCGGATCAGGACCGCTCCACCATCAGCCCTCCGCCCCTCTGGTCCGTGGAGATCAGCGAAGCGGCCCACTCGCGGGCCACCAGACAGGCACTCCTCTCGCAGATCACCGACTCCACTCGCGACGCTGTGCTGCAGTGCGTCAAGAAGGAGATCGACCGCCTGATGGAAGACAACGGCCTGAAGAACGTCATCACACTCTCCCCGGCCTCACATCCCTCGACCTGCTGCTGGATCTGGTGTACATCATCGACAACAGCGGCGAGTGGGCGGGGTGGGAGCCCATAGTGAGGGTGGCCAAACACCAGGGGCGGGTGGAGCGGTCGCCGATAGAGCTGACCAGTGCTGATGTGGAGGCGGTGGGCAGCCGGGCGGTGTTCGACGGCCGGTGTGAGGCGCTGCGCCAGCTCTCACTCATCCAGCGGCACCTCGGTGTGACGCTCGGGCGCGACAACAACGGTGAGGAGCAGCTGGATGGGCGGCGGCTGACCATTCGCCCACTGCACACGCTGCCGGACGACCTTCCCTTCCGCGACCCGGCCAACCCCGTGTGTGCGTATGATGGTGAGGGGGAGGGGGCAGAGCTATAGGAGAGGGACCATTGGGTTGTGTGTGTGTATTGCTGTGTGCAGGTGTTGACTATGTTTCAGTTCGCGACGCTGTGTCGTGTCGGTGAGAAAGATGAGGAGAATGACACACACGATCACATAAAACAAATTGGCTGCACCGCTCTGCCATGATGTGTCTGACCAGGATGGCAGCTGCACCTGCTCCACCTGCTGCAGGTTCGGCGATGGGCTACCTTTCGCAACACAATGGTACACACACACATCTAGACAGAGCACGCGGCATACAAGTGCACCGGTCGTTCGACTCACTTCTCCCTGTTTTGTGTGTGTTGTCTGGGGCGTGGAATGGTGTCAGCTCCGATGTTGATGGATGCTGCCAAGGCCAAGGCCAAGGCCAAGTTCATGGCTGCACCCAAGCCAATGGCGAAGGCCAAGGCCAAGGAGAAAGGTCAGTCAGTGAGTGAGTGACATCACACGACAACATGCCATGCCGTCCAACACTCCAGGCGGTGATTTGATGGACATAGACAGCGGTGGCGGTCTCACACGCCGCGCCGCCGACCTGCCGCAGCCACAGGTACCCCATTCACTCACTCGTTCATTTGGTCGATTGGTTTGTTGGTTCCATCCATCCATCCATCCATCAGATGCTGCCGTCTTCCCACGAGCGCTACAAGACCGGCACGCGTGTGCTGCTGACGTCGAGCACCAGAAGGGGTGCCAATAAGAGCTATGTGTGGCTCAAGGCCGACGTCTATCGCACTGAGGAAGCCGGCGGGGCGACGAGAGTGTCCATGAGGGAAATAGAGGGGACAGAGGAGTTCACTGTGGTGGTGCCGCACCAGGCCAAGGCATCGCCGCACGGCCAACAGGTACTTACGTCTGGGAGTAGGCAGAGCTGCCTCCACCTCCACTGCTTGAATGATCCTGTGTGTGTTCTGTCTGATGTGATGTGTGTGCAGGTCCACAAGGGCTTCAGGTTCGTTGAGAACGTACCAGTGGAGCAACCTGTAGATGAGGATACCGACAACAGCATGGTACTCAGGCAGCCACAGACACACGAATGAAGCAAGCAGCCCACACCGCCTCCCTCCTCTCCGCTGGTTGCCTTGTTGTTCTGTCTGGCCATCAGCCTCGCCTGTTTAAGCTGCTCGAGGAGGTCGAGAAGGGGGTCCTCTTCCCCCTCCTCGGCGGCGACCTTGCCGTCAGCCTCGCCCGCATCCGCACCACATGCCGCCTTGGCCGAGAGCGGGTCTCTGCGGACCTGCTCAGATCGCTGATCGACGCCCAGCTCGCTGCCAAAGACATCCAGGACATCATCAGCTACGATCTGCCATCCGTCGGCCATCTGCTGCGGCTGGTGTACTTCATCGACAACAGCGGCGAGTGGGAGGGGTGGGAGCCCATAGTGAGGGTGGCCAAGCACCAGGGGCGGGTGGAGCGGTTGCCGATAGAGGTGGGCAGTGCTGATGTGGAGGGGGTGAGCAGCCGGGCGGTGTTCGACGGGCGGTGTGAGGCGCTGCGGCAGCTCTCACTCATCCAGCGCCATCTCGGTGTGACGCTCGAGCGCGTCGACGGCGAGGAGCGGCTGGGTGTGCACCGGCTGACCATCCGCACACTGCACACGATGTGGGCCGACCACCCCTTCCGCAATGGATATGACCCGAAGAACCCCGTGTGTGAGTACTATGGTGAGGGGGGAGGTAGGGAAAGGGCAATGGGCAACGGACCATCAGGCTGTGTGTGTGCATGTCTGTGTGTAGGTATTGAGTTTTTTTCAGTCCGCAACACCGTGTTGTATGAGTGAGAAACATGAGGAGAATGACACACACGATCACATTAACACATTGGCTGCACCGCTGTGCCATGATGTGTCTGACCAGGATGCAGGATGCGCGACCACCATGCGGCCAGGTCGCGAGCAGACGCTCCCGCAGCATGAAGATCCCTCAAGCTACAACCGACTGGTCAGGGAACACACCCACGATTGCCTCACCAGCTGTCCCACTCACTCATTGTCATATCCTTTTCCCTTCAGCGGCAGCTCGCCACTCAGCCGCCGCCCGTCTGGGGCTGCCACACCATCAGCACCACAAGCCGCGGCCGCATGATAGTGCTGCATGGCGACCAGCCGGACCACACATTCGCGGCACATCTCTACGTCGATGGAGGCTATGCAACCGTCTACCTCCGCACGACGGAGCCGCCGATGGCTGGCAAGGAGGGAGCCGCCAGATTCCCCCAGACAGTGAAGGTGGTGCGGGAGGTGATGGGAGCCGCCGACGCCGTGAGGATGTTCGGCAGCCAGCTAGATGTAGCCCTCCCCCCAGCTGATGGTGGTGGTGGTGGTGAGGGTGGCGGGCAGAGTGCAGGCAAGCACAAGGAGGGGCGGCACACGGATGAGCAATGAATGGATCAGTGTGGATCATCTCGGTATGTCGGTCGGATGAATCGGTGTGTGTGGCGTTGTGCAGAGGAGGGTGCGGATGACGTCGATGGCGATAGTAGTGAGGGTAAGTGGTGTGTGTGGTGCCCAGCCTGCCTTGCTAGGTGTCTTGCTCATATGTATGTATGTGTGTGTGCAGAGGATGACGATGACAGTGCGGATGACGGCGACAGCGATGAGGGTGAGTGGAATACATGTGTGTGTGTGGTTGGGCCCACTTTCATGTTTGTGTGTCTTGAGTATGCTTGTGCAGACATGGATGCCGACGTCGATGGAGAGGGCAATGGCGATAGTGGCGACAGGAGGAGGGTGAGTGTGCAGCCAGCCGCCTCCATCTCGGTAGGTCGGCTGGATGAATCGGTGTGTGGTTTGTGCAGAAGAGGGTGCGGACGAGGATAGTGACGATGACGACGATAGCGATGAGGGTGAGGAGTCAGAGGAGTCAGTGGGGGGCGGTGTTTGTGTCTGGGCTCACTTGTACGTTTGCACATATGTTGCGTGTGCAGATCTGGATGGGGAGGGCGATGCCGATGATGGCGATGGCCAGCAGCAGCCGCAGGAGGAGGAGGAAGAGGAGGAGGAAGAGGGTGAGATGGGGGGAGGGGATGAGCCAGATCAGCGTGACATACACGCATTCCTTGTGTGCGTCATGGCTATCTGTGATGTCTGCCTCAATGTGTCAGGTGAGGGTGTGGAGAGGGAGGCCAAGAGAAGGAGGCTGGAGGACAGCTAGATGGCACAGCGGCTGTTGATCGACTGCGACACTGGTCGGTGGTGAATGGATGGATGGATGGATGGACCTGTCTGCATGTCCTGCTTACATCCGATGTATACATAGGATAGGACCTGCCTCCATGCCTTTTCCAATGCAATGCATCTCCGCAAAAGAACGAACCATTCCATTCGATCGGTCAGCCATCAAAGGTTTGCTGCGCCATCCCCACGCACAGCGCACACGTACTCATCGCATCGACAGCCAGACAGACAGACAGACATGCAATCAAAGCACACGAACGAACATGTTTTAGTAGGGCTTCTGATGAGGCTTAGGAAATGCATGGACGCAAAATGGCGCCAGGCAATCAACGCAGCGCAGCAATCCCCCAAAACCGGCAGCCCTCTTGCTGCCAGACACACACACAAGGTTCGTGGATGCACTGCACCTAGCTACGCGAGAAGGGCACGGCACTCACACGTACAGGCATTCACGGTCAAAAAAGTGATCCGATCTGCCTGCAGAGTACGCCGCCACCAATCGAGAAACAACTGGCTGGCCCAACCATTCCGGACCGTCCCCGTCAGTCAGTTACCTGGCTACCGCTATACAACACAGCACCACCCCTCGACTCGACGCATGCACAGCACATGCACAACAAACTCACGCACGCACCGCACCCCGGGTCGGCCACCCTCCCCGCCCTGCCTACACTGTCTTCCTCTGCGCGAGCGCAAACCCCAGCAGCCCGGCGGCCAGGCTGCATGTAACCGCCATGCCGCCCATCAAGGCGACCGATGGAGCGACAGCTGGTGCCGCGCCGCCCTTGCTGGCCGATGCTGCTGGTGTGGTTGTGGTGGTTGTGGTGCTGGTGGGGCCGCCAAGTGTGTCGGTGATGTGTGGTGCCTTGAGTACGTTGAGAGGGTGGTTGGGTGCGTCCTTGTGCG
The DNA here is from genome assembly GCA_001179505.1 of Vitrella brassicaformis. NCBI lineage: Eukaryota > Vitrellaceae > Vitrella > Vitrella brassicaformis. The sequence continues at coordinate 99,703 of CDMY01000327.1, read as the reverse complement.
CCCAGTGGGGCAGGCCGAGCTCGACGGTGTTGGCTGCCTTCTTGGTGACCTGGATGCGGTACCAGGAGTTGTTGAGCATGCCCATCAGAGTCCAATTCGGCCGGTCCGGCATGACATTCATCGCATCGTCCTGCAATGCACAAGGGAGGGCAGCAAGACGGACGCATGCGGTGTGGACAGGAGGGACGGGTGTAGTGTGCACGGGCATGTCTTCTGTTCGCGCCTTACCCATGCTCTGAAGCAGATCTGTTCAGTAGACGGCGTCAGCTGCACCTCCGTCTCCCAGAAGGACCACTCGTAAGTGCGACCATACTCTGCACACACACACACACACACACACACACACACGAGGCAAGAACAACACATCCACAAAGGCGACAACGACGCCCCTCTGGCTTTTCTCCCTCCCTCTCTCTTCCTCCCTCCCTCCCTCCGTCCCTCCCTCACGTGTTTTGGGTTCGACGGTAATGGTGGCCATTTTCCACGTCTTGCCGCCATCGATCGACACCTCGGGCCGGATGATGCGGTGCCCGCCGCCCGAGTAGGCGTAGCCCGAGAGCTTCAGGGGCTTGGAAATGTCGTGGGTCTGCTGGTGCAGGATGTTGGTGATCGCTCCGTTCACATTCAGATCCTGCATTGCATGTGATGCAAGCAAAAGGACCACACATCAAATATGAGATGAAATGAAGGCGCTTCTCGGTTTTCGCTGGTGCGGGTAGTGTGACGGCTCACGTTGATGCACCATGTGTTGTCTTCCCACCATCCCTCGGGGCCGACGTTCTGCTGGTCGACGTGGCTGGGGTACACCTTGTTGTCGCGGTAGTGGTAGTAGTTGGTGCTCTGCTCCTTGGACACACTGATGTTGGTCAGCCACTTGACCGCACGGCCACCAATGTACCCTGCACACACACAGAGACCAACATACATACGCCATATGCAGGTGAGGTGGATGTGTGTGAGAGTGTCTCATGCCCGTGACGTACCCGGCATGACAACACGTATTGGGTATCCGTGGTCGGGCAGGAGGGGCTCTCCGTTGCACTCCCACGCCAGCAGCACGCCGCCCTCGGGATCCATCACCTTCGACATCGGAATGGACGTACCGTAGTGATCATGACTGCAAACACACAGACACGTCAGTGGCCGGCCTGACGGGCTTTGTTGTCGCTTCTTTCGGCAAGCTTACGCGAGCTTGTCTGCACCGACGAAGCAGACGTGCCGTGCCTCCTCCGTGTCCACACCACAATGCAGCAACACATCCCGCAACAGGCAACCTAACAGGCCAACCACACACAGCAAACACGTCCACTGCCCATTTGGTGGAATTAATCCATTTCTTTGGTCTGCTCACCGGTCCAGATGACGTTGCCGCAGCCCGTGGGCCCCCAGTTGAACCCCACTGTCTGTTTGATCATGTTTTGCTCCTTCCGCCTGTTGCCGGCGCAGACCATGACCATGGAGATGTCGGTCTTGGAGAACTGCTTGATCTGCTCGACAGAGAGCGTGAGAGGCTTGGACACCAGACCGTCGACCTTGACGCTGTGGGTCTTCTCGTCGAGCTGCGGAGTGTCGCCTGGAAGACATTGCGGACAGACAGACAGACGTTCAGACATTTGCAAAGTCTTGTGCGTGTCATGTGCATGTCGCCTCGTCCTCACCGTGTGTTCGGACGTAGAGGAGCTCCTGTGGTGTGTAGAAGGACTCCTTGATGAGGGTCAGAGGCGGCTCGCTGTTGAAGGGGTGCTTCCCAGTCAAACGCACCATCTCAGGCCGCCTCTTGATCCTGCATTCAGACACACACAGACACAGCGAGTAAGATAGGCAATTGATCTGCGTCCTCCCCCACTCGCCTCGCCCACCATTTGTCATCGGGTGTGTCTGCTGTGCCGTCGAAGACGGTGTCGCCCTTGGGCATCCGGATGGTATGGTAGAGCGACTTGCCTTGCGTCGGAACGCCTGCACTTCCCATTGGGGTGGGCGTCGCCGTCGAATCTGTGTCAGACATCTGGAGGGAGGGGCGTGCACAACGACAGGCAGGGAGATGAGAGGACGCCAGCAACAAGGCAGTACGTACTTTACCTCGCTGTGGACGCGTTCTGCGTAGATCTGCAAATGTTGGTGATGACAAGTGTGAAATCAAAGGTGTCCAGCGACGGGGCAGGCAGAGGCTTCTTTGGCCCCTCCAATTCGCCTGCAAATAAACCGCAAAACCCTAGACGATCGCTTTCCATCATTCATGGAGAGGCCCTCTTTTCTCACCAGAAGTGCTGCCCTCCTCCACTCTAGTTATGTGAATGTGTCAGCCATCCTGGAGAACCCCCTTCTTTTTTGCGAGCTTGTCAACAAGCGGGGGGCAGGGACAAAACAAGTTGGCGAAGAGGGCTGCTTCCAAGCTGCTTCTTTCTTGTCGCGTTCCCGGTTGTCACGATGCTGGGCACAACGGCCGAAGAGCGCATTGCTATCCGTCGAAAGCGGGTTGAGGCGCGACTCAAGAAAGAGAAGGAAGGTGAGCCCCCTCCTGCACTGCAGAAGAAGACCTTGTGCTTCTCTTGGTATTCTTTGTCATTTGTGTGCTCCCCCAGCGACGGAAGTCGAGGGCGAGTCCCCGAGTGCCGCAGCTGCAGGCGGGAGCAAACGGCCCTCCCAGACCCTGTCCGTCGGGAAGCAGCAGGTGTACGACAGCTTCACGCTGCTCGAGAAGGTCAAGAAAGACACATGGGACGAGCTGACAGCGGTGCGCCAAAAGGGCGATGAAGAAGAAAACGCCAGAAGAATACTCGAGGAGACGGCAAGGATGGAAAGGTCAGAGCACAAGTGCCTCGGCCCTTCACGGCCACACCATCCCCTCTCTGTGCAGGTCTGAGGCTCTCGAGCAGGAGTGCCTATTGGGTGCTCGCAAGATAGCGGCAGTGGAACTGCGGTGGGAAGACCTTTTGTCCGAGGACATGAAGCACCCCAGTCAGCTCAAGGAGGAGCTGTCCCAGCAGCAGAACGCCTGCCAGGCCATCCTCGACGGCAAAGACAGGCGCATTCGAGAGTTCCTCACCGAGCTCAAAAACTACGACGAAGACTATGTCAAAAGTGAGACAACGTTGCACATTTGGATATGTCTGCCTGTATGCTGTGTGTCTGTGTATGATGTCTGTGTAGCCCTTGGGCGCCAAGAAGAGGCCGTGAAGCTGATTCTGCAGCGGATGCGGAGCCAATACGAGACCCTCAAGAAGCACTATGCAGACGAGCTGGATGCGATCGAGCAGGCCCACATCAGAGAGCGAGCAGAGATGAGGGTCAGGGAGAAGAAAAGGATGCAAGAGAGCCATGGACGAACAAGCAGTTCATGAGTGTGTCGACGGTCTTTGATGCATGCAGTCGCGCAACAAGAGTGAGATCGACTCTCTATTCGACCGCCGCCGGCGAATGGAGGAGAGCGAATTCATGGAAGCCAGACAAAAGAGAGAAAAAGAGTATGCAAAGGGAACAGGAAAGCCGAGACACTGTCTAGACAAATGCGAACCTTCAGGTTTCAGGAGCGTTTGGATGAGTTGCGGACTCAGGACAGCGACGATTACACTAAGAGCAAGATCAGCCTGGAGAAGAGCATACAGGAGCTGGAGCAGCACCTGGAAAGAATGGTGGCCACATACCAACTGAACAAGGAGAAACTCGACTACAACCTCCAAGTGCTGACTGAGAGGAACAAGGAACATTCCACCATCCTATCTTCGTACAAGAACAGGTCTGCGATCGATCACATACCGGGATGCAATGCATCATTAATGATGTGTTTCCCGTGTCTCAGGCTGAACCGTCTCCGTGAGACATGGACGAATCTCGTCGCACGCTATCAAAAGCTGGACACCAAATACAAGTAACTACATACAGTGGCTACTCTACTGGAGCTTCACCGCCTGACCGTCTGTCGATGCGATGCAGGCAGCAGAACATTGAGTTGACCGAGGAGTACAAGAGGCTCACCAAACAATTCGAGGACCTGCAAGAGAAGTTCCACCACTTCGAGCTGGCCGATGAAAAGAAGTTCCGAGAAGTCTGGGAAATGAACGAACAAGAAGTAGGATGGAGGCACTCGGCGCGTCTGCAAAGGGCGCCCGCCCATTGTCACCTTTCCTTTTCTGGTTAGGCCCGGGCACTGATTGCGAAAGTTCTCCAGGCTGATCGCATCGTACATGAGCAGCAGCTAGGTCAGCCAATCGCACATACTTCCCTGCCGCTTGCATTCGTACACACGTTGTTTGTGTCGTTGTCAGGTCTTGATTGGAGTCCTCCTCGCGAGGAGGCCCTCATGAGCGAGGTGGAGGTGTACAGCGAGTCGGGCACCGCGACCGGCAAATCCACTACCAAAGTGTCCGACGAATCGGGAGGAACAAAAAGTATGGATGACGGCGCAGGCATGGACTAACAGGTGTGTCCCGGTGTTTTTCGCCAGGTCGCTATGCTCCCACCAAGGTTAAAAAGGTGCTTGACCTCTTGCTGGGAGAAACGCAGTTCCTGCTCGACCAGAAAGTCAGAAAGTGCCTCCAGGATTCACTTTGGCTCCATAATTGGAGGCCTCTGTGTTGATTGCAGGTCAAGGACAAACTCTTGGACCTGCCCCCTGACCAGCAGAGCGTGGTGCAGGTTGACGCCGTGCTCAAGTACTTGGGCGTGGAGGGCCAAGAAGACGTTGATCTGCTTGTGTCCCTCTTCTTCCAAGGTAAAGCACTATCAGTCGTCCTGTGTCTTGTGTCTCCGCACATGCCTATATGTGTGTTCATCTGCAGGCCAGGACGAGGACGACGAGACGCTCTATGTTGATGCTGACGACGTCTTGCGGCTCCTGAAGGACTTTCTGCACGAGAAGGAGAACCTCAAGATCGCCGACGTGGCACCGGGGGGAGGCAAGAAGAGAAGAAAGGGGGCACAGGTAAGGTAGATGGAGTGAGGGCCTCGGTCTGTCTTTGTATGCATGTCAACGCTGTTTGTCTATTTCAGGTCGGCACTGAGTCTGAATCAGACAAGAAGGCAAGGAGGAGAAGGTGAGCCGAGACACCCAATGGTGTGGACCGAAATCAATTGACCATCTCTCACTTTTTTTGGTAGAGAGGAGAGGAAGTTTTGGGAGAGGCTGAGCCACGCACTGCCTGAAATGAACACACGTGTGTGGAAGGTCGGCCAGCTTACTGAACCACCCTTTCTCTATACACAGGTGTGTGGATTGGATGTGCATGTGGTCCTCAGGCCCACGATGGCTTCCTGCTGAAATATTATCAACTCCTGTGCAGCAGGTGATCGCATAAAGGGGTGAATGTGTGACTGATGCCATCAGGCACTCTTTCCCCTCTTTGCGTTTCTCAGGTCAAAGGCCATCGATTCAGCTGTCTTTCTGCAGAAGCAGAACGAAGAGCTCAAGCAGCTGATGGATCAGTATCTGCAGTCGAGGGTCAACGAGGAGCTTCAAGTCCCGCCCACACACGTCATCAAGGTCGTCGCCCAGTCCCCAGCCGCCCCCCGCCTCCCTCCCCCTCCCACCACACAGACTTCCGTGTCCGTCTCACCTGCCCCAGATGCGCAAGCGCAAAAGCAGCAGCAGCCAGGCGATAAAGGTGAAGCCCCGAGTGTGCGACCTGGAGAGGAGACAGGCATGGTGGACGGCGTCCGTGAGGACGAGAGCGGTACGATGGAATCGACAATGGGCAGTCCCGAGAGAGAGGCAGGAGGAAAGGAATGAGAAATGTGTGTGTATACCGCAGTCTGAGCATTGCTGGACAGACAGATGGATTGCATCGATCTAGAAAGCAGAATGAGCCTCTGTCGCTTTCGTTGCTGTGTCTCTGCGTCGACGAACTCATGAGCATTCGACTGATCGTGAATGTTTTGCGCTCTTGCACGATTCAATAGCGTGTGAGTCCACAGCAGATCCCCAACCATGTATGTGTGTCTGCAGTGCAGTGAGCACGCAGTGTCTCTGCACGTGTTGGTGTGATGTAGTGCGTCCAAGATAACCAATATAAAATGTAAGCAGCGATTGCTGCCCTTTCTTGCCGCATTGCTCTGCCGTCTCTGCTGCCCTGCTGTCCGACCGACCATGACCAAGACACCCATACATACACACAAACACACACGCGTACATTTGACCAGAGCGGGTGTATTGTGTGTGTGCATACTACACCTGCAGCTCCTCCACAAGAGGATTGTAGAAGGCCAGGCTGATATTGCAGTACCTGGCACCGCCTGCCGCGTTCATGGGGATGAGCTGCACGCCCGAATCTGGTTTGCAAGCAAGCATCAAAGCATCCATCCATCCATCTATTCATTCATCAGTTCCTGTCTGCCTTGCTATGGTGCGAGTTGTGTCGTGTTGTGTAATGTCATGTGCTGCTCACAGCCTCGTATGCCGCCTGGAAGGACAACTTTCGGCTCCACATCAGATAGGCCGTGGCAAGGGTGGCGGACCGCGACACACCTGTGTGAGACGAAGGAATGCCATCCCATCCATATTCGTTCGTTTGTTTCCTTCCTTGTTCCTTCCTTGTTCCTTCCTTGGTGTACTTACTCACCCTCTCTGCAGTGTACGAGGACGCGACCCCCATGGACAATGGCGTTCTGTATCCACTCCATGGTCTTGTAAAAGAAGACGCTGATCTCCTCGGTCTTGGTGTCCTGATGATTGATTGCCATAGGAACACATGTGCGTGGCCTGGCGTGCCTCATCTATCTCTCTGTGCCTGTCGTGTGTGTAGGGAGCGTTTGGTTTGGCTTGCCTTCAGGAAGTAGTTGAGGTAGTGGTATTTGTCGGGGAAGGGGCTGCCACACACGTCAGCAGCGGCGTTTATGATGTGCGTGATCCCAGCAGCATCCAAGGACTGTTGTATTGATCCATTCATTCACACGTGCGCGGCGTGCATGCATCAGCCCAGCCACATACACAGGAATGAGAGGCAGGAAAGACACACAAGTGTTGCTGCTTCTTTCGCACTCGCTGACCGCCTTGCTGCTTGCGACGCGGTAGCCCGCCACGTACAGCTTCCCTCCGACAATGGGAGAACACACCGTTCTGATAGATAGATAGGCAGACACACACACACACAGGTAGGGGCATCGCATCCATCATACATGCGTCCGTCATGTGTGTCTATGATATGTGTGATCCATTCATACATACCGGTGTACGTTGTCTTCTTTGGCCTTCTGTTCCGCCAACTCGTCCTCTTCCTCCACCACCGCTAACACCTCCTTGGCCTTGTTCGTCAGCCCGTCGCACCCCGGCAGCACGCCCGCCGCCAACATCCGGCCAATCGGGCTGGCCAGAGCCACCACCTGAGGCGTGCATCGCATCGAACAACACAAGGCCTGCTCGTTCTGTCTGTATCTGTGTGCATGGGTGATCTGACCTCTTTGGTGACATAGCGGTGCATCGGCCTCTCCTCGAGGAAGTATCCTTCGAGCCAGAAGCGGAAGTGCCCGGACTGCATCATCACAAGAGTGTGAGCCATCCTGTCGGTGACATATTTACCCTTTCTCCCCCTGACCTCGCGTGTGGCCGCTGCCGACGTCAGGTCACTGGAAGAAGAGCGGCGACAGATCTCGTTCACCTCTTCGAGCACCTTCTTCTGCTCCTGGATGCACTCGGCCAACGCGGTGAGTGGCGGGTGCGGGGTCCGGTCGAGGGATGCCTTCCCCAGCTGGTTGAGGCATGCCTTCTGCACCTCTTTTGTCCACCTGTCCTCCTCCCTCCGTATCACCGCCAGGAAGTCCTGCTGGCATTGATAGAGGTCCTTCATCAGTTTCTGACACACACACAACACATGTCACGACACAACACACCCATGGCCTACATCTCTCCCTGTCTATCAACGTGTGTGATGTGGTTCGTCTGTTCCGTGCCTTCTTTGTCGTGGTGGCGGCGGCGGTCTGTTGGGCGAGCTCGCCAGCTTTGTCGGGCAGAGATCGGGACCCCCTGCACCACACACACACACACACACATGCCATGAGCCACCACACCCATGTCCCTGTCTCTGTCGGTGGTGTGCTCAGCACTGCACTCACTGTATTTTGTCGCGGATTTTGTTGTAGAGGCCACGTATGTCGGTGTTGGCCGGCTCGATGGCGAGTGCGGCCTGGATGTCGGCGGCGGCGGCCTTGAGGTCGGACTCGAACATGTGGGCCTTTGCGCGGCGGTAGAGCGCCTTGACGTCACCCGGGAAGGCTGCACACACACACACACAGACACACACACACACACACATCGACGCGCACAAGCGTGTGCAGGCTTCTGTCTGTGTATCAACTCTCTCTGCGTGTGTGAGTCTCCCCTCTCTCCCTCCCCTCTCTCCCTCCCCTCTCTCCCTCCCCTCTCTCCCTCCCCTCCACCTCTACCCTCTCTCCCTACCCTCCCTCCACCCTCCTACCTCCCCTTAGCCTAGGGGGCGTCGGTCTGGGCCTGTGCCCCGCCGCCCCTCTTGGCCCGGTTCCTCTTGTTCCTTTTCCTTCTGGGCGCCACGCTCGGGGCCGGGCCGGGCGCCAAATTGGCAGAGGGAATGAAGGGCGCAGCGGCAGCAGCAGGGGCAGCAGCACCGGCAGCATGCGACGGCGACTGGTGGGCGTCATCTGCAGTAAGTACATACAGTGGCGTATAGACAAAGAGGATTCATTGATGGACTCGTCTCTCTTTCTGTCTTGCCGGCTGACCATCATGGCCTTCATAGCCGTGGGTCAGGGACGAGACGCCCCCGCCCTGCACACACACATCCATCCAAAGCATACGTGTGAGGCGTGTGAGGCGTGTGTGTCTCTGTGTGTGTGTGTTGGGGGGGGGAGGGGGGGCTGCCTGCTGGTTTGTGGCCATCCTGCTGTGTAGGGCTGGGGGACGGGACAGGATGACCGGCAGTCCTGTGCGTGTGGGCTCGCCGTGGAGGGAGCCGCACCACCCTGCTGCTGCTGGTGGTGTGTCGGGGGGGTGGCGCCTGCTGCTGGGCGTCGCGAAGAGCACGCACGAAGGTGCCGCCCGCCACACGGGGATGGTCGTCTCGCTGGACGTGACAAAGGCGCCTGAACACACACACACACACACACGCGGACGCACACAGAGAGAGAGAGAGAGATGGAAAGGTATAATGTATCGACTGCGCACCTTGTCAGTGCCCTTTACTGGGTCGACGTCCGTCAGCGAAATGATGCGGTCTGTGCGCATCCGCGCCGCCACCTTACGCATGATCGTGAGGACCCTTGACCTCACCTGACGGCACACACACACAACAGCACGGCTTCGCACCTCCGCCCTCTCACTCTCTCTCTCTCTCTGTGTGTGTACCTTATCGGCCTCGCCCATGAACTGTGCGATGGTGAGCTCGGCAATCTGTGGCGGCAGGACACCGGTGACGGGGTGGATGCAAGCGCGTGCCCTGTCTAGCACGGCTCCAAGCTGACAGAAACGACATGCATAGACAGAGTGATGGTGTGTAGGTGCTGCTTTGACGACGGAGCGACCGACGTTGTAGACCATGCGCATGGCGTTCTCGTCGCGCTTCTTCAGCGACCCGTTGAGCTCTGCCATCATGAGGCACCCCATCGTCTGATCAAACACCACCACCCACCCAGGCAGACATGAGACCAACACATGGGCATTTTGTGCCGGTGGTCGAGCTGTGTCAGTGTGTACCGTGTGATCCTTGCGATCCATGCCGTGCTGTGTCAGTGTGGGCGTCGTTGCGCTCCAGGGCTCGATTGATGCACAGCTCTGTCATGTTGTTGCAGTCCTTCGGCGACCTGAGACGGGCGGTCGTGTGGTGGGATGGTGACCGCGTGGACGATGCCCATCTGCATGTGGTCCTCGTGGTCGATCTGTGCCCTGGCCATGGCACGCACCGCAGTGGCCGGGTCTGGACGGGGCCCCTCGCCCTCGCCGTCCACCGCATGCTTAGCCGCCCGAATCTCGTCTGAGTCATATTCCTGACATCTGAGGTATGATATGGACAGTCTAATAGACAGAGTATCGGGTGTGCATCTGCGATACCTTCCATAGATATCATGAGTGGTGCCAGCGCACGCCAAAAGGGAGGGCTCGCCATGGTTGTCTCTGCAGGTGTACTGAACCATGACAGGGAGATGCACACGCAGTGGTGGTGTGGGTGAGGTGAATCGATCCAGCGCCCGACTGACCTGTCGCACGTATGCGACGTCGGCTGTTTTCGTGTCCTTCTTGTCCAGGTTGATGGAGCCGCGGACTGACGCCTCCACGTTGTTGTTCAGACTGGTCTTGATTTGCTTCAGCTGCTTCCGCCAGTCCTTCTGCCCGGCCCTCGCCTTGAGGGCTCTGAGCCTGTCGGCGTCGCAGGGCAGCGAAGCCAGCCATGGCCCTCATCTTGTGTTCTATTTCATCATTTGTGCGGCTGCTGCTCGCGGCGGCCATCGTTGCTAACAGGCCAGAGAAGAAGGTCGCACCTTGAATGCACACAGAAAGAAAGAAGCGATGGATGGAACCATCGTTTCCTTCCATCCACCCGTGCCTTACCTCCTTCTGTCGTCAACGGATCTCGACAGGCCGCCTTGTCGTCCAACATCCATCCATCCATCCATCCATCCATCCAGGCAGGCAGGTAGGTAGGCAGGCATCACACACTCTCCCACGGGAAAATGCGGCACACAAGACGACAGCAGTTACACCAAACCATCCGGGCGCGGACATCAAGGACTGTACTTAAGACGGTCGTGATGAATCTCTCTTGGAGAGAAAAGTGGTGGGTGGATGGATGGATGTTGTGAGTCCTTGGAAAAGAGATGGGCTAAGCGGGCAGCACGATAATCTCCAACACCGCATAGGAGCGAAATCAAAGACTAGGAAATCGCTAGGGTTTGCGGGTTTGTCTCGTCGTAAATTCGCTAAGATTTTCTATCCTTTCCCCGCTTCTACACGCCTCACGATGGCCAGGGCAGCGGCAGGGGGAGAGGCGCTGGCCGCTGACGCCCTTCAAGCGGCAGTGATTGCCGCCCCGCCGAGCCGTTCCCGCGTTAGCTATGACGAAACGGCCAAAGATCTCTTCCACAACACACAGATAGCCATCAAGCCGGAGGTGCCGGGGCTCAAACAGCTCGTTGGTGAAGAACGACCATGTCAAACGGGCAACCGGACTCCAATATGCTGCCGTTGTGTGTGTTTGTTCAAGGGAGGAGAGGCATGACGGCTGGATCTGTCCTGTTCCTTCATGGACAGACCTTCGGCGGTGTCAATATCGCACTCTACGTGAGGCATTGCAGTCCACGTCCATACACTCTTAAGATCATGACCACTTCCCCTTCTCTTTGTGTGTGGCGTGCAGCATCTGTTGGCGCAGTGTTTGGTGCCCTCCAGCCTCCGAGAGGCGCCAATGGGCGTGGCGGTGTTTGATTGTGCACTCAAGTTCGACTGTGCCCACTTCAGCAAGACAGTGCAGGGCCATCTTGATGCAAGGGACAACCAATCACAATCGCAGCCCACACAGACACAGGTGAAGAGATTGGCAAAGTCGCCGCTGAGGGTGTTCTCACGTGTGGGCACGTGCGGGGATGTCTGTGGGCGCGCAGGGCAGTGCTGCCTCCGGCGCATCACTGGACCGCGCAGCCTCTGTCACCCTCCAGCAAGCACTAAGGTCAGAATACACTGGGCCCGATGACGGCCCTTGATCTGTGTGTGTGTGTGTGTTAATTGCAGTGGGTTTCACATGACACGGTGCCTCGACAACGTCGAGTTGCTGGCGCGGCTGAGGGAGCTGCACTCCCTCATGAAGGTCCACCGCACCACCCCCCAGCTCCCCGCCCACCCCTCTTCTACATCCACCCCCAGCCCCCCTGCCGACGTGCTGTCGAGGTACCCTCCCAAGCTCCACTGTGTGCGGGTGGTGGTCATCACGGGCTTCAACAGCCACGCACCCATCGAGCACAACAGCCAGGGGGGCATCCCTGTCATGCGCGGCATCCACAACTCCATCCATGCCGTGCTCAGGGACATGACCACCGAGGCGTCACGCGTCGTTGCCATCCTGACGCAGGAGAGCTTCGTCAAGCCCACCAAAATGACGCCCCCCGCCCCCCCCTCACCCTCTCTGAGCTCCGTCCCATACACGTTCGTCGGCCCCTTCTCGGAAGCCGGGCTGTCGGATCGGTTCAAGAGCTACTTCGCTCATCACATTGCGGCCGACAAGGTGACGTGTGTGGCGGTGGGGCATGCGGAGCTGGAGGAGGGGTGGGACGTGACGACCTACCGCCTTTCTGAGCAGAACAAGGGGCCGAGAGGGCTGTGTATGATGGTGAAGCGGCCGAGTGGTAGTGCAAGGGATGGCGGTGGGGGTGTGGGTGAGGCGTGTGTGGTAGGCATCAACCATGATGATATGTGGGATGAGTGACCAACGGACGGATGCATCGGCGTGTGGACGTAGCTGTGTACAGACGCGAAGACCTTTGTTTGTCTTAGCAATGTCAGTGGATCCATGTCACGTCACTGGTCGTCACAAACAAGACATTCAGAAGTCACATCACCCATCACTCAACACAACACCCGTCCGTCCATCTTCTAGTGCTCAGCCAGCCACATCACATCATCAGACAGAAGAAAGCACACTACGCGCCCTCCATCGCCCACCATTGAAGAGGAAGGAAACACAACACACCACCCGGCATATCCACCCCTCGGTCAGTCTACAGGGCTGATCTGTTTGGTGAGGTTCTCCCCCAGGATCACTAACAAGAATCCGAGATAAAAGAGGACGCTGGCCAGGCTGATGTCGGCACTCTGGTTCTCATAGGCCTCCTGCAGCAACTCGTCGGTGGCGAGGAAAAGGAGGGCCGCGAGCCCGAATGACGACAAGCCGGTGTAGACGAGGCCGTGGCCCATGCTCTCGATCGTCTGCACCGACTTGGCCACCAGGTAGGTCGTCAGGGCCAGCAGGATGGGCGGCAGCGCCGATGTCACCAGTGCGCGAGACCGGCCGTACGGCTGCAGCGTCAGACAAAAGGTGAAGGCCACAAACTGAAGAAAGAAAAGAAAGAAAGAAAGAAGACCACAACGAAATGAACATGAGTACATATAGAAAATAGAAGCGGGCCGCGGCCGTGCATTTCTCCTCTCTCTGCAACTCACCATCATTTCTAGGCTGGTGCCAATGGCAATTACTGCAGCTGTTGACGCGCTGAAGACAGACAAGACCACGCAGACATGAGAAAGCTTAGGCCATTGTTGACGCATGTGCACAGTGCATGCATGTGTGTGTACCTACCTGGTCGCCAGCACCACCCCGATGGCCAGCCCATCGGCCATCGCGTCCGCGCACACCGCACACACGAAAGACCACGGCAGGGCCTTAGCCAGCCCAATGAACGACCCGCCGATCGGTGAAGTTGACGAGACAGCCGCCTCCTCCTCCTCAATGGGCGCCGTCTTGTTCTTCATGACCGCACGCGCCTTTGCCGGCGGAGAGTGTTGAGCATCGATCGTCACGCCGTCTGTGGGCGTGTTGATTGAGTCCAGCTTCGAGTCGACAAGGCGAGCCGTGACGGACTGACCTCGGCCGTTGTGGGGGACTGATGTGGTCCTATCGATGTCCGGCGAGGGCAAGTCTTCCTCCTCCATCAAGTCGGAGTGAGGCACACTCAGAGCACGAGAGGGCCTCCCCAGCACGTCGACTGCCACATCAAGGTGCGGGTGCGCATAGTGCTGTTGAGCGGAGAGGTGGTCGAGAGAGTGAGGGATGGCCTCTTCCTTGATCCGTGGCACCACGGGCTTGTAGTTTGGACACGTTGCGCAGCCGCCAGGTGGGCAGTTCGGCCCCTTGCCGGGCGCGTACTGAGCATGGGGCGTCTCGCCGTCCTCAACATCCCCCTCTGTGTCGTCTTCTTGGCCCAGCAGGTTCTCCTTCAGGTCGCCCCTGACAGCCCTCGCTTTCGCCTTCTGCCGCTGCTTGAGACGCTCAGCCGCCAGCGCACAGTAGCCCTGGTGCTGGCAGCTCTTGCATAGCTCCCACGCCTCGATGGCGTTCTTTAGGTAGGATTTGCGCCTCTCCACCTTGATGACCCGGGCAGCGGGGGTGACGAGTGCCAGCGACGGCTCGCTCCGTGTCCGTTCGAGCGGTAGGACGGAAGGCGTCTCCGCGGATGTGGGCTCTCCCACCTGTGAAGCTGGTCGCTGGGGCGGCTTCTCCTTCTCCTGCTCGCCCTCCTCTGGCTTGCACAGCTCCTTGATAGCCAGCATAGCCGATATGCCGACGAGGAAGCTGACGCACACCACAAGCGTCTGCTGCCACGCTGGCGCGGGGATCTCGCCGGCAGGGGTAGGCGGATGGACGCGAAGCACCTTGGGCACCAGCTCAGCACCAGCAGCAGCAAAGATCACACCCGCAGCGAAGTACTGCAGGCACCCAAAGGCAAAGTAAGGACAAGATGCATCCATTGCTGCTTTCATTGGATCATGGCTGCATTGGATAGGCGTGGATCTGACTGTTGTCTTGTCTTACCTGGACAAGCGATAGCGCCTGGTGTGAGGGGGCGATGCAGAACGATAGAAATGTGCCCATCACCATCGACAGGGCGGGCGCAAAGAGCGAAATCAATTCACCAATCGCCATCATCAAAGCACGTGTCAGCGAAACAATCCCATAGGACCTCCGGGAGTTAGGGTGAATCGCCGCGTAACCGGCTCACAGCGGAGGGCACAGAGAAGCGTGATGTTGGGCAATCTCCAGTCCCCTCCCGAGCTGCACCGCCGATTCATCCTCCAGCCTGCACCAGATGTAGCACCGGCTCATGAACTGCCCGCATCACCGGTCTTGACGTCGACTATGCCTCTCATGCCGCCCTCGCCGGTGCGAAACGTCGAAAGAGGTGACGCTGTGAGGCCGCTGGTGTCGTCGCGGAGATACGAGAGCGGTGGAGTGCTCCCGCTGACCACCGCTGGCGGACGTGTGGAGTTTGAGCAGCCTTACTGGAGCGATGAGCTCCCCGACAGGGCGAAACGGCCGTCCTCGGCTGCCGCTGATAGTCATGAGAGGCATCGGATGTTGGACCACCCCAGGGAGAGCTTGCGTCTGGCGGGAGAGGCAGCTTACCGAGGCATGCATGTGTCGGATGCTCAGCTGGGGTTGGATCAAGACAAGGGGCGGCCTCTGACGCACGTGGACCACCTGATGGATGGCGAGCGTCCTAGAGGAGTGGCGGCCACTGGACAATCGTTCACTGCCCTCACCAAGCCTCCGCATGCAAGTCTGAGGGCAGCGGGAAGGACCGTGCTGTGCAGCCCGACGCCCGTGCGGCCAGCTGCCGGCGCCGACGACGCAAACCCCCAATCCAAGGACGCTCTACTCGGTCACTGAAAAGGACACGCGAAGGATTACCGTCTGTGATGATTCTTCTGTCCTGTTTCCTTTTTCAGGTAGAAAAATCGTCGATCTGGACGCACCTTGGCCGTCACACCTCCCATATCACCGTCACAGCCGCTCCCCCGAAGGCCTGTTCTGGCCCCCCGCGCCCTGTAAGGCCCGGGTCGCAGCCGCAGAGCCGGCTCGCCCTGCGCCATCTGTTTCCACCGACATGGCAAGCGTTGACGTCACAGCGCGCGAGGGTTCTGCTGGTGCTGGCCTAGAGGGCATTCGGTGGGTGGACAGCAAATCGGACGACCGTCGGAAGGTGGTTGCTGAGGCCAAGAAGGGCGGCAGGGTGGTGGGCAAGGCTGCGGGTCGGGGTGCCAAGAAGGCAGTGCGGAAGGCGCCGAGCAAAGCCGTGAAGGAGCAGGGAGTGCAGGTGGAGGATTTGACGAGAGTAGAGCCACAAACTCAGCCTGCGCGGGCGTCCGGGACTGTCACCGCGGCGGTGGCCGGCCCCTCTCAGCCTCCTGTGTCGTCGGCTTCCCGAGGTCCCCTCATTCGCTCCCACTCTTTGCCGGTCCTCCGCCGCGACACAGTGGTGATGGGCGTCCCTGCGCAGCCCAGTCAATCCACCGTCCTTCCCCGTTCTCTCACCCCTGCCAGCATCCCTGGGCTCCCTATCTTCTCACCGCTGATCCAGAAGTCGCACCTCAACCTGATTTCGCCCGCTCGTCCGTCGTCGTGTCGGGGCCCCTCCGTCCCCACCTCGTCGGCTAAGGCGGCGGTCCCAGTGTTGGCGCATGTGAGAGGGCTGTCGGGCGTTGGGCTGGCTGGAGGCAAGTCTGCCGTGCCCCTGCAGGGAGACCTTTCTCTCAGCAGACCACGGCCAGCCAGTGCGAGGTCCACACCACAGACGGCGGGCAAGCCCATCCAGCCACTGAAGGGACACCAGACCGCGGCGCAGCGTCTATCGGATCCCCGCAGGAGCGCCGCTAGTGTGCCGGTCAGGAGAGAGGCGGGTCAGGGAGGCCAGAGCATGTCCGGGCAGCTGCCCGTGCCACAGCTGCCCAGGGAGAAGCGGGCGCAGACCCCATCGGACCGACCGCGCTATGATGCCAATCGACGAACGAGGGATCTCAAGGCGAAGGCGCCCCCACCCCCTGCTCGCCCGTCAACTGGTGGTCCCAGTCTTCGGCCTCCGCCACCCCCTCCGTCCTCCCCCTTGCGCATCGTCCCCAGGCGCCCCAAGACCACGGTGCGTCCTGCATCCACCCGTCCTTCATCTGCTCCCAAGGCCACGCGACCGGCAGCCACCACCAAAGCGCCTCAGGCAGGCAGCGCCCCGCCAAAGGCCAGAACGATCGCACAGACATACAACGTGGGGGGCAAGACGGCCGCGGAGGCGACAAACGGGAGGTATCCGAGTCACCTGTCGGCTGTAGGGGTGCGGGCACCTCCCCAGACACACAAGACGAAGCGGCCTGTCCAGGGCAAGTCGGCCGCGGAGGAGGCCGCCGTCAAGTCTTCTCACAAGAAAGGTGCTGATGTGGGTGTAGGCGTGCGTGCGGGTGCGGGCGTGGGAGTGCCACTTCCGAAGCAGCGCCGCAGAGTCAAGCGTGCCGCCGATCAGGAGGACAAGCAGAGGCCGCAGGACAGGGAGAGGATGGCCCATGGGGATGTGACGACGAGTGCGGACCATACAGCAGCATCCGGTGTTCAGGTCCGTGTGGCTCTTCCCCAACCGCCGGTACAGGCTCCTTCCCCTTCGCTGCCGGCCAGTGTGCACGGGGATGTGTCGGGTGGGGTGGGAGCCGGGCAGTGGGGTCGTGTTGGCCAGGGAGACGAGGCCTCACCTGCCAGCATAGAGACAGCGGAGGTGAGTGACAGACAGGACAAGTCAGTTCGCGTTCCCTCACCTTGCTGCGACCCGACCACACCCGTCTCTGATTTATTTGTGTGTTCAGATAGAGAGGCTTCTGGCGGAGATTGACAACCAGCTGGAACAAGTGAGTAAACACTACTCCAACACAACACATCGCATCCAACACATGGCATGCCCGCACCCGAAATCTGAGATGAATGCACGATGGATGGAACACGTCGCGTTCATCGATGGGGTGTGTGTCCATTCCTTCAGATTGATCGTAGTGTCAAGAACGACGTGGCTGCGGTTCAGCAGTCGGCTTCCCAGCCGCCATCTGCCGAGCCAGGCCGTTCCCTGCGGCACCCCGGAGACTCGCCGGCCGCCATCTCGGCCCCGCCAGACATCGTCCCGACACACGACGACCGGGAGCTTCCCCCATCCCAAGGATCCGGGGCGGCGTCAGGCCAGGCAGGCGAGTCTCACGGCCATGCATCGCTGGAGCCTCCCCAGCTGCTGAGCATATCGGTGCAAGGATCCCTTCGCTTCCAGGAGGACACCGACGATACGCAAGGTGGCGAGGGGCGTGGTGTGGCTAGCTATGAGCATCTTGAGGCGAGCCTGGCGGAGCTAGATTCGTTTCTAGCGACCCTCCGTGCTGACTTGGCTGAGGCGACGAGGGACACAGAGCCAGACGAGGGGAGACTGACATGAAAGTGTAGACAGACCCGAGACAAGACCGATAGTTGACGAACGGTGGGATGGTCTATTTGGACGTTACTTTTCCTGTCCGTGTGTACACATGACATGGCCTTCTGATGCTTTTGCGTGGCGTGGGTGGTTTGCTTTTGCATGTATAGGCACTGGCGAGGCGCACACTCTCCATATTTCTTTTGATCACGTGCGGTGCGAATCGGAACCAACAGACACTCATAACATGCAATTGAATTGAATTGAATTGAATCCGATCTTGCGGCATGAGCATGCAGTAAGCGAACAGATCACTTTGGCCATGCAATCAATCGTCCAACTGGAGTAGCTAGTAGCTAGAAGCTGAGTGTCTTGGTCTTTCACAGCAATCCCGCAGCCGGCTTGCTGTTTAGTTTGAAGGCCACTTTGGTCCGCGATACAGCCGACGCTGCGTTGCCTTTCGCGTGATGCTGGAGCTCCACAATACGCCTGCATTGCAACACACACACACAACACCCCAATACACAGCTTGTGTGGGCCATCGAGTCGAAAGTCAAGATTCGTGGAGGACAGGGAAAGGATGGGCTCGGGGCCAGACCTCAGGAAGGCACGACGTCGACAGCTGCCAGTCAGTGCCCTAGTCTATCTATCGTGTGTGTGAGTCGTACCGTCGTTTCTCCTCTTCCTTCTGGTGCTGGATCCGTTGCAGCTCCAGCAGCCTCTCCTCGTCCTGCTTGGCCTGCGCCTCAGCGCGCCGCTGGGCATCCTCGCGAACCTTGCGCCTAACATACAGACAGGGGTCAGTCAGCACGGGCACTGAGCCCATGGGCGTCGTTCGTTTGATGCTCACTCGTTTTCTGCCATGAGGGTTTCCAGGTCCTTGGCACTTCGCTCCTTCTCCTCCTGCATCAAGGACACCCAGACAGAGAGAGAAACAAGGCGGGGTTCCTGATTGTTTGGCATGCATGCGTGTGGGTCTGTTCACCTCTTTCCGCCTCCATTCGTCGAGTATCCTGCGCTTCTCCGCCTCTATCTCAGCATGCTGCACACACACAAACACATACACGCAGTCAACGATCATGTTTCTTCGGTGCTGTTGGTTGATCGTGTTCATGTCCTGATGTACCATGGCAGCTTCAAGGCGTTTCCTCTCGGCCTCCAGCTGCTCATGCAGTGCCTGAGAGGGAATGGACACAAACGACGCATGCCATTTCCAGCTAGCTAGCGTTATGAAGGTCTGTCTTCTCTACCCTCTGGAATGCATCGCTGCTGAGCTGCTGCTGCACGCGACGCTGAATCTCAGCCTCCATCCTGCACGGCACGCACCAAACACGCACACGAGAGAAATGAAAGGAATGTGATGGCCCTGGTTGCTTGGTTCTACGGTTGTACGTGTGCTTGACCGACCTTCTAGCCACTTCATCCTGGATGGACTTCTCCTCCATCGCCTGCTGCTGCCTGCAGTGCAGAAAGAAAGATGCCAGAAACAGACAGACACGCCACGCACAAGGGGAGCAATGGTAAGGTAGGTGGGACATAATGGGCGGGGCGCGTGTGGTGGTTTGTGTAGTACTTGATCTTGTCTTCCGGGGGTATCGCTGATATGACAGGCCGCCGCCTGACACCACACACATACACACAGATGGTGGGCAGGGTGGGCCCTCCCCCCCCATCCACCGCAACCAACCATCCAACTACCTACCCAATCACGTACCTTACCTGTCCATTTCGCGGTCGTGTGATTGGCTCCTCTTGCGATCCCGAAACCGACCGTGCCGCTTGACAAGATGACCTTACATACATATGCCATAGCATACACACACACGACGACACACGACGTCAGCACCATCAGATGTGATTGATGTAGGACTCGGGAGGCCTCAGCGTGTGTGACGGCGGGCAGGCCGTCCCGTCTTCCGACAGTAAGGAATAAGTGCCATTCTTGGTCTGTCTGCTGCGCTACGCTTTGCTGGGCAGTTTGTGACGTGTTTGGACGCATCAGTGAACAAGAGTGTATCACCGACCTCCGGAATCACTGTTGCCTGTAGGGACGAAGCACAGACAAGACACAACCCGTGAGCGCACTCAGTGCTACTTTCTGCAGGCTGGCGCTCTGTATGACGAATGTGAGTGATACGCTGAAAAGGCACAGCACCTCCCGCCTGCCCTGCCTCTCGTTGCGTGCCGCCTTACTTTCGCTTTCAGAATGGGAACGAGAACGTGACGCGCTCCTGAACGACGGCACACACGGACGCGAATGCAGAATTAAGGTGACTGACAAGATTGAATGCCTCCCTCCGTGCTTGCTGACGACTGACCTGCGGCGCCGGCGCACATCTGTCCGCCTGAGCGACCAAACGAAAAGTGTATGAATCTGTCATTTTGCCGCAAGTCAGTCAGAGTCCATAATTCCGTGTGTACCTGGTTCTGTCGTCTTTGCCGTGGTGCCTGTCCTGTTGGCTGTCCCGTCGCCTCTCACGCTCACGACGCTTCTTGACGCCGCGCTCACGGGATCTCGAGCGACTGCGGCTGTCCTCGTCACGGGGCATTGCTCTTTCTCTCGGCTCCCTCTCTTTCCTCCTCCCTCTCCGTCTGCGAGCTTAGCTGCAAGCTTAGCCGCGGACTCCGCCTCCTCAGGAAGGGGCAAAAGGTTTCCGCGCCTGAGTTGTTGGGCATGAATGAGTCAGATATGGTGGCGTCAGAAGCCTCGTCATCCGTCTTTCGTCAAAGCTGCAATGCCCGCGGTGAGGTGCTGCCACTGGCAGCTCCTTTGAGGTCAGCCAGCGGGGCACTGGACTTCGAGAGCGACCATTCCGACGATGAGGGCAAACGAGGCTCTGCGAGACTGCCCCAGCCGACAAGCCGCACGCACCTCAGAAGTCCTTCAGTGGTCAGCTTGGTGCCTGCCGAACCTTCTCGCTGCGAATGGGATGCTCTCTATGAGCCATCGGAGCTGGACCTCACCCCTCCTGCCCCTGCGGTGAGCTGCCACCGACACCACACGATGGGCTCTGCACTGCACTCTCGTATGCGTGCCTTCAATGCATGCACTGGTGTTTGGTTTTATTGCCATCCGTCACCATCATTGCAGAAAGGGTGCAACGTGTACGTGCGTCTTCGTCCGGAGAGTGTGGATGAGATAGCCCAGGGAGGGGAGCTGGCGGCGTCGGTGCAGCCCAGCCAGCGGGACATCCACGTCCAGATGCGCGAGCCGGGGTGCATCGAGCCCAAGCTGGTGCAGCATCGGTTTACCATGGACCGTGTGTTCGACATGAACACCACTCAGGAGGACTTCTTTGGCAGCACGGCCGCATCACTCGTGCAGCCAATCGTGGAGGGATTCTCGGCCTCGGTGCTCGCCTACGGGCAGACGGGAGCAGGTGAGATAGATTGCCACACCAAAGAAAGAACGACTGACTGGGATGGTAGATCACTCTCCTTTTTCTCCTTTTTTGTTTTCTGTATTTGGTGGTTCGGTCAGGGAAAACCTACACGATGATAGGTGCCCATGGTGCGGAGGAGACAGCTCGTGATCAGGCTAAGGCAGCCAAGGACCCCGTCACCCGAGGGCTCATCCCGCGTCTGATCGAGCGGCTGTTCAAGACTCTTAGGAAATTCGATTCCTCTGCCAGGTCACAATGCTGACCGCACGATGCACCTGCAAGCCTAGACAGGTGTCTGCCCGGCCCGCTTGTGTGCAGGTTTTCTGTGCGCTGTTCGTTCATCGAGATCTACAATGAGCATGTCCGGGATTTGCTGACGCCTGTCAAGGCCAACTTGAAGATCCGCGAGGCGCCCGACAAGGGCCTCATCGTCACCAATGCGACAGAAGTGCCCATCGCTGATACAGAGGAGTCTATTGGGGTCATCAAACAGGTCCCTCTGCACCGCACAGATCTGTCGCACCGCAACCCTACAGCTAACTGCTTGTCTGTCTGCTTCATCTGTGTGTGTGCAGGGCACTGCAAATCGGATGCAGGCTGAGACGTCCCGCAACCAGCACTCCAGCCGCAGCCACGCCGTGTTCGTCCTCACACTGCGCCGCGAGAACCTGGACGACTGCTCCTTCAGGGTCTCACAGGTCTACCTTGTCGATCTCGCAGGTGAGTGAGTCGTGAGTGACACACTCCAACATACACACGTAGAGAGAACCGATGGATGGCACTCCTTCCGTGTGTGTGTGGTGGTTGATGGGATGGTTGTCCAGGCAGCGAGAAGCTGTCCAAGACGGAGGTGCAGAGCCAGGAGCGGCTGCGCGAGTCGACCACCATCAACCAGTCCCTCCTGGCTCTCGGCAACGTCATCTCGGCACTCACCAAGCAGCAGCACCACAACAACAGCCACACGTCACATGCCAGAGGCACGACCGCACACACGCACCCGGCCGCAATGCCCCACGTGCCCTACCGGTGACGACGGACACACAAAGAGGACCGAGCAGCACACGAGTGATACCTACCTACCTTGTGTCCTGCTTGTGTCTCTTCGCTCAGTGATTCGAAGCTGACCCGTCTGCTTCAGAATTCCTTCGGTGGTCGCAGCTACTGCACCGTGATCCTGTGCTGCAGTCCCCACTCTCACAATGCGCGAGAGACCATCGCCACCCTGAGATTCGGCGACAGGGCCAACAAGATCCACAACAAGCCCGAGGCTAACGCCACCACCAATGTGGCTGAGCTGCAGAAGGCCCTGCAGGAGTCGCAGAAGCAAGTCCGGACGCAGAGTGCCGAGTTGCGGCGGGCCAAGGGGGTGGAGAAACGTCTGATGGCGCTGCTGCAGGCAGCCGTGCCCATGCTGGGACAGGTAGGTAGGACAGACACAAAAGGGTAGCGAGCAACAAGAGAGGCGAGACCAGTCGGTATGTGTGGTTTTTTTTGGTGTGGGCAGGATTCGTTGAGCTGTCTGCAGTCGATGCATGGAGGTGCCTTCGAGGAGGTGCTGCACCGCATCCTGACGAGAAGCAGCCGGTCGCCAGTGACGGAGATAGCGCATCCAAGCCTCCCCGGCATCCCTGGGGCGCCCCAGGAGATGATCATGTCCTTCCTGCCGCCAAGATCGCTGGGCATCATGGCCAGGGTACGTACACCAGAAAGGCAGCCAGCCGCACACGAGTACGGCTCTGCGGCGGAAACACATCGACATTACATTGGCTTGTCGCCCTCTGGTGTGGTGTGCAGTTATCTCGTAGCTTTCATGCCAGCTTGACAAGGGATGATGTGTGGAGGTGTGCGTGTGAGTCGCTGAATGGCGGACCTGTCAGCGCGGTAAGGAACACACAGGCAGCTCAGACGTCTTGCACTTGCCTCTGTGTCGCACCATGTCGGTCTGTGACCATGTCGTGTGCAGGCTGCACGTGAGAGGTTTCTCGGCGAGATGTCGGGGCGCTACCCGCACATCACTTTCGTGGGACCCCCACCCGCATTCTCATACAAAAGGTGACCGACATGCATTGCATTATACGTCACACACGGCACACAGATACATACGTCTTCGATCGATCGACTCCTCTGTGCTGTGCTTGTTGGCCGATCGCTGTTCAGGTACTGTATCCATTTGTTCCGCACGACTCGGCAGGCCCATAGAGGTGAGTGAGTACGCCCACTGGGGACGACAAAGGGTCTGCACCTGCCATTTCTGCACAGCTGCAGGTGAGCCGTCCAGCAGTTCGTCCTCATCGAAGGTCACTGGTGTGAAGCTCTTCGCGCGTGAAGACACAGACACCGCCGTGGCGGCGCCGTCGGCTGCTAGTGCACCGCCGCAGCAGCAGGGGAATGACGCGACTGCATCGCCAGCCACCCCGTCAGCGAGAGTGACTCGTGTGGTGGACCGCGTGCGGCCCAGGAAGCAGAGCGAAGCAGCGGGCAATAGATAGAAGCATGTGTTGGTGTTGTTGATACGTGAGCTGCTGTGCTTTGATGGAGGGATGCTTGGACTGACGATCGGGGGGGACCTTTTGTTTTTCCTCTTGGTGTGGTGCATAGCATAGTGGGTGGGTGTATTTGGGTGGGGGGTGGGGGGGTCTGACAGGCACAGACCTTATCGATGCGATAGCGCTGTTTGATCAAAAGATGAATTGGGTCGCCTGAACTTGACGCCTTCACCAAGTCCACGCAGGCGGACACGGTCATACAGTGTCACTGATGCACACGCATACATGCATCGAAACCACACAATTAAGCGTTCAGCTAGCTGAGGGCACGAGGTGACACATGCGAGACGGTGGTCAGGATGGGTGGGGACGCCCAGCCAGGGTAAGGCAATACGTACAGACAGACAGACAGACATACGTGCATGCAGCCAGCCCATTTATTTACACATCCCCCACAGCCCCCTTAAATTTCCGTCTTGTCTGACTGTCCGCTTCTCTCTCTCACTGACACAGACACACGCACACGAATCAAAGGAAGTACATAGAAAGAAATGCATCTGTTCTTCTTGACAGACAGACATGGATGGATGACGGATAGGTCGGAGGAGAGCTATGCCTACGCGTCTTTCGATTTCGATTCATTCACTCATTCGTTCACTGTCACGTACACACCTCGCCAGCGCGGGCAAAGTGTGTGTGTATCGAGCCATCCATCCATCCATCCATTGATTGGGTCGCCGCTTCCGTGTTGACAATGTCTGTCTGTCTGTCTGTCTGATTGGCCGCCGCATCTCAGTGTTCCCTCCCACCACACACACGGACGGAGGCAGAGTGGCCGACAGAATCGAAGACACTGCCCACGTCCACGGCTGCTATAGGAGGGCACACTGAGGCGCAGCTTTGAACCAAAGCAGATGTCACATAGATGCCCCTCGCTGTCAGCTCAAAAGCGCCCCTGCGCTGGCTAAGCGGATAAATATGTCAGTATGGACACACAGACGAAGACTGCACGTCGTGTCATTGCGGTCTGTCTCCCGGGTCGCTGGCAGCACAACAGATAGACGAGTCGAATGAAAATCAGCACACACACACGGCAGATGACATAGACACCCCACGTCGATCTCGCCGCCACACACACAATGGGCAAGAGAATTAAAACCACCGCAATCACCACACACAACAGGCCGACTGACACACGCACACACGACAATCCCACGCGGCCATCCAAGACACGCACTCACGCAGCAGTCAAAACTCTCTGTCGCTCTCACACAATCGCGTCGAATGAAAACGAAACAAACACTCGAGCAGACAGAAACCGCCACATGAGTGTGTGGGTGGCCGACAGACAGACAGCACACTCATTCCTTCGCTCAAAGCCGAGGCACAGCGAGGGAAGAGCCCCCAGCCACACACATGAGTGTGTGACACAAATAGCCGCCCCCATGTGTGTGTGTGTGTGTGTGTGTGTGGACTCTCTTCTACTCTATGCTGACCAAATGCAGCTGATGGTAGCGGTCAGCATATCCGGTTGACGTTATGATTTGCCTGACTTCCCCCTCCCTCATCGACAGCACCGCCTCACGCACCACACCAGTCAGAAAATCAGACACACACCGCACCGCCCCACGGAGATCGTAGAACTTGTCCTGGCCGTCGAATGCATCCCGCCACGCAATGCAGTCGTACTTGACGCGGTCGTTGAGTGTGGGCACTCTGCCGGTGCCCTCCGTGACGATGCGATACCGAGCACCAGATGCCATCACTGTGAAGTCATCACTGTCGCTGCAAAGGAAGGGGGGCAAACATGACAGATGTGTGTGTGCGTGTGTGGACTCTCTCCTACTGTAGTATGCTGATCAACCGCAGCTGAACGTAGGGGACAAAGTATCTGTCATCTGGCATTCTGATCTGCCTCACTTCCCCCTCTCGCATCGACAGCAGCGCCTCACGCTCCGAGTCAGCCGGAAAATCAGACACACGATCCACTTGCCCACGGTTATCGTAGGCTTGATCACGGCCGTCGCCATCAAACCACGCAATGTAGTCGTACTTGACGCGGTCGTTGAGTGTGGGCACTCTGCCGGTGCCGGGAGTGACGATGCAATACCAAGCACCAGATGGCATCTCAATGAAGGCGTCAATGTCGCTGCAAAGGAAGGGGGCAGACATGACAGACGGCGAGGTCTGTTTTGTCCTCTTCTCTTTGCACCGACCTGGCCCGCTGTGCTGCGGTGGTGTTGGCGGCCCGCTGCTGCTGCGAGCCGCTCGGCTGCGGTCCAGCGGTGCCGGCAGCTGAAGTCCTCACCGACGCACCGCCACCACTGGCCACACTGACACACACCGACACGTAAGCCAAGGGATCAATCAGTGTGGCAGTGACGGGAAAAGCCCCCGGCCATGCACATCAGTGTGACACACACAGCCGCCCCCGGCCTTCTCCTCTATACCTGGCGGGCTGTGCTGTGGTGGTGTTGGTGGAGAATGTCTTCCTACAGATGGCACACTTGGGCGTCGGCTCCTCCTCGAATTCCTCATCTTCATCACCGCCATCATCTGCTCTCTCAGGCGGACCCGACAGCACACGGCGGTAGCACTCCTCACAGAAACACACATGCCCTGCCCCCACACAACCAGACACACTCAAACACTTCCACAGAGAGAAGTGAATGTCAGCCCATCCCGCGCCTCTCTGTCTTCCTCACTGACCGCAAGGGAGTGCGACGGTCCGTTCTCTATACTTGCAGGCCACACACATGCGGTCGCTCTCATCCTCCTCCCTCTCCCTCTGGTCGTGCAGCGCCTCAGCACGCCGCTTGAAGCCCGCCAGCCGCACCATCTCCTCACCCGCCCGCGCCGCTATGCTTTTGATCTCAGCCGCAGACCCACACTGATGGAGTCGGTCGTCGGTGAGGCGGTCCCTCTCGAGTGTGGCGTTCTGCTGCTCGAGTTTGTCGATGCGGGTGCGGTGCGCGGCGATGTCTTGCTTGAGCGATGTGATGGTGTTGTTCTTGGCGGTGAGGAGGGCGGCGTTGGCGGTCTTGTCGGCCACGTGGCGCTGCAGTTGGCTGTCCTTCTCCCTGCACATGCCGACAAGAGAAGCGATGAATGGATAGGATAAATGGAGTCGACCTTCTCGCACTGAAAGGTTTTGTTGAGCTGGCCGATCTCTTGCTTGAGCTGTGTGATGCGGTCGTCCTTGACGGCCGAGCAGAAGTTGATGTGGTCGTGGAATGGTGGCTTGATGGCCACACGCTGCCCCTGCACATCCATCTCGTAGCCCCCACGGCCGTCCTCATACACACGACACTCAAACACTCCGACGTTCGACGGCGATGGTGCGGTGGGACCCGAAGACGACGCAGACGAGCTCATTGATTGATGAAGTACTGCAGGCGGTGCGACGAACGATGCCCGATCTGCATCCACACACCCGCACAGAAAAGGGCACAAGTAAGTGTCTGTGCATGTGTGAGGCTGCTTATCATGGTGTCATCGGGCGCACCTGTGCGGCTCTGATGCGGACAGGACGACGCGCGACGAATGAGAGGCAATGGATGAGGACACCGACACACACAACCCTGCTCACCTTCCGACACACACAACACACACTCGGAGGCCTCTGTGCGTTTTTGAGTGTATGTCCTCACCCACCTGTGGTGTCTGGTCGCGAGCGATAGAAATGCAGTTAGTCAGGCCGTCACCGAACGAACTCAGTGATGATATCCCTCCCGCCACACACCACACAAACCACTAATGGACCTGACAGTACAGTGAGATGACAGACACAAGGATGGGCGCATGCTTGGCCAGGGTTGAGCTCATGTGTGCAGGCCGACCTCTCTGTGTTGTGTGTGACCACACTGACGAAGATACCCTCACAAAGGCGCCACACACAGACAAACCAGATCTGACACACAGAGAATAGGCGCCCGTCATCCGATGTGTCCACCGTGCTGCATGTGGGTGCGTGTGTGCCTTTCTCTCACTCACCGCCTCTGTCTGACGCCAATGAGTGCGGTGAGATCTGACGAGCACCGCCTGCACACACACATTGGACACACGGCAGGAGGGCTAATGCATTTCTGTCATCGGTGGACGGCCATGTAATTGTCGTTGGCTCACCTGTGCCCTCACTGACAAACCGAATGAGACCACCAGCGCCAATCTGTGAGCGGGCGTGCTCTTGTCCAAACCCTGAAACCCGAACCCTTCTTCGAATTCGTTTACAAAGTCGAGACTTGGCACAGTGTACGGGCAACTTGTTGGATGCAAATGGACACTACCTCTTTCCGGCATCCATCCAGGATGAGAAGGCAAAGCGGCCCGTGCAGCTTGCGAGCGGCGCGAACAGCCACCACAATCCCGGCACCAGCGAAATCTCCCCTCCGGTCTCTGCTCGTTGTGTCCATCTTCCTCACCCCATCATTGGCCCAGTTAGGAGGGCTCTTCCCCTCCAATATCCTCCCCGCCCCCCCTCCCCCCGCCGGCCTCTTCCCCATCCCAAACCTCGCCGCTGGCGTCGGCTCGCGGATCGTCAACAGAAACCCGGCTGTGAACAGAAACGCGGCTGTGAGCGAGTCTGATGGCGTCATAGGCGGGTTTGGCGGCGCACTGGGCACACTTGGCATGGCAGCTGAGGCAGCAGGGGCACCTGCACTCAAGAAGCCGCCACCGATGCCTGCGCTGCGGCCGGCCGTGTCGGGGGAGACCCCCAAGGAGTTCCTTGACGGTGCCAAGAATGTGGCCCTTGACGCCTTCAAGGAGGTGCAAAAGCTTGCGGCCATGGACCCTGCTGCCATGCTCTGTCAGGGGGAGCTGTGCAAGCAGAAACAGGCGGCGAAAGGTCAGTGACCAAGCAAGGGATCCGATTGACTGATTATTGACAATTTGACTGATTGAGAGCCCTGCCTTGTGCTTCTTGCTGTCGATTTATGCAGAGGTGCAATACGGCACCGGACCCCCCGTCAATATGACTCTGGCGCAGAAGCAAACCCTGAAATACGCACGTAACAAGAGCACAGACAGTCACAACTATCAGAAGACTATGACATATACAGCTCTTATGTCTGCCGTCAGAGTGCGTGTTGGTGACTGGTTTCGAGGCGTCGTGCATCGAGAACGACCCACGGAAAAAGAGGTGCATGGCGGGGAGCGTGGACATGCAGCCACAGACCTTCGACGGCATCTGGCGTTTTGTGGGCACGGGTGAGAACTACGGTCGCGAGGGCGACCTGTTCCCGGTGTACAAGAAGGATGTATACTTCAAGAGCTTCCAGCACATCAAGGCGCTCTTCCTCAGCAGGACCGTTCGGCCACCCAGGGAAGGCATCGCCCCCACCCAATTTGACCAAGGGACATGGGCAGCTATCAACGCCAATCGACTAGACTTCAGGGTCTGTCAGCACAGCACACAAGCATCCTTCAGCGAACATCACACTCACCTCACATCCGTCCGCGTATCTATCGTATGTCGTTTGTGTGTGTGTGGGGTGGGGTGCAGTACACGGGGGCGGGTCAGAAGTCGCCCTTCGCCTTCACTGCATCGGCAGCCCCCCCAGGCACATGTAGTGACTCCGACCCAGCAAGCTTCCCCATGTGCACGACAGGTCAGCCAACCCATCTGACTGACAATCACAGAAAGACGCACGGATTCGTGCCACTGTGCCTCTCGCTTTCAGGTTCCACACTCTGGTATTTGGCACGCGCGACCGAGAACTGCAACGGCATCTCCCGTGGCAACATGTGTGCGTTCAACATGCGCCTGTCGATACGCGACATCAAGTGCCCCTCTGCCTGGGAAAAGCAGCTGCAGCAGAGAGGCATCGACCCGGATACCAACCCTGGGGTGGCCTTCCTCGAGCGGCACAACAACCCCAAATACGCAACATCGGGGGCCAAGGCACGGCGGCTCGACCAGCACGCGGGAGATGCCGACCTCTAGGTACCTACGATGTATTCGTCTCTCCGGGTGCTTCCAGCCGCGTCAATATGTGTTTTCTTGGCGTTCGTTGTGTTTTGACAAAAGGGGTGTGTTGTGTTTGTTTTTCACTGTCTCTGTCCTGTCCGTCTCCTCTCCTCCTGAGGTGAGGTGCCTGAGCGCAGATCGGGATGGGCGCGGGAGGGGAGCATGTTCGGGTGCAACGTGATGCATGCCATGCGGTGAGGTGACGAGTGTATTTTCTGCATTCATGCCATGCATGCCATCCATGCCATCCATGGGGAGATGGAACTGTGAGATCAGCACGGTGATGCGACGGTAGGTAGGGTAGATCCATTACGATTCCTGTTCCAATGCGGACGGTGAGTAATTAGCTAGCTACAGGGGACGAACGAGACACACGCATAGGGGGTGTGTGGTGTGGTGTGGTGTGGACGAATGAATGAATGGATGGCCGGCGGAGTTTGACGAGGGATCGCAATAAGCGTACGTGTGGTGTCCTGTAGTGCGTGTATGCGTCTGTCTGATGTATGAGTGGTCTGTCTCGTGGCTACATGCATGTCCGTGCCTATCTCTGGTGCTTGGCTTGGCTGGATGGATGGATGGACTTTCTCTCTTCCCGTGTCGTGTGACCCATGCCATGCATACCGTCCGTCCCCAGTGAGTGCCTTTTTGCGCCTGGCTACCTACCCTACCTAACGCTTGCATGTCGTGTATCCGTGTTGGTTGTGACCGACCTATCCTTCTCTGCATGGCATGCCTGTGTCGTGATGTGGTCAATCCATTCAACCCATATATGTCACCTTACACACAGTGCTGGCGCGGCGCGTGAAATCCACACATACCATACAAAGTCCAAGTGAGTCCATTTTACAAGACAGTGTAATGCAATCGCACGTCCGTCCCGGCCATGCTATGCTACTTCACTGCGATGTGCCAGCAAGCAGCCGCCTTGCCAGCTCGGGATTGTTGGTCTTGATGCCACCACGCCTACACAGACAAACAAACCAAACACTTATAAGGAGGCCTGGCAGCAGGGGGATATGCGCTTGCTGTCTCACCCCTTGCCTCTCCCAGCGACCATCGGCGGCGACATCCTCGCTCCTTCGCCCCCAATTGGCAGCCCCAGATCGGGTGAGGGCG
Source organism: Vitrella brassicaformis (assembly GCA_001179505.1). Classification (NCBI taxonomy): domain Eukaryota; family Vitrellaceae; genus Vitrella; species Vitrella brassicaformis. The sequence continues at coordinate 68,876 of CDMY01000327.1, read as the reverse complement.
CCGCGCTGCGTACTGAAGTGTGTGCCGTCTCCTCCCCTGGCTGGCCACCGATGTGTGGGAGGAAGAACCTCTCCTGCATCTCTGCGACAGTGGGGTGGGACCTGGCCGCGCCGGGGGGAGGCGGGGGCTGGTGCTTGAAGGGGCCAGAGTGTTCATTGGAACTGACCACACAGAGAGGCAGCCAGCATTCTCTCTCTCTCTCTCTCTCTGTGTGTGTGTGTGTGTGTGTGTCTAGTTGCCGGGTGCACTGTGCGTTGCGTTTTTGTACACTCGTACCGGTCCCTGAGCCTTCGTTTGATGTCTCCCAAGGCTGTCATGCATCACATCAACCAACACAGCCGTCTGCGCCGCGCCTCAGTCCCATCTCTCCCCGAACGCTTACTGACCATCTTTTTTCAGTTTGACAAATTGGGTGTTGCTGAGGTCTGTCGGAACAGAAGGCTGAGTCTTCTTGCTGCCTGCACCCACACATGTCAGAAGCGAGACGCGTGGCGTACGTCACACATTCCTTTGGATGTCGCACCCTTTGCTGGTGGGTTCACTCCCCAGTCTTTGGCATTGACTATGGCTGCGTTGAAACGGTCAAGAGTGGAGGCGGCCTGTGCTGCAGCCACTGTTGCCTGCCAGGCACACCGGCACACGACAGTTGATGCCAACCGCATCTTGGATTCCCGGATTTCTCACCTCCGCCGCCCCCTCTGGAGCCGGCTCAGCAATCCGCACACTCGCAGTCTACAAGATGGGGAGGCAATGACATACTGTGCATGTGGGTGCCCTGATTGATTTCTCTTCTGACCGGCGACGCGCTCTCAGCAGCGGTCTCCTGCCAGCTCTCCATTCCCACCGGCACCTGTTCCTCCGCGATAGACTCCATCAGCGGCGATGCCACAGACGCGATGGGCTGGAAAGAGGACGGCAGCAGAGAACTCGACATATTAGCGAAGGACTCAACCAGACGCTCATAATCCTTCCGGCTTAGATGCCGGGGGTCCGGGGAAGGCTCGGGACCTGCAGAGGTGCACACATATAAGTGCGTCCAGAGGATATTTGCCCATCCCATAGGTGTCTGTCTGCCTCGTGTGAGTGCTGTCTGTCGCCTTGACCCTTTTTCATGCGGCCCCCCTCGCTCAGAGCGACCCCAGGGGCCACCTGCATTGTCTCGATCGCAGGTGGCTGACGGCTCTTGGACTTTCGCACTAGAACGGCCTCCTCATCCCCCGCTGCCTTTCTCTCTTCTTCTCTGCCCACTGTTCGCCGATCGGGATTCTTCTTCGCCTTCGCCTCCTTGGCACCATCACCGCCCTCTGAATGAACACAGAGAAGGAGAGTCAGGCAAGTGCAGCCAGCCCACTTCATTTGGAGTACGGCGGAGACACCCACCTGTGGCCCTCCATCTGTAGTTGACGGCCACGTTCTGCGGCGGCAGTCTCTCGGGAGACATGACGGGGGACACCATAATAAGATTGCCATCTGAGTCGAATGTGTATGGCTTGTGCTTGAGCTCCGCCTTGAGCTTGGCGAGCCGCGCTTGCTCCTCTTCGTCCTCTTGCTTCTTCTTCTTGAGCCTGGCCTCCTCATCCTTCCGCCGCCTGGTCTCCCGCTCCTTCATGTCCCTCAGGGCGTCTTCTTCGCTGTCTCGGCCCCGCACCCAGCCATCCACCCCTGCGCCAGGCCTCCACTCGATGGGCATGGTGACGGGTGGAGGCGGTTTCTCCTCCGTCTCCAGAACCTCTTCATCTTTCTCCCTCTCCCGCATGTCCCTCCGGCCCTTGGGGCTCCTGCAAAATGTATGGACACAGACAGACAGGCAAGGAGGGAGGCTCATTCGTGGATGTGATGGCGTCATGTGTTTCGCCTCACCTTGTGGATGAAGGCGTGGTGGTTTCGTCTTGTGTCGCTCCAATTGCTTTCGGCGCCTTGCCTTCCCTCCGTCTCACTTCCACAGCCCCCCTCGCCCAGGTGTCGATGGGCGGCCTCTTCGGCTCGGCCTCGAGCGCCCACTGCTCTGCCCTGCCTCTCTCGCCCTCGTCCATCCGCACGAAGCACATGTCCACGTGCGACAGCAACACGTCACATATGGCCGAGGCGGCGAAGGGGAAGGCCTTCCGCTGCAGGTAGTGGGCGTAGATGAGCCGGCCGCCCTCGTGGATGATGGACTCGACGGCCTCCTCCGCTGCGGACTCTGCAGTGGCAACATCGAGTGCGAATGCGCATGATGGGTCATCTTGTGGTGCCCAGTCGGGGATTTCCTCGCCAGACATGACGAACGAATGAGTGGCACTTGGCCAGAGGACAGGTTCTTTTCGCCTTCTGTGGGCAGGAGGGGGCACAGTCTCAAGCGCGCGCAGGTGGGTGAGCCCCGGAGAGCAAAAAGCCTCGTACGGATCTACTGCACTCGTTGCTTTCAGCACATGGACAGATCTGGTAGCGTGATGGGCATTGGCAGCCGCGTACACACTGGAGACCTCTACGCGGCACTGGTGAGCATCGGATGTGGGCAGAACGGCAATGATACGGATGGATCTTTGCCTGACGCATGTGTGTTCAGATTGGGGTCGTGTTTGGAACCTTTTCGTCCTACATCGGTGAGCGTAATCACAGGACGGTGCTCGGCTCTTTAGTGGATGCGGATGCCTTGCGTATTGTGTTTCATTCAGTCACCAATGCGCTCATCGAGGTTTCCTTTAATCGGTGGTTCTCAGTGGTAGGCAAGGCAACGAGCCAAACACGACGCGTCAGCCAACACGAAAGAAGGATGCAGCGTTGCCATAAATCGCTCTCCCTCCTACCTCCTTGTGCCGTGCCTGTCAGCTGTTCGGTACAGGGTTTCTTTTCCTCGGCGGACTCATCATATGGAGAGGTACACCACTGACACATTGATTGATGAGAGAGACCTTGGGTCGGGTCCGCCATGAATACCCCACCCTGTGTGTGTTCATTGATTGGCATTTCATTTGTGGACGGACCGATTGATCAGCTCATCGGCAGAAGGGGTGGTCGACTGTTGCAGCTGAGCCTGCCGCGCAGCACAGCAGGACCATGCTGCACGGATTCGCTGGAATGGTCGGTCGGTCATGAGCACCACCAGTGCCAGGCCAGGCCATGTGGTGCTTGATACGATACACCTGTAACTGTTTCTGTGTGCGCGCCGCCCAGATCATCTTGTCGGGCCTCTTTTGCTTTCTGCTGGAGAAGGACTGGTTCTGCAATCTCAGCCCAATCATCAAAATACCCATGTAGCCAGCCAGAGAATGCACGGACGAGAAGCGCATTGCATTCCGTCGTCACGATCGGTGTACGCGTCTGTCTGGGTGGGCTTCAGGTATTCGTTGCTTGGGGTGTCCCTCAGCTTTGCCCTCACTTTTGCTTTCCTGGTCAGCGGCTGGATAGAACAGTCCGGCTGTATGCAGATGGAGCCCCCCCTCCCCCCCGGCCCTGCCCGTCTTCTGTTTGGTTCAGGATGCCCTCAATTTGCTGCACGAGTTTCGCCTGACTGGCCTGAAAGCAGCGCAAGAGGACGCCATACCTCTGGGGCCTGTACATACGCCAGCACAGGTTCGTGCAGCTCAGACGAAGCTGTCTGCTAGCCCGCTGAGCGCCATGTGGTATGTGTCCATTCCGGTCAGATATGTGCGTTGATATTCGGCTCGTTGCTGCTGGGTTTGATTTTCGGTTTCTTCTTCGGCTCACTGGATGTGGAGGACGACTCGCACACTCACGTCAAACTCATGGAAGACAGGTGAGGTGGGCGGGGCACCCCGCCACAGACATATGTGTTCGTCCGTGATCCCACAGACAGTTCGGCACTTTCTGAGTTGCTGTGTGTGTGTTGACTGACACACGTTGCGTAGATACGTCTGCACGCCCATTGCAGCAGTCCTGGGACTTGTGGTGAGTGGACGATGGACAGATTGCGCGTGTCCGCAAGTAGTCTCGCGTTGTCGTTGTGTCTGTCCTTCTGCAGACATCAGTTGTAGTGCGGCGGCTGGGAGGGCCATACCGAAGCGCACCTAGCACCATGGTAAGCGGATGCTATGCTCCTGCAGCACAGCACTCAGTGGCGAGAACTCTCACTCGTGGCGTGTCTGCGTGTGTGTGAATATGGTGTCGTGTCAGTACACGACAGTTGGCAGCATGGACAAAGAGGAAGTGGCCTTTTTCGCCGACCAAGACGTCTGACGTCAGGCGACCTTTCAGCCACACCAACCTCTGCCCGCCCGCCTGTGCAGCCCGCCTGCTGAATGACTGTTTCTTGTAACGCACAGCAATGTGTGATGAGTGATTGTATCGTATAACCGGCGGGCATGCAGAGCGGATGGCAAGCTGTCTTCCTGACGTCTGTTTGTACGCTTCGATCAAGGCGTGACTTAACTAACATTCCGTGTGTGCGCCGGTATTGTGTAGATTAGGGGCAAGGTCCGACGCCCAGACCTGCGCATGTAAGTGAAGTGAGGCCTGGTCAACATTGGAGGCGAAATGTCGTTTCGTTTTTGCAATGGTTGTTCATTCGCATCGATCGCACCATCGAGCCGTGTCAGTCATGATATCTTCTCTTATGAGAGACGCACCGACACACACACACACACAGACGTGCATCACTCGGTTCGTTAGGCAGGCAGGAAGTAAGTCACCAAGGGAGAGACATAGTCAGGACTCGCACACACAGGCACGAAGGCAGCCAGCCGACAAAATCTCATCGCAGCAGGTGGGAACAAAGCAGGGCAGGCAGGCAGGCAGGCAGGCAGCACCTAAATCACTCAGGGCAGGGCATTGCACGGAAAGGGAAAGGTGCGAGTAGGCAGGGAGGGAGATGGAATGAGACCGAGAAAGAACGTGTGGATAACCGTCTTGTTCGCACGCCTGCATACGGTCTGCGAGGACGGAAAAAATCCCTGAAGATATACACAACACATAGGTTGACGGGGTGGATATGATGGTGAGAATGATCGTGTGACGTCACGCGATGGAATGCATGGGTGCGTGCGGTTGGGTGTGAAAGCAAGACAGACATCCACAGCACCACAGGGCATGCTGTACATACAACAAAGATGACAGACAACACACACAACACACGGCAGAGTGATGATGTCATGTCATGTGGACAGAGAATTCAACAAACAAGGGAGGGCTCTCGCTGACTGAATGACGTGAGGTGATTTTCGACGGACGCAGGTAAACAGGCAGGTGAACAGGCAGGCAGGCAGGCAGTCCATCCATCCATCTGTGTCGCTGTTGTTGCTTCCTTTGTTTCTGTCTGATACCGTGACGTGTGCATCTATCTCATCTGTCCTTTTGTCTGTCCTTCCTCCGTTCTCTCACTAATACACAAAGTCGGTAGACTTGTATCCCTGAGTACACACACCCATCCCTCCCCCTTGCCCCCGCCCACCCACCCGGCAGCACACCAGACACAGCACCACACCTCAGACAGACACCCATGGGATGGGCCTCCACCCTGCCGATCTTTCACGCTAGCTAGTGGTTGAATGTGAGTGAAGGGACATGGCGGTAACCATTACATCACGCAGGGATTACAAATATAACACACATAACGACACACATGAATGCTTTCTTGGCAGGCAGGCAGGCAGGCTCACAGCAGATGACAAAAAGCAAGTACGCACGGTGAGGTGCACTTGATCTGTTCTGTCGTTGTGGGAGGGAGATGAGAGGACGGCTGGGCTGGGGTTTGGTATGTCTACTGCCTCCCTTCCCGAGACGTACGTCTCTCTCACATATGGCCATATGTGAGTGAAAGGTACTGACTGATCTCGGGGACGGTGAGAGTTTACCGACACGAACCATCACACTTGCCGACTCTGCGGCAACCGCCACTCACACGCTCACGAGCGATCTGATCTTGTAGGAGCACCTCTCCAAGTCAAGTATGTGGGGATGAGGGACACCACAGACACGCCAGACACATCACGGCATTCACTCACTCACGTATGGGTGTATGTAAGCAACCTCAGTAAGTATCACGACGGAAAGCAACACACCCGGAGCATTAACCGCCTTCCCAACCTCACACCACAACAAACAGCCAGCAGGGCACCGCACCAACATCCATGACATAGGAAGGAAGCAAGAAGCGAGCGTGGCGTGGTATCACGTCACCGGCCTCTGTGGGTCGGGTCCGTCATACCTTCGCCCGCCGATCCCCCCCTCCGTCGACCAGGAGACAAAAATTGCATGAGCGAAAGAAGCAGCGCAGCCACCGGTGGCAGGCAGACAAAATCAACCGTCATCCTCACCCAGATCCATCACAACACAACACGCGTCCATTCATTGTGTAGCATCGCACACTTGCAGGCAGGCAGGCAGCGTCCGTTCTCGAGATTCCCGAGTCATCATAGATATCATCACGCAGGCAGCTCAATCATCGGGCAAAACCACAGCAGCAGGTAGGCAGGTAGGCCGGCATGCAATGCATGGAGGTCGTTCGTGTCGTCTGCTCTCCGCTCGCTGACCCTTTGGGTCACACGCACGCAACTCAACGCACCAAGCTCTGCTCTCAGTCAGGGAGGGCATTCGCATCCGCTGCGCTGTGCCTCACTTACTTAGCTTGTCGAATTACAACAGTACATACCCTTACATAGACACACACGTACATACGGACGTACGTACGCACAACGAGCAGCTAAGCAACGCAGAGAGAGAAAACGAACAAAGACAGACTCGATGGATAGTGAATGAGTGACTATAGACAGTCACTCAGACGGCAGGCATATGAGGTGAGTGAGTGAGCCCCCAGCGGACAAAACAAAGGTACGCTCGTGGAGCCCTCCATCCACACACACACACACATGCACACGCAGACACACATGCAAAGGTGCACGCATACCATACACGGATCGCATCCCTGTGTGCTTTCCCTGCGAGTGGATGTCACCTCGCTTCGCTCCCCTAGTGGCAGAGACCGAGACAAGGAGAGGGAGAGTCTGGGCAGCAGCTTGGTTTGTGGCTTCCTTGCTTGCTTCCTCCCTGTGTGCTCCCTACATCCATACATACCACTTGAAGGCAGGTCATCAAAAATGCAGTGATACATACGTGCAGGGCAGGGGAGGAAAGAGAAAGCCCAATGTCATGCCAGTCAGGTGCGCAGCGCAACCTGCCTTGCCTCTCCTTGTCTCTCTCGTCCTGTCTGTCTACCAGTTGTGTGCTGCTTGTGTAGGTGAGGTGATGGCATGGGATGTGTGCTGGTTGTGGTTGGCCAGCCAGAGAAAGCGAAAAATCCGTGCTTCGTTCAGAGAGAGTTCCTTTGCATGCATGCAGCCAGACACTCGCATCAATCCATCCATCCATTGCTGTGTGCGTCAAAGCGTCACGTGAGTCGTTGCCTCAATCTCGGCCTCGCGCACACAGCACAAATGCTCCGTGCGTTGCTTAGTCAGGGGAGTCCACTCATCCAGGCAGCCAGGCAGGCACATGCGCAAGGGGCAAATCAGAGGCCATGTGCGTCGCACAGATGCCCTCCCGCCCCTTGCCTTGCGGCCCATCCCATCCAACCCCCCCCCCCCTCCCCCCGTCGCCCCATTGGAAATCAAAACCCGTACGTGCGTGTATCACATCACGACAAGCCATACAACCACTGACTCACCCCAACCACAAGATCGTGAAAAAACACAACGACCAATCCATTCATTCCCTTCCACTTTTACCCATCAGTCAGTCTGTCATGACATGAAGGCGTGCCGTGCCTGTCTTGTAGGTAGAATGGAACCCACACAGCCAATCCAATCCCCCAGCCAGCCAGCCAGCCAGTCTGTCTGTCTGCCTGTCTGTGTGCCTTCCTTCCTTACAAACCTCACAAGGCAGGATAAACGCAACGCACGGAAGAGTGCACAGTCGATGCAATGCACACCACACACGAGCGCTAGGCAGATGGAGTGGATGCACACACAGATACTCACATGTAATGGATACGCAGTACCACCCCACCCACAACACAGACAGCCACGCAGTGTCCCCCTCCCCTCTCCCCCTCCCCTCCCCTCTCCCCCTGTCCGCCCGTCACCGGGCCATGTTGGTGGTGTCGGTCACGTTGTTTCGCTGGGACGGGTGGTTCCGTGTCAGCAGCTTGCCGACCAGCTCCAGTTGCTGCTGGGCCGAGATGTGCCGGGGCGCAGGGTATGCTCCGTTGGGTGTGGGGAGCAGCCCGTTGCCGTTCGTCGGATCACACATGGGTCCCTGCATTGACGGAAGCAGACCCCTGCATTGCATACCATACACACACAACACACAACCAACGTGACGTGCAGTGCAAACATGCGATGAGCATCTATCATATCAGGGAGGGGAAACCATGTAATGTGTTGTGTGGCTGTGCTGTGCTGTGATGTGAATGAGCTCACCCAGACAGGCTTCGGTTCGGTGCTCCCAGTGTCTTCAAAGCAGCCCTGTCCATGCGCATGCCCTTGCCGGGAGGCGAATACACGTACATCAGCGGCGCCGCGCCCCCCGCACCGCCCCCGTTGGCTGCCGTCACGCCCCTCTTTGGCAGGTAGAATGCCGTCGGATTGGCCGCTGCATATAGCATGTGGACGGGGGAAGTCTCGCGGCTGAGGAATGGTGGGCTGTCGTCTTGACCGTTCTGGTGTGGGCTGAGTCGGGTTTTCTTGCCTCCCAGAATGGTGTCGGGCCGCACCGATGAGTTCTTGACCGTCTCGGCGTCGGGGATGACGCGGATGGCGCCGTTGGGTGTGTGATCCTCGTGATGGCAGAACCGGCACTGGCTGCCCAAATGACACCCCTTGGTCCACTCGTAACGACACGGATTGCACGTGCCTGCATCTCAACAGTCGGATCACACACGCACGTAGTTCTCATGGATTCATGGAATCTGTCTGTCTGTCTGTCTTGCCTCCTCCCTGGCTTCTTTCCACCTTGCTCACCTCTCTGATGGAACGTGGTGCCGAAGGACCAGCTGCCCGCAGCGGCGCGCTCCTCCGGAGTGACGGTCATGGACATGAGGGGGCTGGCCGGCATGCCCCCCATGCCCTGAACCCCCCACCCACCCTTGAACTCGTCAGACTGCACGCTCAGCGACGCCGTCTCGCTCTCATCATACCTGCCGCCCGTCTGCATGGCCGACGAGGGCGAGTATGGCGATGGGAACTTGACATATCCGCCGCCACTGGTGCTCTCATTGTCCGAGTCGCCCGATGCGGTGGGAGCGGTGCCGTCGGAGTCGGATGTGGAGCCGCCACATGCGTCGGTAGACCTGCCGCTAATGAGGCTGCTCGACGAGCGGAGCTTCTTCGTGGTTTCGACGAGCATGGACTCGAGCATCTCGGGCGAGGGAGAGGGGCGATTGGAGGGGGACGGGGAGATGCCACGGTTGAGGAAATAGTAGCTGTGGAGATCGCTGCTCAGCTCATCCAGCTGCTCCTGCGATGGCAGTGAGTGCTGAGACGAACTCCGGGGCAACCTGAACACACACACGCAGCACAGTGAGTCAGCGGCTCTCTCTGCCGCCCCATGTAACCTCCCGCCGTCACCTGAGTCGCTCTGGGCGAGGTCTGGCGGCTTGTGCTTTGTCATCGAAGTGAATGAAGGTGTTCTTGAGGTGCGGGCCGAATGTGGCCAGCTCATCTCTCAACACGGCATCCATCGGGAGCATCGGAACGTCACCTCTGTCCATCTGCTGATGCGTGATCTGACCGGTGTGCCGAGTGGGGTGAACCCGCCGGCGGCAAGTGAATCTCAGCAAACCGCGGCCTAGGCTAAGCTCGCGTTCCATATCCATGTCTCGCATGCGTCAGGGTTTGGGCGTCAGGGTTTGGGCGCCCGATTTGGATGGAGGGGCGAACGCAACAACCAACCAGCCAATTTGCCGCTGCCGGAGCCGCTGAATGAATCAACAAAGTCAGCCATCTCAATGCATTCATTGAAGATCTTTTGCCTGGCTGTGGTGGCGCTGCATGACAAAGGGCCATGTACGACAGATGAAGGTAAGAAGGACCTTGGCCGGCCACAGATAGACGGTAGGTACAAGAATCGCTGCACTTGATTGCATCTTGCCCTTTGTTCAGGGAAGGGCTGATCAGATCCTTCGATGGTCATCGACGTCTTTCACCTGTCCGCGCACCAGCGTCGCGCCCTCTCGCCACTCGCCGCTCCCCTGGGGCCAACATACTCGCCCGCCACAGGCAGAGGACTCGTCGCAACACGCAACATCACAGCCGGCGAACAGCTGTTCTCTGAGCCGTCGATGATCGCCGTGCCCCCACGCTCATCGCCATTATCTTGCAGCTACTGCTGTCGTCCCTTGGGTGGCAGGCGGCTGATTCTTTGCCCGCAATGCCTCTCGTCTGAGCTCTACTGCAGCAGAAAGTGCCGCTCAATGGCCCGTGATGAGTTCCATGTGCTGGAGTGCCGGTCGACGACACCGAAGGGGAGAGATCAGTTGTGGAGGAACCTCGACAGGGTCAACAGCACGGGGAGATTCTCGCGGGAGCGGCGGAGGGTGTATGGGAGCCTGCGGGCATCGTCTGCATGGAAGCGCATCTCTGTCAGGGGCGTCGGCTCTTACGTTGGCGCAGATGCAGCGATGGATGATGGCGGCGATGATAGGGCACCGGTGGACTTCCTAGAGCCCACGCAGAACGATACGGCCGCATTATTGTTGAATGGCCAGGAGGGACGGTTGGTCTGTCGGGTTCTCTGGAGGGCCCTCGTATCGCAGCGAAGAGATGGGGCCAGCCTGGCGTCTGCTTTGGCCGCCTCTCTCGAGGGTCTGCTTCCCTACGGAATGGAGCAACTCGCCATGAATGTGCAGATGCAGCCCATCCTGTCGCAGTACCGGCAGGTCCTCGACCACTTGGGCATTGGCGAAGGGGAACGTCAACTGCCGGTGGAGCTATATCAGTGTCTTGTGGCCACTGTCAAGAGCAATTTGTTCAACCTGTGTCATATTGACGGTGCTCATGGGCCTGCACAGGGGGCAGCGACCAAGGGAGGAGGAGGCATGTATGCCGTGGCGAGCCTGATCAACCATTCGTGTGCACCCAATGTGTCGGTGTCTTATGCACCAACCGAAGGCACCCTCGTGACCTACACAACCACCAAGGACATCCGCACAGGTATGTGTGTATGTCACCCACACACGTGCGGTGCCATTCATGTCTGCCGCTCTTGCCTGTGCAGGTGAGGAGATAGTCTCCAACTATGGCGTCGACATCACGTGGCCGGTCGACGTACGCAGGGTAAGGGCGAGAAGCGATGAGCAAAGATATTCTGCTGCATCGTGCATGTGTGTGCAGGATGTCCTCTTTCGCTCGCACCATTTCCTTTGTGAGACGAGCAAGATGCGCAAATCCCCCTTACACGGGAGCGTCATTGCTGTGTGGTCTCTGTACGGCGCAGGTCGATGCACAAAATGCGAAACTGAGAGCGGAATGCTCTACTGATCGACTCACTGCATGCACTGTCCCGATTGCGGTCTTCCGAGTGCTTCACAGAAACTGGTCAGCAAAACCGGCACACACACACACACACACAGTGCCGCCGTCATCTGAGCTGTTCATTGCAGGTTGTGTATAAAGTCGTGGATTATAGCGACGAAGCAGCCGCCAGTAGGTGTCTGGGGCGATTGTGACAAGTGCTGAGGACTGTGTGCCTGCAAGGACGTTGCATGGATGTATGGAAGGACACTGCTGAAGTTGTGTGGATTGAGACATAAACACATGAAGAACATGCGGCAGCTAGTCATGACCTTCAGAGTCTCACAATAAGGCCGTGACAAAACAAATCACATACACAAGAAAAAAATGTGGACGCATGCACCTCACCATACGATCTGTCACACGCAAGGGTACACCTACCTAATTGGCCCCTGCCCCATTCCTCGTGCCCACACTTTGTAAGCTAGGCCGCCGTAATGCACGGTGCCCTTTCTCGAGAAAGCACAGAGGCCGAAAACTTGGCTGTCGAGAGCCCAAACCGACCTCTAATTCAATACCATGCTTGACTATCTACACCGATGACGGCTGGCTGATTGATATGCACACATGTACACGCGCTGCTATACAACAAACAAAACAACCAGGAGCAGGAGACACAGTCCGTGCCGCTCGTCACTAGACGGGCGGCCTCCTCGGCCTGTGTCGATCCGCCAAACTGCTCGACTCTGTCCACTCCGACCCCACAGAGCTCGTGCCGTCTTGTCCCCATGAGTGCCGTCTCCTCTCCCTCGCGAAGTGAGCCGCCGACGTCAGGTCGTCGTCGGTGTCTGTGAGTGTCGCCCCTCCCTCAGTGGCCGTCCTGGGAGGTGCCCAGGGCACGTGACGGTCGGGCCCCGCCTTGTTGTTTGATGATGCGCCCCGTGTGTTCGGCAAGGTGGACCGTGATCCCTCATCCATCCGGACAGAGCTGGGGCCGAGGCTGCTGGTGTCGCTATTGTTCTCCCGCCCCTCACTGGACAGGAGGTCTGTCTCGGGGCCCCCACTGGCATGAGTGAGCGAGTCATCCTCAGCATTGTGTGGCGCCTTGGTCTTGCTCCCGGCGGCCCTCAGGTCTGCTGATGGATTGTTGGTGCCGTCTCTTGTCACTGGTGTGGTGCCGTGTCGCTGCTGGATCCTCTTCTCTCGCTCCTCGTGGTTGCGAATGGACTTGTCCTTGAAGTAGTACTTCCAGGCGAGCAGCGACGCGATGACCATGACCACGCAAAAGACGATGAGCACAACGATGCCGACGGCCGCGTTGCCGCTAAACAGGTCCCTCAGGAAGACGAAAAAGCCCTGTCTGGGTGTTTTCGTCGTCGTGTCGGGCTTGACGCACTTGATGGGCTGCGGCGGTGCCCAAGAGCCGTCCTGGCACGTCACCGTCACAGACAGTGTGTGTGTGGAGGCAGCGACAAGCTTCGTCGAGAAGTAGCCGGGCGAGCACTTGATCTTGCGGGTGTCTCCATGGGTGAGGCCACTGCCCTCGACGCGATAGCCGTCACCAAGAGACAGCTCCGTGCAGTCGGCTGCAGACAGTGAACAAGGCGGAGACACGACGGAAACAGAATTCGACTGCGTGCCCCGTGTGTTTGCGACCATTTCTGCGCACCTCTGCAGTCGAGTCTGAGCTCCTGCCACTGTCCATCGACGCACCCGATGGTCTCGGGGGCCTTGCCCTCGATAGCTGTGTAACCCTTCAAGCAAGACACCTCCCGCGACGACCCGTGGATGTACCCTTCACCCACTGCCCGATAGCCACCACCCTCGCGAACCGTGCCCTCGGTGCTGACGTTGCCGGCCTCGTTAGGGGCCAAGAAGGGCGCCCTCGGAGGAGTCGTGGCGTTGAAGGGCAGCTCGGGCGACTCTCCACTGCACATCTGCCGACACAGGAGGCCATTCTTGACGATCAGCTTGCCGTTGTCGCACAGCAGAGTGTCGGGCTGCTTGCCGCGCGTCGCCGAATAGCCGTCGGCGCACGACACCGAGCTCTCCTCGGTGTGTTTGAAAGCCCGCACGGATGACTTGAGGGAGTCGATCTTGAGGCTCTTGGCTGCCTTGTCAACCTCTTCCTCGCTGCACGCTTCAAGAGGGAGTGTCATGCCCAGATCCTTCAGGCCGAGCGTGCCGGCCGGGGGGATCGCCGGTGCCTTGGCGAGCGAAAGGGGTAGCGGGTTGACTGTAGCGGATCGCAGGAGGGTGTCGTGGGTCCGTTGCGGCTCGACGCCAGCTCGGAGAGGCCTCTTGGGGTCAGACATAAGACTCTCCAGCGATGACAGCTGCTGCAGGGCAGCAGTCAAGGCGGCCGTTGCAGAGCCCGAGCGGAGCTGCACAGGGAACATGAGACACAAGCATTGAAATATGCTTCTGGATTCACCGCTGAACTTGGATCTTACCTGTTGTTCGAGTCTCTTGGTGATGAACGAGTTCGCATCCCCAGTGGGAACCTGGAAGTAGACCTCTGCATTGGTCGAGCTGGGCGTCGTCATGTTGGGCCGGAAGACGATGCGGTTGATGTCGGTGGGGACTGTGCCCAGCTTGCCCGCCAGCACGTCCTGCACCAGCATCTCCAGAGAGCCAAGCGCTGCCTTGTTCTTGGCGAGTGCCTCGTGGTCGAGGTTCTCGATGAACAGGTCCGTCTTCTTGACTTGGAACGACTGGCCGGCACTGCATGTCCTGTCCAGGCTCAGCCCACACTTCTGCTCGACGAACGGCACACTCCTGAGACGTGACACCGGAACACACTTGTGAATGAATATGTACATCTTTGACGCATCCTTTCTGTCATCTGCCCACCTATCGACTTGCCAGACAGGGACATTGGCGGCGTCGAAAAGAGTGGTCTGCTCCACATCGCCCTGCAGGGCCGCCCTGAGGATCTCCATGGCGGCGGCCACACAGCACCCCCTCTTGTCGAGGCCGTCGATGAGCTGCAGACGGCAGGTGTTCTTGGGGCAGTTGAAGTCCTCCTCATACGGCAGACATTCAGGCGTCGAGATGCCTCCCAGCAGGTTGTCGGCCACGTGGGGAAACATGCTCTGGAAGAGACAGTCGCCCCCGTCGTACATACACGGCTCGCTGTAGCACGCTGCGTCGCACTGGCCGTCGCCCACGTAGGATGCAGGGCAGGGCGAGCGGCACGCCGCCAGGTCGAATGCATCCACACTGGGAGGTGCGAGGAGTGCCGACCCATCCTTGCGTCCTGACGTGCCCGGGCTGAACAGGTATCCTCTGCAGCTGGATCCCTCGGTGGTGCGACTGCATGCGAATCGGCTGAAGGCCACTAGGAGCTGCCCGAGCTGCCTGTGGAAGGGGCTGTGTCGGTCAAGGCCAAGGCGTGTGAGAGCGGTGCCCATCCGGGAGACGACCGGCATCAAGCACCTGCAGCAACAGAGAGAAGAGACAGACAATAAGTAAGTCATTGAGACCGTATGTGTGTGCTGCCGCACCTTGAGCTGCATGGGTTGAGGACGATGTCGGGGTTGTCGATTGGGTTGTCGTCCGCCACCAGCAGTGCAGTCGTCTGGCAGTACTCATTGCCCACCCTGACGCACATGACGTCCAGCAGCTCCTCGCGGAACGGCCCATAGTAGGGTAGCCGGCCGCCGTTTTGCTCCCGGGCAAAGGCCTCCTGCAGCTCAGCCGGCACTGGCCCTCTCAACTGCTCGATCTCTGTGGCCGCTTCGCCGTCCGCCGCCTCGCCGCCCATCTCAGCGAGCTGCCGCACAGCAGTCATGTACCGCACATTGGATCGGAAACAGCTGTGGGATGCACAGATCTGGTCCAATCGCTTCGTGTTGCGTGATGCCAGACCCTTGAAACCCATGTCTCGCTGGTCGCTGAGAATGTCACCAAAGCAGTAGGCTGCCCGCTTGCCGTCCTTGTGGTGGTGGTCGGGGGCCTTGGCGCACCACGAGTCGGCCATTGTCTTGAGCGGCTCCCATGCGGGGCATGAGTCGCGGAACTTGTGGGACTCCTCCAGTATCTGGTTGAAGGACTCGTGGCAGCTGTCACTGCCGCGGTTCTGGCCCTGGGAACCAGGCGAACCTTCGCAGAAGGCCTTTGCGCGCGCGCTGCTCATCTCGCCGCGGTACAGGAGTGCCCCGCACTCGCCGTCCAGGAAGCGCAGAAGGGACTCCAGCAGCTCACAGCACTCGGGAATGAACCCGTCATCGCCCTCACTCTTGCTGCCACCATGCCCGCCACACGTGCCCGGCATGCCGATCTTGGGCCTGCCGATACCAGGTCTCCTGAGGATGGTCCAGGGGGAAGGCGAGGGCGACGAGGTGTCGGAGAGGTTACCTGGAAAGGCTAGCTCGAACATCTTCTTGCTCACACGGCGTCTTTGCGGGGGGTCGATCTCTGCTGTGGCTTTGCGGTCGATGAGGAGCTGGGCGGCGGATGATGGTGGGTCGGTGAAGTTGCCCAGCGGCAGGGTGACGGAGGAGCCCTTAAGGAGAAAGCGGAAGTCGTCCATGAAGTTGGCGTTGAACTTGCCCTGGTCCGAGACACGTCGACTGACGATGGCCTGGATGTCCTTGTCCTTCTTGTTGGGCATGTCGAGGAAGAAGACGATCTGCAGGAACTCCCCGTCCCTACCCTCCTGCATGCGCCGCCGCTGTCGCCTCCTCGATGCCGTGAGGGTTTCGCATCCCTTTGGCAGCTCAATGTTCTCAATCAGAATGGACGGCACGTAAAAGTCGCCGTCATTGCACTTGCCGCATGTTACCGGGCACGCGTCAAAGATGGGGGTCTCTGCAGGGACGCCGTCAGGCAGCTGGGGACCGCCGGAGCCCGCCAGCTTCATGAGGCCGCCTAGCGTCTCAGAGCAGTCTCCTTCCGCGAGTTGCTTGAGAAGCGAACATGTGATATCGGTCCCGGAGATCTTGACCTGGGAGACACTGTCGCTGTCTTGGCAGACGCCCGTGACGACCTTCTTGTACTCTGGCGGGATGTCGACGTTATCGAGACCGCAGTCTGCCACCTCTTCCCCTTGCGGGGGCAAGGAGTCCGAACCGGCAGCAAGGCTGCTGACCACTGCGCCCAGCTGCACCTCGGACTTCTGCAGCTTCATGGCGTCACGAAGGGCCTCCTGATCACACACATGCACAGCACACAAAAGGACAGAAGGGCTTGCAAGTAGGCTGGCTTGCTTCTCTGGGCGCGTCCCCTTCCCCTCCCCTCCCCTCCCACTCACGTGTATATATGGAATGGTGACTTCGTCGAAGTCCTCAGCACCGTAGATCTTGAGCCGCCCTTCATACACAGTTGCCTTCGCCTCCTCACACCGCAGCCGAGGAGCCGTGAACTTGCCGTCGAGACACGTCACAACGTCGTAGCCCCACCCAGTACCCACTTCCTCGTAGCCCTCCAAGCAGGTCAGCACACGGCGGGTGCCGTGAGCCACTCTGCCAGGCGGCCCCTCCACTGCTGCACCACCAGAGGCGCGGCTGATGGCCACTCCCGTGCCCAGCTGCTTGAGGCTCTCGATGGAACAGCCGGCCTTCTTGCTGCATGGCTTGCAGTTGCCGCCGCAGTCTACCCCCTCTTCCTTGCCATTCTGCTGGCCGTCAATGCACGAGGGGCCGCCGCACACACCGCACGATTTGGGACACGTGTCCTTGACCTTGGCCGTCGGTGGTAGGTCAATGGGCGTCTGACCGTCGGCCAGGTCAACCAGAAGTGTGTCGCAGCCGCGGCCTCCCACTTCGATGAACCGCGCGCACGAATAGCCGAGGCTCTCAACCATGGGGTTGTCCTGACAGCCTGCGCACACACATAGATGAGATAGACCAATGAAAGAGAGAGCTTCGACATCCCAAGCCCTTTGTGTCTTGTGCCATGGGCACTCACTTGCGTCTGCTGTGTCGGGTGCCGGTGCGCCAGGGCAGTCTCCGCACGTCCTCGGGCATGCGTCCTCCAGCGTCCAGCCCTTGGGCACACCATCAGGCAGCCTCTGCCCCTCGGGCAGCATGTCCTGCAGCTTGCTCCTGCACCCATCCGTCGAAAACTGCTTGAGCAGGTCGCACGTGTAGCCCAGTTGGTTGACCAGGGGGTCGTCAGCGCACGGCGCCGCCGTCTCTGTCGGCGGCTTGTCTGCGGCGTCAAGTGAGAAGTCGTCAGGCAGCGGGATCACCGCCGAGCAGTCGTTGCAGCTCTTGGGACATGCGTTCTTGACGAGGGTGTCCTTGGGAATGGACGAGGGGAAGGTGGCGTCAGGCTTGTTCTTCTTCTGCAGCTCGTAGATCGTGTCGTTGCACGTGCCAACGACCAACAGGACCTCACACGTGATGTCGAAGGACGACACGAGAGGGCTGTCCTCACAGTCCCCAGGCGCCTCCCCAGGGGCCTCTGTCGGCTTCTCGTCGTCCTTGGGCTCGCTGGGCTCGCTGGGCTCGTCTTCGCAGCCGAGGGTCTTGCGGACAATGGGCGGGAGGAAGGGCTCGCCTTCAGTGCACTCACCGCACGTCACTGGGCATGCATCCGCAACGGTGGTGGTGCCGGGGACCTTGGGAGGCAGAGTGGGCACGTCGGCGCCCTCTCCGACGGTCTCGAGCAGCGTGTCGAAGTCCTTCGTGCAGTCTTCTTTTGCGATGGTTTTGAACAGGTTGCAGTTGTAGCCGAGCTCCTCCACCATCTTGCTGTCCTCGCACTTGCCCGTGACGATCGACCGGTACTCCTTGGGGATGTCCTTCTCAGATATGTCCTCGGCCCGGCACCCTCCGCCCGGTTTCTTGCTCGGTGTCGGCTTGGGCTTGCCCGTCGACGTGCAGCCGAGCTTGTCTCGCACGATGTCGGGCAGGAACGTGTCGCCCTTCTTGCACAGCTCGCACGTGACGGGGCAGGCGTCGCCGATCTTGGTCTCCTCAGGCACAGTGGGTGGCAGGGTTGGCACGGTGTCGCCGCTGCCGATGGTCTTGAGCAGCTCCCCGAATGTCATGTCGCAGTCGTCTTTGGAGATGGTCTTGAAGAGGGCGCACGTGTAGCCCAGGTCCGTGACAGCGGGGCTGTCCTCGCACACGCCAGTGACGAGCTTCGAGTACTCCTCGGGGATCTCGATCTCGTCGAGGTTGTCCAGAATATCGCAGTCAATGTCTTCCACGGGCGGTCCAGTGGTGCTCTCCCCTCCTTGAGCCGAGACAGCGCCGTCACCCCCGCTGGCGCCGCCACCCCCGCTGGCGCCGCCACTCCCACCCTTCTTGCAGTCTCCCTCGTCGTACTTGCAGTCGGCATTGTCGCATGCAGGATCGCAGTGCGCATTGGCGAGGAACCAGTCGAGACACTCATCAGCGCAGGTGGCCTCGCACTTGCCGCATGTGGCCGGACAGAACTTGTCCACCGTTGCTGTGTCGGGGATGCCTGGCGGTGGCTTGAAGCCCACGTCCTTGAGCTGGGCCGCACAGGGGAGGTTGAGCTTGGTGGTCAGCTCCTTGCAGTCGTAGCCCGACAGCGCCTTCACCTCGGGGGCGTCCTCGCAGTACCGCTCTGTGCCATTGAAGACCGTCGATGGACCCTTAGACCCGCCGGCAGCCGGGGGATTTGTCATAGGCTCGTCGTCAGGCGGAGGGGGCTCCGTCGGCTCCAAATCAGCGCCTCCCCCAGCTCCCAACGCACCGACTGGTGTGGCCTCCGCGGCGGGGACGCACGGAGGGATCATGAGAGTGCCGTTTGTCTCGTTCAAGCCGAAGCCGCCATCGTCGATCGCTCCCCCTGACTGGCAGGTAAGCTCCAGTTTGGTCTCTTCCGGGAAGTCAAGAAATCTCAGCGATGACTCCGG
Source organism: Vitrella brassicaformis (assembly GCA_001179505.1). Lineage (NCBI taxonomy): Eukaryota > Vitrellaceae > Vitrella > Vitrella brassicaformis. The sequence continues at coordinate 49,658 of CDMY01000327.1, read as the reverse complement.
GCACGTGACGGTGACCATGTCGCCGGCGTCGATGTACATGCGGATGGGGGAGAACTTGACAGACACGGGCATCTCAGGCAACTTGCACTCGCCGCGGCAGTCGCCCTCGTCGAACTTGCAGGCCTCGTTGTCGCACGGTTTCTCACAGACGGTGTTGCCCAGATCACGCAACTCGCAGCCGGGAGAGCACTCTGATGGGGGGACGCCCAAACACAACACACGAATGACATGTGCAAGGGAGACAGTGCATTTCTAGCGTGAATGTGTCGCTGTGTGAATACCTTCACAAAAGCCACATGTCTTGGGGCATGCGTCGCGCACTCTTGTCTCGGGTGGCACGTTGCTGGGGAAGGGCCTGTTGAATTTCTTGGCGATGTTCTTGAGCGATTCTTCGCATCCCTGCATCTTGAGGATTTCGCATGTGCCGCCGCCGGTGAACTCGGGCACGTCGGGGTTGTCCTCACACTTGGCGCCCGCTGAACAGGGAATGAACGAGGCAAGGCGGATGGATGTGCGGCAGTTAGGATGCGAGTGTGTGTTGCTCACGGCATCTGGATAGGTTGCATCCCTTCATCTCTTCCAGTGAAGAGGGGCAGACGCGCCCACCGTCACTTGGAGGAGCCTGATACAGACAGGAAGCAATGAAATCATGCTACTAGGCAGACTGACTGTCTGTCGTTGCGTGCTGTGCTTACAAGGATCTTTCGTGTGCGTTTATGTACTCCTCCGCCGCAGGTACGCTCGGGGGAGTTGCATTTACCCCATTCAGTCCAATCAGACACCTCACAGTCCGTCGGCTCAGCTGGTGAGTGACACATACATAGGGAAGTGCGTCTCGAATCGTCATCTTCGCTCACCGCATGGCTCAGTGCCGCAGGCCTCGCTGTCTTTGAGGTCGGGACACGGCTTGCCGCCTGAGTGAGGCTCGACCTGATAAGGGACAGACTGGATGTATCTCACCAACTTTCCAATCAACAGCAGGCGACTGGCTGACCTCCACGCGTCTCTCTCTCGATTTTGTGCCTCCATCGCATGTGGCGCTGCAGCTGCTCCAGTCGCTCCACTCGCTGACCTTGCAGTCCGTCGCTGAAGGAACATCGAGCACGAAAGCGGAGACAACATGTAGCAACAGCGCCATGTGGCTATGTGGTGCTGGTGGTGGTACCGCATGACGGGTCATCAGACACGAGGCACGCCCGTGACTGCTTGAGGGACGGGCACTTGGCGCCTCCATTCTTGGGCTTGGTGGTGATGGCTCGCGACCGTGTGATCTCACCCACTTCGCACACCTTTGTGCAGCTGCTCCACTGACCCCACGAAGACACCTTACAATCGACCTCTGATGAATGAAATGCGGCACACGTGCAGACGGTTGTGTAAGAACGTCTCTTGCTTCATGGCGGCTTACTGCATCCGTCTTCAGCTGTGCAGTCGTCGCTGCCCTCAGCTGCACACACAGAAGTCAATCCGTGCAGCAAGTGTCCATGTGCTCGTGGGTCTTCAATGGATGGCCTTACGGCATGCTTCGGTGTTGCAACCCTCCTCTTCCTCGAGGATGGGGCAATTCTCACCACCATACGCAGGCTCCGTCTGACATATAATGACAATGACAAACATGCTTGGTATGCCATCATTCATTCACCCTCCCCCCGGCAGCCTACCAGCACGCTTCGTTTTCTGTTGCGCAGCCCTCCGCCACATGTGGTTGAGCATGAGCTCCACTCGCTCCACTCAGTCGTCAGGCAATCGACAGCTGTACGCAGACGGGACATGCCACGTATCCGTCGACTCTGTCCATATACCTCTCTGTTCTCTTCCACGTCGTACCACAGAGGGTGCTGAGGCACTTGCGTGTGTCTGTGAGGGGTGGGCACTCCTCTCCGCCGCCCACAGGAGGCTTGCGGACATCACGGTTGCGGAGCTGCTTGCCGTCGCCGCAGGTCTTGGAACACTCGCTCCACTCTGTCCACTCGCCAACACGACAATTCTCGGCTGGATTCACACGAGAAGAGACAGGCAGAAAGAAAGAAGCAAAAATGACCGGTGATTGTGTGTTTTCTTGGGATTCGGCTTGTGCTGATTGATTGATTGATTGTCTGGCTTACGGCATGGGACGTCTTTGTTGCAGCCTGATTTGACCTCTGATAAGTCATCACACTCAGCGCCGCCATTCCGGGCCTCTTCCTGCAGAAACAACCACTCACACCGTCGCTGGCTGTGTCGTCTGTCCATTGCCCTTCACCTTGACTTTTCTGCTTCTCGTTTGTGTGCCGGGTCCAGCGCACGATACGCTGCATTCGCCCCAGTCGCTCCACTCGCCCACAGTGCAGTCGCGGCCTGAATCAAACGGCACAGACGCCATCATGCTTATCACTTGACTAACATCGCGTCACTCGCCGCTCACTCCAGCAGTCTCCTCCGTCGAACTGGCAGCCCACATTGAAGCACTTCTCGTCACACAGACCGTTGCCCAGAAACCACAGCGCACAGCCGTCAGCACACTCTGCACGCACGGAGCACGCACACAAAAGGGTCGTTCATCGGGTGCGAGTGAGTGAGTGAGTGAGTCAGTGAGTGACACTATGCGAAATCCATGTATACACACCACTGCACAGTCCGCACGTCTCGGGGCAGATGTCGGCGACTCGCGCGTTGGGCGGCAGCTCTCTCGGCAGCTCCTTGTCGTTTGGCAGCGGCAGGTCGCGCACCAGTTGACGGCATCCGATGCCTGGGAGATTCTTGGCTATCTGCCGACAGCTCGATCCCATCTCCTCCACCTCGGGTCGGTCCATGCACACGAACCCATTCGAGCGAGGCGGCGCCTTGTTGACGTTGTTCGGACGGCCCCCCAAGAGGCCGCCAGGACGGCTGCTGCTGCTAATCCCACCTCCGGTGTCCTCATCGTCCTCCTCTTCGCCGCCCACAGCCAAGGCACCGATGTCATCATTGCCAGCGTTGCCGTTTCGTCTGCCGAAGAGGCCATTGCCGGGGCGGCGGTCTCGCTTGATGCCGCCCTGATTGCCGAACACATCTGCCAGCCCTCCCTCGCCGAGGAGGGGAAGATCAGGCTGAGCGGATAGCGGCACCACCAGGAGCAGCAAGAACAGCAGCTGGAGCACGACTCTCCACCGTCGATGTGTGTAGGCGGCTCTCTCAGACCCTCGGCTCAGCTGCGGTTGGTTTGCCTGGTTGCGGCCCGCCATTGGTCTTCAGTGGCGATACACTGGGGAGTTCATTGGTGATTGCGATTCTGAGAAGGGTCTCTTTGGGGCTGGTGGTCCGCTGTCGCTTCTCGTCTACCGCCGCTGCACCAAGCTCAGCTTCCGTCCTCACTTGTCAGTCCGCGCAACACCTTGGCTACCTTCCCAAACCCCTTGTACGCAAACCCTAGTGTTCGGGTGTAAATTTCCTAAGCTCCCAGAGTTTGTTTTAGGCGTGGTGTCAGGCAGAGAGCCTTCGGGCCCAATCGCAGTGTGCGTCGTTGTGGATTCCAGTTGGATGACGATGACGATATTTTTGAGTCACAACCCAGTTCCACACGACTCTGGGCGAGGCGTCGGGGTATAACAAAAGCACAATACAGATGGAGCTAGCGCTGAAGGAGGGGGGCAGACAGGCCGGCAGGGGTAAGAAAAAGGTGGCAAGGCCTTACTGACTGACTGACTGACTGACTGTGGCCGACACGGATCTGCTTTTCTGCAGCGGATTGCGCTGGTTGTTGCTTCACGATGTGTTGATACAGTGACTGCGGGTAGGTGGGTGGGTGGTGGAGGGGGGGGGAGATGGGATGGGAGGACGGCAGGCAGGGAGGGAATGTGATGTATATACCTATTCCCGTGTTGTTGAGCATGGGTATGAATGAGTTGAGCATTCCATCGATCCATGATCGAATGGGCCATCCATCCATCCATCCATGCAGATATCGTCACACAAAGACGCATCCATTCGAGCCAGACATCCACACATGCCATTCGAGCCAGTAAGTATTTCCTTCCTCCCAGCCATCTACACCAGACCGACTATCCCTCCTACCGTGGTTGCGAGTAGCCACCACCACATATATGCCTGTCATTCCACACACTAAGCCCCTGGATAGTGGTGGGATGCACAAGCTTGTAGCGACCAAGAAGCTTGCGACTTCATCATTGATGAATGCGTTAAGCGTAGCTACGTGCACGACGTGCGATTGACGCGAAAAACCTCGGACGCCCAGGCAGGTGAATGCATTGGTCGTCTGTCCGCCATGACACGCACTCACAACACGGTTGTCTGTCTCTCATGCAATCGAAAATACAGCTCAGCTCAATCGACACTGGCTTCCTTCCTTGCCTATGGGTCAGTCATCACGACGGCCCTCTCGCCGGACGCGCTTGTGCCTGTCGGTGGACACAAGTGCGATGGTGAAGGAGCCTCGTATGAATGAACACCACACACGTCAAGGAGGGAGCAGCCAGACAGTGAGTGGATGAGTGAGTGAGTGAGTAGGTGGATGGAGTGAGTGAGTCAGAAGACGAGAGTGTCGAGCATGGCGCCCATGCACTGGAGGATGTTCTGGGTCATGAGCTTGTCGACGTCGCCCTGCAGCCTCTTTTTGGCGTCGAGTTTGCCCACGTTGGCGACCACGAGCTCCTCCGGTGTCTTCTTGAGTTCCTCCTGAATCATCTTGTTGTACTTCTCAGACAGCTCCTTGGTCGACTTGATCAGACTCTCGTTCCTCCCCTGATGCTCGTCAAACGGCTGCACCGCACCAGCAATGGGAGGAAGGGAAGCCACACAGCCACAGACAGCAAGGATGTGTTGCCCCCCGCGTGTGTGGGTGTGTCGAGGTTGACACACGTACCTCTAGAGTGAGTCCGTCGGACCATCTGCTCCTGTGTAGGCTGAGGAGCATCTTCTGCTCGAGGTCGTTCTTGCGGTAATTGATGGCGATCGAGTAGTAGTGGCGATTCAAACCGTGTACCAACGCCGTCAGCGATGGCTTGTTCAGGTGACCTGACACCAACCAGACCGCATTCAGGTGGTCGCTTGTGTGGCTGGCGCGGTGTGAGAGAGTGAGTACCTATGTTTGATGTGGTTTGCCTCGGTTCCTGCCCCAGTAGCATCAGCTGTGGGTTGATCAGACGAAAGCAGTCGATCACGACTTTGCCTGACAAACACACGCACCAATCGGCCACGTCGGTGCACACCCCAGGACTGCTGTGGTGTCTGTCTGTTCCCTGCTAATACCTTTGACCGACTGCACGGGGTCGATGACCACGCCCACAGCACGCGAATTCAGCTGCTCAAACGACTGCTGCGTGTTCATGTCAGTACCTGCACACATACACACACACGCACAGCAGAGGGGCAATCGTGTCGACACCTGACACGTCCCAGATTGCCCAGCAGTCAATCTGGTTACCAGAGAACCAGCAGCCGAATCCTGGGTGCGAGTGGTACCAGCCCACGACCATCTCTGGCCTGCCCGTCTGCTTGAGCATGTCGAGCATCTTGGTCTGAAACACGGGATCAACAGCCTCGACGGACACGGAGTTGCCTGAGAGAGGGACACACAAGAACATCCGATCTTACTTACGTACTGGCAGACCGTTTTATGGCGCACGGTCTCATCCCGTGTGCTGTGCAGTATGTATGTATGTACCTGACTGCGGCATGCTGAAGACGTCCACCACTCGCACAGTGTAGTCATCGATGAACTCACCTGATCGATCAACGCACACGGAAAGACGACACACAACCGAACGTCGCCAAGTGCAGCTGTTTCTGTCGTTTGATATCCTGTGCCGTGATGTGTCCCCCTGACCCAGCATGAGTCCCATGACCTCCATGGGGATGCCGGCTCTTCCGTGCTTGAGCATCTTGAGCAGCGCCAGGGACGATATGTACACCTGCTCGGCCGTGTCGGCTATGGGAGCGGCGTCAGGGTCCATCGGCGCCTGGCCCATCCCAGGCATCGAACCAAACAGATTACGCAAGTTGAACGCCATACTCACAACACACGGGAGCTACGACGGAGCCGACTCGCTGTCGCGCGGTGAGCGCTAGCTAAAACGACGGTCAGAGTGAAGCAAACTCGCCCTGCGGGTGGTTTTGTAGAGTGGTTGCAGGGTTTCACGGTTGCGAGCTGAAACCCTGCAACCCGAACCCTTCACACAAGAACTCTATGAAGAGAGCGCAACACACCTCGCCGGCCTCTTCCAAAGACGATGGACATACGGGTGATGTGACGGACAAACGGCATTTCGACAAATATATATATGATGCATACACACCAGGAGAGCAAGGCTCACTTGACAACAGCTCGACTGGAAGGGGCGACCTTACACCTACGACCTCTCACTCGTTGCTGTCTGTCTTATGCTCTCATCAACCGAACCGTTCGTTTGTTTCCCCGTAGAGCAGCCCTGGCTGTTCCTGCTCTTGTTCAGGAGTGGCCGACACTCCTGTGGACGGCTGACACAGCCGCTTCTCCCGGTGATCGGGGCGGTACCGGTAGAGGAGGTGCGAGTCGAAGAAGTCGCACTCCTGCCTCACATGGGATATCACACCTGCCCAACACGAACACACAGAACACGTGACGTCAACAGAACACGTGACGTCATTCACATCAAGGTGTGTCTTCTGTCCATCATGTCTCACCCAGCCGTATGAGCCTCTTGCCGATCTGCACGGCCTCCTCTCGCACGTGGGCCAGCTCGCAGTCAACCATCCAGTCCACGGCCTCCCTCCCCGTGAAGCAGTGATGCACCAATACACGCTGACGCCGCAACGCTGACAAACACCGCCTGTCGCTCGCCTTCTCGGCGTGATAATCCGGGTGTGTCTTGTCCAGTGGTCCGCCACAGGCGCACGATGCCCCGAGCGCATCGACGACGTGCAGGAGGGAAGAGGGCAGAGGGACTGAGGGGTCGGTCACTGGAGGAGACGCAATCTCACGATGGAAGCACTGAGCAAGCGAGCCAGAGAAGAAGGGAAATCATAGTCATCGATATGTGAGTGTGCGCAAAAGGCCATGATCATGAGTGTCATGTGCACCTTTTGCATGCATTGGCCCGTCGACCGTGCCACGAGGTTGTATTGCATGATTGCGTCGGATTGGAAGGCGAACACGAGGAAGATCAGCAGACCTTGTCCTTTCTCCAGCACACTCACCACCATTCCCAACTACGCACACACACCAACCAACCATTGCATGCACGTGCGTCACACGTTGTATGTGGACGTCAGTTCGGAGCTGACCTTGAGCAGCGACCCCGAGATGTCTATCTCTGTTGCGGTGACCTGCCCCCAGCTGTACACAACTAGCAGGATCAGCCGCAAGCCGCCAACAGCACCCAACACCTGACGACACAAATACACATACACACAAAAGCAGTTGTGGCTGACTTCAATTGTCGCCACCTCTCCACTCAACCCACCATGACAGGGAATATGAGATTGTGCTGCCACGGCTCCCTCTCCACTATGGCTGATTGGTCCTTGACATCCTGCTGGTCACTGTCTGGCTTGCGAGCCTTGATCGACATAGCGAGTGCGACGGCCAGCAGGACGAGCACGAGCAGCAGAAGTGTAGCGTCGCACACCTGCTCTGGGGGGCCGTACCAGAACAAACAGGGGTCGTACTCCATCGCCCGCCTACTCACGACCGGCGGGCCAAGCCAGGACCATACTAGGGACACTGAGCCAATGGATCCATCACACCATCACAGCCATCACACACACCAACGTGCAAGCGACAGACAGAAATGCATTCGTGGAGATGTGTGTGTGTGTGCCTGTGTGTGTTACCCAGGGGCAGGATGAAAGCGGCCGCGATTGTCAGGAAAAAGAAGCGCCTCCTTGCCTTCGACAGGCCCATCCTCACGCCGAGAGCAACATTCAGGCACAGTCCGCACAGGCACCAACGACTCTGACCGACCCATCCCCCACACATGTGTGGTGCGACCGGATACTCACTTTTCGTGCCAGTTCATTCCCTCACCATTTGCATAAAGTAATTGCTCATGTTGTACATGGCCACCTGCCACGTGTCGTCGCTGTCGCCTCTCGAGCAGTAGTTGGTCGATGAGGCCAAAATCGTCACCAGCAGCCCCGACAGAGCCACAGAGGCGGCGTAGCATGGCACTAGGACGCGCGGGTAGGTGGTCCAGTCCTCACGAGCCCGTATCAGCAGCAGAATGAAAAGAACCATGATCGCAAAGACCATGGATGACACTGCAAAGCTCTTGTTGATCACGAGGAACGCGTCAGCCACCGCCGAGAGCTGCATGGACGGACGAGAGGGAGAGAGAAAGCGACAACAACACATCAGTGAGTTGATTGTTGGTATATCGCTGACTGAGTGCCTCACTTCTTTATCGAAAAGGATGGCGAGTACGAAAATGAGAGGCCCGCCCAGCACGAGGCCCAGGATCACACCGGCACCGGCCACATCTTCGTCGACCTTGTAAACCTTGGCGAAGACGACGGGTGCAGAGCTCGTGGGTATGGATCCAAACAGAAGTGCGAAGTCTTGATACACCTCCAGCTCCTCCTCGGCCATGCCAGTGTTCATGACAGAAACGAATAGCCACATGACTGACGGCAACACCATCACCTTTAGAACCACCAGAAACAGCGGCAGAACCACCTGTACACATCCACGCGCGCAGGCAGGTAGGCAGGCAACGACACGAGAGGTGACCCCATCCACTTGATGTATGTATGTATGTATGAATGTTGATTCTTGCCTGTTGTGGTTTGAGGAGTGCGTCGAGATTGTTGACGACCGTGGCGCCCGTGAGAAACAGAGCACACATGACGTAGGGCTCAGTGGCGAGAGCCACCACGTCATGAAGACCCGAAGGCAACCGCAGCCGACCAGTGTCACTCGTCGTGAACGCCCAGCCAAAGGCCGCCTTGAACAGCAGACCAGCCACGATCATTATGCTGTAAGAGCACACACAGTCTGATCCATCCGTAGCTGGCTCGCTGTCCTGTTCTCATACTTACATGAGGGGTTGCGTAATGATATTGGACACCACTTTGACCAACAGGTTTTTCCTCTTGCCCTCTACTGCTGTCGACGGCGGGGACGGGGAAGGCGGCAAACTCAACGTCTCGTCCACCTGACGCACTGCAGGCATCTCCACGGTACAGCTCTTGCTGCCTGCCGTGTCCCCTTGCTCGTGTGCCTCCCTCTTGGCCTTGCCGGCCTCAAACAGCACAAACGATAAATTGGTGTGCAGAACCGTCTGCAGGACTGCACGCAAAGCACGCGTGGCGTTGTGAGCACATCTCGTTGGTGCATCCCAACCTGCGAGTGCAGTCAGGTAGCCGAGGAGATCCTGTGGGTAGGCGGCTATGGGGAAGAGGGCGTAGACTATTGGGATCCCGAGGGCGAATGCATTCTCGCTCGACACGAAGTGGGCATGAAGGGCCGCACGCGATACATTTTTGGGCGACTGCAATGACGCAACACATCCATCCGTCCATCCGTCCATCCGTCCATCCGTCCATCCGTCCATCCGTCCGTCCATCCGTCCATCCATCCGTCCATCCATCCATCCATCCATCCATCCATCCATCCATTGCAGCCAAGCAAGCAGCAGCATTCGGCCAGCCACACAGTGATTGAGAGTACCTTGTCGATGGTTATGGTTGCGACAATGACGGCGGCCTGCACGACGAACTTGGCAACGGTGCAGGCAGCGATGACCGTCAGATTCACAGAACCAAGATCCATCAGTGCCACCTGCATGCATCACACACACGCACCGACAGACTGACCAGTGCGTTTGTGACTGTCTTTCCGCTCACCGCTCTGAAGACGAGCAGCGGCAAGGCTATCTTGCTGACGATGAATGTGATGCCCTTCACGTCATCCAGCAGATGCGTCCTCAAACAACAGTACCCAAGACCAATCGCAAAGAAATTGCCACCTAGCACCGTGGCAAGCTCCTCGACGCCGCTCATCGCCTCTTTTTGCTGGATCCAGCCGAGATGAAGTATAGCTGGGATGCTTCACATTCGCAGATCTGTCGACGCCAGGTAGACAGAAGAGCTTCCTCGCTATGAATGAATGAATTCTCTTCTGCGGCTCTTCTCAAGGGACCTCGACAATGCAAGCTTAGAAAACCCTGTAACCCAAACCCTTGACCACCTTCACCCACAGAAACAAGCTGGTACATTCATCGATTTGTCGTCACAAACATGTACACACAGCTGTGAGGCACACGGCACTTATGCAGTCATGTGCCGGACATGTCGAAGGAAGGACGCGCACCTAGAGAGACATGCACACCCACAGAACACAGAGAGAGGTCAACTGAAACGAGTGCACTCATGCCGCTGGGAAACATCTGCAGCACTTGCAGCAGGTAGGTGCAGCAGCTGCGATGGCTGCCTGGCCGTCTGACGGAGGTACCCGACGGAGAGGCCTGAGATTGAGTGCGGGCCGCCTGCATTGGTCCACTGCCATGCCTGCCGGATGAAGGACTGGGTGACTGTCCCATGTGTGGGTGCCATCCACCTGTGAAAATCGTGCCGTCTGAACACAGACGGCACTCTTGACCTTGTATGGATCGGGGGGTCCGGGTCCGTATGGTCCTTGATGACCAGCAGCAGACGACCCTGGCCAGCATAGCTAAATGTGGCCCGTGACACACACACACACACACACACAAACAAGCAGACAGGGAAGCGGATATGCCGAGGGCCGACGCTTGACTCTCTTCTGCGGCGTCCCTCCCACTGGGTGCTCAGTTTGTACTCAACCATAAAGGTTGGCACAGTGCTGTCTGCAAACCATGTTCATGGCTTGACACTGCGGCAGTGCTACGAAATGGGAGATGAAGGATTGACAACATCCTTATACTTCATTCGTACACTTTGTCTTTTCAGAAGAATAGAAAGAGCACAAAGAAGCTTCAGAGAAAGGGTTATAGAATGTATATCACACACAAGACACATGCCGTCACATCGCGTCAGCGTGGTGCCTCTATCAGTGTATAGTCTTCGTCTCTTGGGGCTCGAGTAGAGGATGCGTGTCCGGCGAGAGGACGCTGCAGCTGTTGTTTGAGCAGCCGAATCTCCTCATCTTGACGTCTATTTTGCTCCTTGAGCAGCCGGATTTCTTCCTGGTGTAGCTTGATGGCCTCCTCATGGCGCCGCGCCATGTCGTTGATTCTTCTCGCTGTGGAAGCCCCCATATCTTCAATCTTCCGTCTTAGGGAATCCACCTCATGGTCACTCTCATGTGCGTCCATCCTCTCTGCTGCAGACTGTCTAACCGCGGGGATAGAGGGTAGCATCCTCCTTGGTGGCCATGTGTGGGAGAATAGTTTCTTCTCACGTCGCCTGAGGGCAGCCTCCGTACTTCTAATGGCCTGCTGAACGACGCGCACTCGTTTCTCGACAGCTCGTAGCCGGCGGAAGACACCCGATTGCGCCACTGTATACTGTCTGTCGGCTTCGACAGAAGCCCGGAGATGTCTTACCTCCTGTTGGAGGACATTCTTGAGGTCTAATGCTGCTCTCTTGAGACGATGCCCAAGTGAATGGACTGACGGATGACTTCGAGATAGGCGGGTGCTGTTGCTTGCGATAGAAGACAGAGGCTCGCTTGTAAAGAGTGAGTAGAGGGCCTCTAGAGGCACGCTGAGGCTGCTGAGGCTGTTCACTGGTGGGCCACTATGTAGTCGTGCAGTAGTTGTGATATTAGAATATGGGTCCAGATTGGGGAAGTCGAGGCTTGCAACTCGTCGCTCTAACACCTGAAACAAGAGACAAGCAATGAATGACCCCGATCCCGTTCATGCAATGCATATACCCGGAAGCGCCGATGAAGCTGCTTGGCACTCTCCAAAAGAATCGAAATGAAGTCCTGACAGGCACGAGCAGCAACAAACATAGTTTCCATCTTGACGTAATTTCTTGTTCATCGCGTGTACGCACCATATAGCGAATCCTCAGTGTGCCTGTCCTGGGTTCCTTTGAAACAACCTCAGGCAACAAAGTTGCCACATCCTGAAGACAGAGGAAAGTGACGAATGGGATATTCGGTCATTGACAAGGGCATGCTGACTTGCGCTATAAGGCCGAAGTGCACTCTATTGGATCTCTTGATGCCTTCGTGAGGCTGCAAAGCATAACCCATTTGTGATGCTTCTTGACGAGGTGTATGTGTACCTGTTTCCATTCGAACTTGACGGGGCGCAACCTGTCGATAAGATGCTCGACGCTATCACGATCCCTCGACGAGACAGCCGAAAGGTTCCGTTTGCTTCTCGAGACGTGATGCCGCCCAGAACGGGAAGCCCAGGACAGATAACCTTCCACTGGCTGAATAAGCGTTTTCAGTCGTCTATCTGATGAACTATTGCAGCCGCTGGCGTGGATAACACTGCAAGCATCTGTATCGATTGTGACCGCCCCTGGACTGCTAGAATCGAGTACGAATGTCGATCCAGCCTGTAGATTAAGGGTCGCTCCACTCACGACATTCAAAGTGCCCCGGATTTCAACATTGTTGAATGTCGATGAGTCTTCAACAGACAACGTGCTGCCGAGATATGCAAACTGACGGACAGATAAAGAACTGCCCAAAGACACGTAGTCTAATACGGACAGGGTGCTGGCGAGACGGGCCAAGCCGAACACCGACAAAGTGTCACCCATTCTCGCGAATGATCTCAGTGATAGCGAACTCCCCAGCTGAACGAAGCTCCCCACGCTCAAACTGCTCCCCAGCCCCACGTAATCGAGGACCGAAAGAGCACTTCCGAGCGTTGCAATACCAAACACCGACAAGGAAGCCCCAAAAACACCAAAATCCACCACTGATAGTGATGAGCCAAGTCTTGTAGCCCCAAAAACCGACAAGCTTGATCCTGATCGATGAAAGGATCGAACAGACAGAGAGCTTCCTACCAACGAAAAATCGAAGATAGACAAACTAGCTCCGAACCGCGCCATCCCGAAAATAGAGAGTGAAGACCCGAAACGAACGAATGAGTCGACCGATAATGTTTCGCCAATGACCGCATTTCTTCTAACGGAGAGTGTAGAGTCAGCATCCAATCGGCCGAAGACAGATAAAGCCCCTCCCACATGCGTAAAGTGGTGGATTGAGAGAGCACTTCCAATTGTTGTCATATCAAAGATCGACACGGGGGATCCAAAATGCGAGACGCCACCGACCGAAAGAGAGCTCCCTAGCAACGCGAAGCTCGTCAGTGAAAGACTGCTACCTAAGAGTGCATAGCTGCGGACAGAGAGAATAGAATTGAGGACCGCCGATTCGTAGACTGAAAGAGAGCTTCCCATTTTGGTAAAACTGATGACGCACAACGTGTTCCCGACGATTGCATCACCAGCAATGGACAGCACACTGCCAAGAGTAGTCTCGCCGAAAACCTCAAGCTTTGACCCGACCTTCAAGATGCCCCGAACGGATAGAGAGCTTCCGAAGGTGGCGGTGTCGAAGATGGATAAGGTCGATCCGAGGTTTGTCCACTCATGGACCGAGAGGGAGCTGCCGAAGTCGGCATGATCGGCGACGGTTAGTCCTCCTCCTAATTGGCTGATGCCTCTTACAGACAGTGTGCTGCCGAAGAAGGAGGTATCGAAGATAGAAAGAGTGGACCCCAAAAGACTTACGCCTTGCACGGAAAGCTCTCCACCCATGTGAGCTTGCTGATAGACTGACAGCCCGCCGCCAATGATGGAAGAGTCTCGCACGGATAGTGTGGTATTAAAAGCAGCCCCTCCATAGCTATCCAATACAATGAATGCCCCCGATTCTGTGGGACGAAGGAGAGAGGCCGTATTGTGAGTTTCTCTATTCATTGCTTCTTACCTTTGCTGCCAATGGCGAAATCCGGCTCGCCGTCCAATGCGTTGGCGGGCGACTGAATGCAAAGGGCCATGCACAGACACCAGAACCGTCTATATGGGAATTTCATATGTGGACATCATGCGTCCTTTCATACCAGATCCTCGAGGTAGACGAGCCATTTCTTGACACCCAGCGACCTGAATGATATCTGCGCCCGGTCTGCATTGGACGGGTCTGCATGAAACCGCACAAGCACCTTTGTTTCCTCATCAGCAGCCTTCAAACTGGCTGGCTCACCGATATCGAGAGGCCCGAGGAAAGTAAGCTCGCCGCTCTTTCCTACCAGGACCCTGCACACATCAGACACGTTGCATGGCAAAAATTCCAATGGACGAAAGACCGTCAGATGCCAGGCAGACGTACCATGATGCTACAGAGGAAAAAAATGTGAAGAGAAATAGAAAGAACTGCCACACCATCAACACCGTCAATGAACCATCATCGGGTCCTGCAACAACACAGATACATGAATACAGGATGCCGAAACCTATTTCCTCCCACCTCACCCATCGGAGATTCCCTCCCTACTCATTTCGAGGCGACAAGGATCTCTTTCACAAGTGGGAACCCCCAAGCTCGCACGCCTGCAGACGCTGCTCTCGAAGCCGCTGCTGCTGACGGACGAATGAGTTGGACTGGCATGCGAGTTCCGAATCCTTTCGTGTTCTTTACCTTCCGTCAGCCGACCAGGACCGACACCACGTTGACAGGTGATGGTAAGCGCGTAGAGGGAAGGAGCTACGTGGTGCATCCATCTATTCATCACATCTATGGCAGCGTCGGTATGTGGGATTTCTTTCAGGTTTCGTGGTACGGGTGTGTGGGTGGGTGTGTTGGCAGGTGTTTCGCGCCGAAGCAGGTGGGCGGCATGGTCAAAGGCCTGCTGGTTGAAGTGTACAAAGCCGACCAGTGGGGACGAAACTCTTCACTTCCTCCTCCAATACAACACATCGGATGGAACGCGTCAATATTGGAACGCGTCCGACACGCACGTATGTCTGTGTTTTGGTTTTGTCAGAGGTGTAGTGGCTTCTGGTGGTTCGGCGAACAGGCTCCCAAGCAGCAGCCCGTAAACCAGACGGTACGCACAGAGCCCACACATACTCACAAATTGTCCGTGTTTCAGCTGTTTAGTATTCGTTGGACTTTGTAGGCGGCGCCAGCGTAGCTATATGGATGTCACCCATGCTGTGTGTCTCCGTATGCAGTGAGCCAGGAGTGGAGGGATCTGGTGGATCTGGCAGCTGCAGGTGCGCACAGCCGCTCGTTGCCACGGCAATGTGTTGCCTCTGTCAGTGGCGGCGGTTCCTCAGCACCCATGCCATGCGGTTTCCAACAGAACAGTATGATCTCAACAGGTCTACGATGAATTCACGGTAGGCAAAGAGAGAAGGTCGGTAGGCAACAGTGCACATGGTTGGTGTACGTGGTTGTCTTGGTTTCCATAGGTCTGTATTAGCTTTCGTTGGGTCCGTGGTAAGACCCTCGTCAACAGAAGGAAAAGGAGGCTCCACACCATACACACAGAGCACACAACCACCATAGCATACACATAGAGCACACCACCATAGCATACACATCCGTAGTCCACCACCACGGTATGGCGACCCTCCGAGGTGTTAGAGGGTGCGGGTATGTGTGGACCGACTGATACGAGGATGGCTGCAAAGGTCTCTCTATCTCTATACATCAATGTACGGATGGCCGGATGATTGATGGGAATCGTGGCTGAGACAGATTCATACGTCATGTACATACGGACACATTTGCGGGGTTCATGATGAACGCATGAATGCATTTGCCAGGTCGGATCTGTCAATGTCACGCCCCGGTGAGCGGTTGGACCGCTTGCATTGTGTCCATGAAGTCAACTGATCACATCGGTAACTCCCTTTCAATTCACACACATGGCCACTTGAACGAGGTGCTGACTGGTTGAGGAAGAGACAGACTACCTGGCAGACAGACAGACAGACAGACAGATATGTACACACAGACAGACAGCCACTGGTTGGCATTCTGACTCACACCATGTGCATTCTTCATGTAATAGAAGTTAAGATACATGAACGGGCGATAACGGCCGCCCAAGCATCGGTTCGTATCGAGCAATCTTATGATATGACATGAGTCGAGAAGACAAACGCAGCGGGTCGATTCTGTCATTGTGTTTTTGCAAAGGTGACGTTCAGCTCACGACAATGCAAAAAGTCCAGCAAGAGGAAGGGCACACCAGTACACAGTGCAGGGCCTGTGTCAAGCGAAACCGACCCGCTTTTCTCCCTCTCCCTTCTCTTCGGTTGCTGGATTTGATTCAACCGCCTTAGCTGCACCAAAATGATCATATAGACAGACGCACATCCAGCAGTCGTCTCTGTGCAGCATTTCTTCTCGACACACCTTCTTCGTCTCTCCTGGGCCCCTCGTCGGCGTCTTTGGGCTTCGGCTTCATCTTGGTGGCTTTCCGATAAGCCATTCTCGCAAACTTGTTGTCCGGGATGTCCACATCGTCATCGTCCCTGCCCCCTTTGCCGCAAAGGGCACCCATGACAGTCAGGAGAACGAGAATTCGAATCGATGGGGAATCCGAGTGGGGGTCTGTCTGTCGAAGCTTCTCACGTTCACCGTAGGCCTACGCGGTCTCAATGTCGTAGTATTCCGAGAGGGGGGGGGGGAGGGAGAGATGGGGGCTGCCGTGGGGCCAAGAGCGATCTTTTCCCTCCCTCCCCGACATTCCGCCCATCTCGCATCAAGGATGCACGAGGGAAGGTTTGCTACTCGTCTTGTTCAGCTTGCGGCAATTTTCCTGTCCCTTGTGGCTCTCTCGAGCGCCCAGGGCCTTTTCGGAGGAGGTGATCCCTTCGGCGGCCTCTTCCCGGTCCCTCCTGCTCCTCCTGCGCCCCCTGCGCCCCCTGCGCCGCCTGTTCCTGGCTTTCCTCCCGTCTTCTCAGATCCTAACCTGATTGCTCAACAGGAACCCAAGGACACGACCGGTGGCGGCACGGGCGGTTCCACTGGCGGAGAAATAGCATGCAAGGATATGCCCGAGGTGCAGGAGCTGGGCCAGAGTTGTGCAGTTCTTGCCACCAATCTTGGACCGCTGGGGTGCTCTGAGCTGTTGAGGGACCTCTTGAATATTGATGTTGAGCTTCCTGGCGTGGAGGTTGCGCCCTCTTCCTTGCCCGAGGGTGTGCCGCAGAATGCACGGGTGGCAGACGTATGCCCGGCTAGCTGCGGACTGTGCAGAAGTGAGACAAAAGCAAGATAGATATGCTGTCCACGAACAACACAAGGTGTTTCGGCTGTTTTCCACTACAGCATGCGCGCCCGGTTGTGCGCTGTATTTCCTCGACAACGGCAAGTGTGAGGAGGAGTGCTACAATCCGGACTGTCAGTTCGACGGAGGAGACTGTTTCGGTACGCAGACATTGAGAAGGAACATTCCGTCTGTCTTCGAGTCCGTCATCTTTCTTATCGTCAGACAAGGACTGTGTGGTCAGCGAGTGGAACGAGTGGAGTGAATGCTCGGTCTCCTGCAACGGACCCGGCAGCGCATTCAGAGAGCGAGACATACGCGTACGAATGATCATTTAAAGGGACGAGCTATCGGCTTACCTCTGTTTTCGTCCGTCAGGAGCTTCCGAGGAACAATGGCCGTGCATGTCCTCTGCTCCAAGAGCGAGAAGATTGCAACGAGGATGTTCCTTGCCGTGAGGAGAGACACTTGAAGGGAGAAACACATGAGAAGAACACACAGACGCATCAGCGCTTAAGAGCTTCCTTTTGTTATGTCTCAGCTGTGGATTGTGTTCCTAGCGAGTGGGGTGAGTGGAGTCTGTGCTCTAACACATGTGACCTGGGCACTGAACGGCGGACAAGAAGCGTTGTGAGCGAAGCTAAATTCGAGGGAGCGTCTTGCGACCCTCTCGAAGACACAAGAGAATGCCTACTCACAAGCTGCGGTGAGAGACACGAATCGAATATTTGTCCCACCGCCCTCGCTGTCTCACGCTTTTCTGTGTTCTGATCATATCACGTCAGCGACTGATTGTACTTTCTCTGAATGTGTGATGACGCAATGGAGCGCTTGGTCAACGTGCACAAAGGCCTGCGGAGGGGGCTCGAAAAACAGAACAAGAACCGTATCGGTAAAACATCGAGTCCACACACTGGACACTGATCTATCATCTGCGAGCGTTTTCCTTTTTTCTCAGACTCCTCCGTGTGCCGGTGGCCTGCCGTGTCCGCCATTCGAGGAAACACTCGCGTGCAACACTGACACTTGCGGTGGGTCACGGGCATGCCACACGACTCTCCTTCTGTACTTGTATTCTTCGTCCTGTCATTCATTCAGCTCCTCCCCGTGACTGCGTCGTGTCTGCGTGGTCTGACTGGAGTGAATGCTCCGCCACCTGCTTTGCCAGCGGAAGCTATGGACAGCAGGTCCGAACGAGACAAATTCAGGTCGGCGAGGAGGAAACAGCAAGGTCGATTGGTAGCACGTGGGTGTATGCATCGGATATGCATCGCATATGCATGTGTGCAGACACCACCCGAAGAGGGCGGGCGACCCTGCCCCTCGAGTCTCAAGGAGCGACAAGTCTGCAACCAACTCAGATGCCGTACGCTCGAGCTCCTCGACTTGTCGACTGCTCACGTCTGACTTTTCGCTCCTCAGCTGGAACACAGTGTGAAGACGATCCCGACGTCGCGTCACTGTCTGGCGGCTTTACATGCGAGCAGATGCTCCTTGCGGCCGAGTGCGCCGAATTCCTGATGGATCTTGCAAAACAATTCGGGCTGGATTTCCCGGAAAGCGTACCGCCGGAGGCGCGCATACAGGACGCATGCAGGAGAACCTGCGGCCTGTGTGAAGGTACATGTTAGGACTCACAATAAAGAGATCGCATATGGGCCATACCCGACTATTGTTTGTATTCTTCAGAGTGCGCGTCCGGTTGTGAGTTGTGGGAGCTGGGGAACCTCAACTGTGAGACGCCATGCAATGTTGCAGGAGACTGCAACTTTGATGAGGGCGACTGTCAGGGCGACTGTGAGGGGCCCGAGATCCCTGTGTCGACACGCAGAGGCGTCACCCCCATTAGCCGCTTCATCAATGAGGGCCAGAACTACACCATCAAATGCCCAGACTCCTCGCAGCGATTCTTGGGCTATTTCGACGTCGAGCAGATCACCCTGACATGTCTCAGCGACGGCAACTTTGTTGGCGAGGGCGCCGATCTCGAGGTTGTCAACGGCATCCCACAAGTGCCGGCATGTGTGCCCTTCGAGGAGGCGGCGGCGTACAGTGGAGTCGAGGTCACCACTCTCGCGCCAGGGGAGACAACGGCGGCGCCTACGGGTGGCGAGTGCGCGCTGCCCGAAATCTCGATCGACGACATCCCTGACGAGTACAAGGGGCTCTTCTCGGGCGTGTGTGAGGACAGCAATGCTGTCGCAGAAGTCGGGGGAGATCTGGCGCTCAGCTGCTCAGTCCTGTACAACCTCAATGGGCAGGACTGTACCATCACTTTCGGGGAGCTTCTGGAGAAGTTTGCAGCAGTAGTAGGTGACACGACCCTCCCACCGAATGTCCCGCCCGAGACCACGGTGGCAGATGCCTGTCCGCTCACCTGCGGCCTCTGTGAGGAGGGCGAGACGTTCTTCCCTCCCATCGTGTATGCCAACCTGCCGACGCCAACAGGCTGTATCCCAGTCACCCCTGCCCCGACCGGCACTCCTCTGCCAGGGTATGAGGACTCGTTGGATTGCGAGGACAGCCCCCTTGTCAGCCAGTTTGAGGGCATCAACTGCGACATTCTGGTCTTCGTCGGAAACTGCAGCGACAGACTTATTGATGTGCAGAGAGAGAATGCACCTGGTATGGAGTGGCCGTCGTCCATCCCTGAAGAAATCCTTGTCAAAAATGCATGCCCGAAGACATGCAAGGACTGCTCGGCAGCGGTCACGGTCCCGCCCGGCTTCACCCTAGCGCCACAGACGACGCCCCCGCCAGTGGCAGAGACGTGTGTGGATGACCCGTTGACAACTCAGCTGGGCTTTCCGTGCGACTTGTTGCTACAGTTTGCCATCAATGGGTGTGGCACACCGCTGAAGGACTTGCTGCCGTCTGGGCAGCGTCTGCCTGCTGGGGTGCCCCCTGATTGGACACTCAACGATGCGTGCAACCGGACGTGCAAGGCCTGCACACCTGCTGCAGACCAGCCAGCGCCATCGCCAGGAGACGCCGGTAAGTACCAAATGGGCGTGTAGGTTGATGAGCTGATGGGGTCTGCCGTCACTGGCTTGTTTTCCTGTGTGGCAGGCTGCAAGGACAACCCGATGGTGGAAGCCTTGGGGTACTCGTGTGATCTCTTCATCCGTATTGGGGCCCAGGGCTGCGATACCCTCCTGAAGGACCTCTCGGACGAGCCCCCGCCGGTCAACTTGCCCCCGACTGCCCGAGTTCGAGACACGTGCCCCAAGTCATGTGGACTCTGTGGCAAACCGCAGTGTACGGACGCCATACAAAACGGCGACGAGCAAGGCGTTGACTGTGGAGGTTCATGTCCATCCTGCGACCTGAAGCGGACGTGCTCCATCGAATGGCTCAAGCAGCTTGGAAGCGGCTTCGTTCTGACGGTCCCAAGCTCTGAGGAGCAAGACCCCCTTCGGAAGCAGGGGCTGGTCAGACACGGAGGAGGGCGCGTCCTGTCGTGTGCTGACGGCTATGTGGCCAAAGAGGGGTTCGGCGGGTACGCCTTCGTGACGTGTACTGATGGGCAGTTCACGGCCCCTGACCTTGGCTGTACTGAGGAGATGGTGGCCAAGTTTGAAGGCATCCTGAGGCTGCGGGGAGCTGAGAACTTCGATGAAACAACGATTCCTGCAATTCATGTGAGGATCCAGGAAAGACGCTTCGACACTTTACGTGTGCTGCGCTGTTGTCGTATCTCAGGCCGCATTGGTGTCCACATTGGGAACGACCACAAACGCGGCTGTTCAGATCAGCGCCATCGCCAGCAGCCTCGCCGTCATTGCGGCTCCTACTGAAGGGGGGCCGCCCCTTGCGGCCTGCTCACTTGATGACGTCGAGATACCGGCCGATTTGAAGCCCCTCGTTACTGGCGTGTGTGCCAACAGCGCCACATTTGAGCGGCTTGCGCAGGAGGCTGCAGGACCTGACCTGGCTGTCACTTGTGACCTCCTATTCTCCCTCCAACAGTGTCCTAGCACACTGGAGCAGCTCGTCAACACTTTCAGTCCTGGCGCGACTATTCCTGAAGGTGTCCCCCCGGAGACCCTCATTTCGGACGCGTGTCCCGTCTCATGTGGCAAGTGCACGGAGGGCTCGCCCTTCATCCCCAATGCCCTACAGGACGCAATCGACAGGGGCGAGGTGTCCCTCCCTGCCGGCTGCAACACCATCACGGCAGCGGTGGCGCGACTGCTCCAGGAGGAAGAGGAGCAGGAGGATGGGAGAGAGTTCCTGCAGGTCAACTTCTACGTCGAGCTGCCTGGCCTGACGGTCAGCCAGACCAATGACTGGATGGACCAGAAGTTCATCAACACCAGCTTTGACACCAGATACCGCGACGCGCTCGTGCAGAAGTTGGCAGGGGTCACGATACCTGGTGAGACATTCGCTGCGCCAGCCCTCTCAGCATCCGCCATCATGAGTACTGTGACTGTCGAGTACGACAAACCTGCAAGGCGAAACATCCCCAAATCAAGAGCAGAGGGGTCCTGGCCCGGACAAGGCAATCCGCCAAAACAAACGTGGAAACTACTTACAAAGATTGGCCTGTCCCGCCCGGAGATCGCTTTCCCGCCCGAGTGCAGTAACACTACGACACCGTGTTGCGACATCATCCGTCAAACGCGGGACTACATCTATTCCGTATGTGGGGACCGTCTCTATCGCGGGGCGATGGACAGAGACCGCGTCCAGTCATTCTGTACGGGCTCGTGTTCCAGCGAGCGGGACCAGCTGATGAGGGCGGCCGTCGCCCTGCCAGCAGACTGTACTGCTCGTCGGCCATTGCTCGACGTGCTGGAGGCTTGGTGCGCCACCGAGCCAACATCGACAGGGGAGACATCGCCGTATTGCTTTGGAGACATAGTCAAGCAGCGGCCCGACATGTCCATCCAGGCCCTGGCAGGAAAGGCACCCGACCAGCTGCTGACTATCTGTCACGCAAACAGCTGCTTCCGATCGAACGCGCGCTACTTGAGTGCGGTCAGCAGGCTATTTGCACTTGCGGGGCCAAGGGAGCCTGGAGAGTCGCCGATCGACCTGGAAGGGCTTCGCGGCCCGATACCAACAGAGGAGCCTGACACTTTCCTGACTCGGGAGACGTTGCGTGCTGTGGTTCCGAACTACTACGGGCCGTTTCGACAGGAGTTGGTGGACGTGGTGTGTGTGCGAGTCGAGGGCGACTACTGCGAGCAGGAGGCGCAACTGGTGGCCGAGGAGAATCCCATTGTCAATCCCAAACTCGTTTCCAATCCATGCAAGTCCAAGTATGCAATGCGTAGACACATAAGCAGATGCCGGGCGGCTTTTGCGAGTGGATACACTGGTGTGTCTCATTCAGGTGTCTTCTGCCTGTTGTGTCTCAAATGGGGTCGGCCGTCGCGACCCTCGGTGACGAGATGGAGAGCCCTTACCACTTTGCCTTGGGACAGCTGCTGTTAGGCTATGCCCGTTTCGCATGCAGCCAGAACACCGATAGCAATCTCTGTCGATCATACCTCTTCACAGACGCGCCATCTGACGTCTCCAGCCCCACGTCGTCCCTCACATCCACCAAACTGTCTCCCCAGCCGGCAGTGAACACCTCCCGGCTGACTAACTGCTCGGACATCTGCCCGAAATCTTACATCGGTGACGGCCAGTGCGATGCTGTCTGCTACCACGAGGACTGCGTGTATGACGGCGGGGACTGTCTCTTCCAGATCATGTTTCCCACCACATTGCGGAATGCTGTGGGCAACCTGGAAGAGAAGTGTCTTCCTTACGACTCGGCCTTCGTTTGCAGTGCTAATGAATGCCGCACTCAGCTGGTGGATGGCGTCACCAACAGGGGCTGCTGCTTTGCCGCCTCCCTGGAAGTGCTGCGGGAGGCGCTAGCTAAGGACAGCGAACAGACGTCACTATTTGAGGAGGCTGATCGCACTCCATGGATCGCTGAGAGGTGAATAAGGCATTGGTGAAAACATAAGTACTTTCTGCACCAATCCTCATCCGCTTTTTTACGTACCCAGGACCATCCCGTACGTGGAGCAGAAGTGCCTCATGTCTCTGGATCGTACCTGCTCCACTGCATTCGACGGCTCGGCCCAGACTGCCTCGATCCTCTCCATTGACCTCATGCTCGAAAACATCGATGCTGCTGCCTTGAACATACCATCATCGACGGTCGACGGCCTGCTGGAGGCCCTGAGGGACGCCGTTGCGTGGGAGATCGGCACTGTCCGTACAGACGTGTCGCGGATAGTGGTGCGGCCCGACACAACGGACGTGGCGAGGCGTGCTGCTGTCGAGGTGGAGCTGGACCTCCCGCCAGAACGCGACACCATGGGTGTGTTCCTGAGGGAATACATTGAACAGCAGGTAAGCTGAGACGCGACATGCGGCACATATTTTGTTTGACGGATATTCTTGTCAGGGCATGAGTGGCGCTCTGGCAGCGGCTGTTGATAGGCGTCTCGCCCGTGACGTGTCTCTCGAGTCCCTCCGCCTCTCTCCACAACAGCCGATCAGCGTCAAGATAGACACCGATCGCCCAGGCGGCATGGTGCTGCACTCCCGCTTCTCATCCCCCACATTCATCAACACACGGGGTGCTCCGCCCTTGCCACCCCGCGGCGCAATAGGCCTTGACGACCTCACCGAATCGCTGTCCAATACAGGCTGCAGTGCCCAAGATGTCAAGGCATACAGTAAGGCATACCGCATCGGCTCAGCCGCAGCTACTGCAGCAGGGCTGCAGCACGGGGCGGAGAGCTCTGTTGAGTGTCAGACTGGATATGACCTGACCAAGGGCGCACAGCCAGACACAGTGGTGTGCGACAACGGCAAGCTGTACAACAAGAATGGACTGGTGTGTCGAACCGGCTGCACGGGCGAGTCGGGCGAATTGCCGGCGGAGACGACCTCGGGGTTATCTTTCCTTGCGCCGGGGGATGAGGGGAAAGTGCGAGTGTTCGGCAGCTATAAGGTGAGGGGGACGGGTCTGCAGCACGGGTCTGAGAGGGAGCTAATCTGCGTGTTGGAGAACTCCTCTCGCGTCGGTGGGCCAAGCCCCAACAAAATTACGTGCCTCGACGGCCAATGGACGCTAATCCAGCTCGACTGCCGAAGTGAGTAAATGCCAAACCCTTGACACCCTCATGCAGCATGCTTGTATGCTCTTCGCCAGGCGACTGCCAGTCCCTCGAGAAGACACTCGGCCCAGCGTACAAGTTTGAAAACAAAACGTGCCCCCTCGAACCCCGACCCTTCGAGCACGGTTGTCAGTTCGACATGACGTGCGCCGGAGGCTACCTGTCCGCGGTAGCCGGCGGCACGGGCATCGTCGCCAAGTGCAACAACGGCACGTGGGAGTCTACGGACCCCAACCTTCCATTCAACCAGTTTCGGTGCGTCCGGCCGCAGAGCGCCCTCGGCGACCCAGAAGACCAATTCGCAGAATTCATGAAGGAGCTGCTGGCGGGCGAGAACTCAGTCTGGCTCTACCTGTGTATTGTCTTCGCCATCATCTTCGTCGGAGCGGCGTACGCATACTGGCGGCTCAAGCGCCGCAAGAAGGCCCTGGAGCACCAGGAAGAGCGAGACACGTATTGGAACAGATTCCTCCGCCACCATGCTCAGAAGACATCGGCTGGCAGAGGGCGAGGCGGAGACCGGGCAACAGGAGGCAGAGGTGTCGGCAGCGCCGACGCGCGTACACCTGAGGCGTCCCAGACTCTCCCTGCTCGCTCACACACGTCCACCTCATCCCCTCGCCGTAGCTCCCGCCGGGCCAGCGGGTCACCCCAGAATGCTTCGGCCACCCCTGCCAGCGCCCCTCCCCCCCGCCCCTCCGACTCGTCAACATCCTTCCACCCGGATGAGATTGATGATGATCAGGTCACGTCCGCCGCTGAGTTTGAGCTCAGCAGAAGGCGAATAGAGGATGAGAGACGTCGGTCGTCTGTTGCGGGCACTGGGGGAGACACACAGCCGGCTGCCGGCCAGAGAAAGTCGGGGGCCTGGTCTGTGTTAAACCTGGTCAAAAGGGGCTGGTGGGGGGACGAGGGGACGCCCAGGCCGCCAGTGTAGGGAGGGCTGATAGATACATGTGTGTGGGGATATATTTGCGGTCTTGTCAGGATTTTTCTTTGGCTTGTGCTCTGTAGATTAAAGTAAGTGACAGTGAGACGTGTTTCAGACATGTGGTTGCGTTGCGTGTGTCTTTGGGTTGTGACTATGGATTCGCAGTGCTTCAATTAATCAACAGTATTTGTGCCGGGGAAGGGACGCCTAGCCTAGGGCCAAAGCATCTCCTCCTTCCTAGACTCCACGTGTGTGTATGTATACGTGTGTTGGATACCGACTGTATATGAGTTCGTGTGTGATGAAGGAATGAATGGCAGCTGGACAGCGACCTGGCAGCCGCACCTATCTATCACTGATGGTCCTTGGTCAGCTGTGTATTGATTGCACAGTCGTATGGGTGGATGCATCTTCATAATCGATCGCATAAATGGGCCGGCCGAGACAGTCAGTAACTTTGGCGAGTCACCAGCACGGAGGCATGCACTAAACACGCTTCTGTCCGTCTATCCACACACAAAAAACTCACCTCGCTCACTCCAACAACCACTCACTCATCTCATCATCTCTTCATGATGGACTTGACTACTCCCCCTTCTTTCCTGTCGGCGCCCCCAGCTCTCTGCCCCACCCGGCCCACCAGTGGCCTTGTGTGCACCGTGATGGTCGCCCGCACCTCTGCGGCGTCCAGCTGGTTGAGGCCCGGCAGTGTGCTTGTGACGGCCATGCGATACCCTGGTCCTAGCTTGTACTGCAGCGGACACCTCTCCAGATACAACTGGTGGACGGGACGCACAGAACAGACAGACAGACCCCATACATACGCACATAGAGAACGACACGTGAATGTGATATATAAGGGTTGAGCACCCGTTTAGTCACTGTTGTCGTCTGCGCACCGTTTTGAGTGAGGTGATGGCCTTCAGGTGTTCGACCTGCTTGATGTCCTCCACTGCGTTGTCATTCATCTAAACACACGTGAAGGCGTCCAGCCATCGTCACCCAATCAGCCATTCACATGAGAGGAGTCGCTGTGTGTGTGACGTGCTGTTAACGTACCCAGAGGTCCTCCACTTTCATCAGACCCGCCAGAGGCGCCAAGTCGCCGATCTTATTCGACGCCAAATCTAGTGTTTCCAGCTCCACCTATCGCGCACCCGGGGAGAGGCAGACCGGCGCACAGATGAGTTGGAGGCCTTGGTTGTGTGCTGCTAGTTGTAGTGTACCAGTCTGCATATGTCCTGGGGCACGTTAGAGAGCGCGTTATGCGATAGGTACAGCTCCTGCAGGCCCGTGTTGGCGAACACGGACGCGTCCCACTCCTCCAGACGGTTGCTCTGAGGGGCAAATGCACACAAGAGAGCAACAACGCGAAGCATCTGTCACTCGTAGGAGCGACGCGCTGCATCTCCTCTCCCCTACCTGCAGGGTCAGCGTGGTCAACCTCGGGAGAACCGGCAACGCCTGATTGACCGGTGCATGGCAAACGAACCGACAGGCAATGCGATATGGGCCCATGTCTGTGTGTCCTTGCCCATGTGAGCGTACGGTATACCTACCATGGATGTGATTTTGTTCTTGCCCAGGTGCAGCTCCTCAAGCTGCTGCAACTGCGACACACCCTCGATCACCTGACAGACAGAAAGACAGACAGACAGGCATCATATCAAGAGAGACATCAATCACACCGTCACCCTCGCACATTCTCCATCTATCTATCTGGTGCTGCCGCTGCGTGGTCTGTCTGATCCGCTCGTACCCGTATCCGATTGCTGCCCAGCTCCAGGAGCTTCAAACCCACCAAATTGTCCAGCCCCTCTATCTGATCAGATGACGCCATGTGCACTGCGCATTCTCTGTCCTGCTCGTTTGCCTGCCTACTCGCCTTGTCGCTCACCTTGGTGATTTTGTTGCTCGACAGGTAGAGCTTCTCGAGCTGCACCAGAGTCTCGATGTTCTCTATCTTGCGGATCTGATTGAAGGACAGATCCAATACCCTGACCGACAGACACAGTGCAGCCACAAGGACAGACAAGACAGACACATGCCCACAAATGCACCGCTACCAGCACATATGTTCGTTCGTGACTTTCGCTCTCCTGCGGACCTGAGCTGGGTGAGGTGGCTGATGTTTGCGATCTGCGTGATGGCGTTCTGGTACAGCTCCAAGCGCGTCAGGTGGATATTATGCTCCAGATTCTCCAACGCCCTCACGTGATTCGCTATCAGACACAAACTCTGCCGACACACACAAAGCATGCAGACGCCGTGGTCCTCTCTCTTCCGCTACGTCCCCTCCCTTGCTCGACCCGTCCCGTTGACCTGCAGGTTGGTGCACTGCTCGAGGTTCTCAAACTTGCGTATCCGCCCGCACTGTATGCTGATATCCGTGTCAGCCGGGTCCACCTCATAATCCACCCCTAGCCGCAGATAGGTCACGGGCTCTTCCTCAGCCTCATTCTCGTCCTCATCCGTGTTGACGCGGCCGCCGCTGTCTTCCTGCTCTCTGCGGACGGCTGGGTCGCTCTCCATGAATGACGGGGGATGGCTGTCGGTGTCCATCGGGGCTGCGGGCGACGCAGACGAATCGCGTGCGCCTTCAGAGTCGGAGAAGGCAGGAAGGGCGCTCTTCTTTAGTGACGAGCCTGAGATTTCGGAAATTGGCGTGAGATTTGTTGTTGCTGTTGCTGTATGAGGCTCCTCCACTTGGCCGTCAGGCTGCTTAGGGTGCTTCATGAAACCGCTGCGCGCCTCAGGAGCTGCGCCTCTCCAAACACATCCATCATTCATCGTGTGTCTGTGTGTGTGTGTGTGTGTTGCAGTCCATCAGTGAGGGTTTGATTCGTTTGGAGGAGCGCATCGCATCGCTGCACACACAAATAGATCAGGCAAGTGGCGCATGATGGGCCCAATGGCATCACTGCTGTGGTCTCCTCCACTGTGTGTGTGTGTGCGCGGTGCCTGCAGGTCACACACGAGGCTGCCGGTGTGCAGCAGCTCTTCAACACCACAGTCGCCGCACAGGTCAACCACACACACGAGAGAGTACTGCAGCCGTCACTCTCTCCCTGGTTGTCTGTGTGTGTTTGCAGACGCCATTTCTCGCCAAAAAGTGGCTCAGCGTCTTCGACGCTCTCTCGTCGGCTAAAGAT
The DNA here is from genome assembly GCA_001179505.1 of Vitrella brassicaformis. Taxonomy (NCBI): domain Eukaryota; family Vitrellaceae; genus Vitrella; species Vitrella brassicaformis. The sequence continues at coordinate 21,310 of CDMY01000327.1, read as the reverse complement.
GCGCTGTGCGACGTCGAGGATGGCGTCAGGGGCACCATTCGGCCCATCGGCTGGGACAAGCCGCCCCCTCCCGCCGACTCGGCCGACGGCCTGCCGCCGGTAAGCATCATCGAGAAGCGAATGCATTCAGGCCAGAGAGCACACAGACGTCCATCAGTGATTGCGTGTGTGCGTGTGTGTGTGTGTATGTGTTGCAGCCCATCAGTGAGGGCTTGGTTCGTCTGGAGGAGCGCATCGCATCGCTGCACACACAAATAGATCAGGCAAGTGGCGCATGATGGGCCCAATGGCATCACTGCTGGTGTGCTTTCATTCGCTCTGTGTGTGTGTGTGTGTGTGTGTGCGGTGCCTGCAGGTCTCACAAGCGGCTGCCGGTGTGCAGCAGCTCTTCAACAACACAGTCGCCGCACAGGTCAACCACACACACGAGAGAGTACTGCAGCCGTCACTCTCTCCCTGTTTGTCTGTGTGTGTGTGTTTGCAGACGCCCTTTCTCGCCAAAAAGTGGCTCAGCGTCTTCACCGCTCTCTCGTCGGCTAAAGATGCGCTCCGCGACGTCGAGGGTGGCATCAAGGGCACCATTCGGCCCATCGGCTGGGCCAAGCCGCGCCAGCCCACCGACTTGGCCGACGGCCTGCCGCCCGAGGTGTGCCGCGACGTCATCTACCGGTGCCTGTCCATCGATGAGGCCGTCTGTTCGGCCCGCCCCATCAGCAGGGCATACGGCACCCAACTCGTCGATGAGGTCTTCGTGCTGCGTCACATTGACAGCCACCTCACGGACAACAAGCTCACCGGCCTCATCGACGTGCACCGGACAGCAGCAGACACAGCCGATGCTGCGGCACCCACCCCAGCCGTCGTCCCGCCGCCCACGTGTGCCGACGAGGAAGAGCTGCTGGGTGTGAGTGAGATGTACGGCGTCCTCGAGGACATGTACCCCAACATAGTCGCCAACGACGTCATGCAGACCATCCTCGAGATGATCGGCAAGGAACAACCCAAGATGACCTGCCTCTTCAAGTGAGAACAGACAAACGAAGGGCATCGCGCCATTCTCTTGGCGAATGTGTATTCGCCCGTCGGTGTGTGTGTCTGTCTGTCTGTGTGTGTGTGTGTGTGTGTGTGTGTGTGTCAGGAGTTCGCTGCACGGTTCGTCGTATGGGAATCTGGCGCAGCGTGTGGTGGGGCGCCGCGGCCTCCTCTTCGTCATCAAGTGCGACGACACCAACACCATCGCAGTCTTTGCTGACACACAGCTGCACCTGCCGGCCGATCCCACATCGGTGCTGGGCTTTGACTGCCCCGTGTCGCTCTTCTCGGTGTGCGGTGCGTTCAAGGAGGGCATCACCAAGATCGAGGTGCCACAGGACGAGCAGCATGTGACGGTGGCGGGCATACAGGGAGCGGTGACGAACATCCACGGTGTGCCATGGGGCAAGGTGTGCATCGCCAGGGGCCGCCTGTGGCTGGGGTGTGGCAAGGACGGCCCGACTGACGACCTTCTCAACTGCTGCCAGGGGGTGGAGAAGAAGGAGCTGCCGGCCAGCAGGGAATTTGTCGGCAAGACCATCAGCTGCTGGCCCAATAAGGTGAGCCTCTGTGGCGTCGAGACCCACTGCTCCACCGCTCAGCGAGTGGAGGTCTTCCAGGTCAGCCAGCCAGGCATCGACCAGAGAGCACAGAATTGGCTGGGGATATCATGAGATCGTTGTCTACTGTCTGTGCAGGTGTTGAGTGCTGTGCCGGCCGACCCCATCCTGACTGAGTCTGACCTGCGAGCACTCGTCGACCTGACCGGCATGACGGACGCGACGCCACAGCTGCTGTACAAGTGTGCCACCGACGACAGGGAGGCTGTTGGTAACTCGTGAATGATATCCCCTTGCTGCTTTGTGTCTGTCAGGGGTGAGCGTGACGGCTGAGAGCAGGAGGCCATGTTCAAGAATGTGGGCGACGCCACTGACCTCCTGCCGCTCCTCAAAGACCCCAGCGGCCCCGTCGTCGCCGCCCACATCGAGGGCGGACTCACCCCGCCCGCCGACCCCACTGCAGAGGCGATGACCCCTTGTGGTGTGTCGCTCTTCTCGGTGCGTGGCGCGTTTGAGGGCGACGGCATCACCAAGATCGAGGTGCCCGAGGACGCGCAGCGTGTGGAGGTGGCGGGCACACAGGGGGCGGTGACGGACGATGACGGTATGCCCTGCGGCAAGGTGTGCATCGCCCAGGGCCGCCTGTGGTTGGGGCTTGGCGATCACGGCCCGGCAGGCGATCTTCGCAGCTGCCAGGTGTGGGTGTGGAATAAGGAGCTGCCCGACGACAAGACGTACGTCGGGACCATCGACAACGAGGGCGCAGCCATGCTGGCCTCCAGCGTCAACTTCCCGGCTGCCGATATGGAGATTTACACACTGCAGGTCAGAAAGAGAAGAAAGACACACACACACACGATGAATGATCCGTCTCCCCCCAGCGTCTCTGTGTGTGTCTGTGTGTGTGTGTGTGTATGTGCAGCCGTCTACTGGGTGGCAGTGGGTGAGTGCCGTCGCCTCCATCATGATGAACTCCCACCAGTAGCAGTTGCACCACCAGCAGTGCGCACTTCGGTCATCTGTGCCAGTGCTACTATGCACTCAAGCAGGGCGGGGCGCTGTGGTGTGAGTGGCCCGACTTCATCCGGCTGGCCGACATCTACAAGCTGACGCCCTCGACTGGTCTGCCGCTGATCATGTCGGCGCAGTGGATGGCGGCCCACCTGCCCACCAAGGCCGACTTCCACACCATGCCCCTCGCCCTTCGCCAGTACAGCACATTCGGCCACCTCCTCAACTACAAGGGCACCAGCCTGGCGCTCGAGAAGATGGACAGGACCCGACTGGTGAGAGCAAGAAGGACAAGAAGGAGGAAGGACAGGAGGGGGACGAGGGGGGCGGTGGGGTGACACGGCAGTGGTATTGCATCGGGAGGGGGGGCGGCGAGCACGAGTGTCGCTTCGAAACGGTGCCGCTGTCCGCCCTACCTCCCCAGCATCGCTTCCGTGAGACATACGACCCCCACAACCCGCCCATCCGCTATCTTGAAGATTCACACTGCCCAGTCTTCTTCGAGTTCCCTTCGTTCACGGCCTTCATGAAGTGGGTGGTGTTGAGGGATTGGTGTGCTCAAGAGGGGGTGGGCGGGAAGGAAGTATTCTACGTGGACAGTCTCGGTCGCTGCTGACCGATCCCATCGACGGCCACACCACCATCGACTTCATCGGCTTCGATCGGGAGCGACACATCATCCTCAAGGGCATGAAGGAGGATGACACCTTCGCCGCCGATCTGCACGTGGGCGTTGGCCGCATCGACATCTACACGACCGAGGCAGAGATCGAGTGGCTGTTTCTGTCTGGCCAGTCGACAGGGGGAGTGGCTGCGTTGGCCTGCCCCCTCCTGATCAAACATGGGCTCGCCGACCTCATACCAGAGTAGAGGAGACGCACACAAGTGAGCCGTGGTGGGGAAGAGACACAAGATGCATGCCTCGAGTGCATGGATGGCACTGGTGCGTCTCTGTGTGTGTGTGTGTGTGTCGACCCGCCATCTGCTGACCAGGCACCGACTCGCCGAGATCATGCCACAGGAGAGGAGGCCGGTTGGCGGTGGAGGGCTGATCGCCCCACAGAGATGCCAATGACTGGATGGGATGGAGGGGTCACGTGGGCTATCGGTGGATGCTGTGGCAGATGGATCGCTGCATTGTGTGCGCATGGTGGACTGCATTGATTTGACCATCGTACAGCCTGTGTGTGCCGTGCAATTTTGATCATCTTTCAATGCGTGGGCAAGTCATTCGTTGATCGTCCGTTGCGGAATCAAATCCACCCACCCCCCCACCACCCACCCCCCTACCCACCCACC
>CDMY01000326.1:107592-119751 GCA_001179505.1 Vitrella brassicaformis | reverse complement strand
CCTCCAAGTGTTATCCCGAGGCGCCGGCTCGGTAGCAGGATCCGGGAGGATGCCCGTAGCAGGATCCGGGAGGAGGACGCACGGGCCGGCTACTGCCTGGTTCGGCCGCCCCGCCTCCCCGAGAGGACGGTACCGGCCTTGAACGAGGAGTGCTCACCCAATACGACAGGGGTGGGGGAAGATCCGCGTATCACTGACACCGGAATGACAAGACGGATCTGATGGTGCTCCCTGTTGCCGCCCAAGGAGACCTCCTGAGGAGAAAATGGAAGATCTCCCCTCTGAACCCTAAACCTCCGTAGCAGATCTGAAACCTCCGTAGCAGATCTGATTGCAGCTGAGCTCGCAGATAGCTGGGCTTCCAGACGGCAAGAGGAAAAAAAGCGGGCCTGTCGAATGGCATCTGCGCTTCCCGTGTCCATCGTTCATCTTGCTGCACGATAGCTTTCATCTGTGTTGGTGGCTGGAATGAGTGATGTCCGGCGCTGTGCGGCTGTCCCGTGTGGTGCTGGGCACCAAGTGTGGCCCGAGCAAGGGCCGAGGGCCGCTGCTGCCAAAGCACACGGGGCCGGGATTCAAGAAGGGATTCGGTGCAATCGGACTGGGCAGACACACAAAGAAAGGTACGTATCTATGTGTGGGACAGACAAGCAGACAGAGATGGGCACGGTTGACTTGATGGCCTCTCTCTGCGGTGTTTGCTGTGTGTGTCTGTGTGGCTGTGTGCGTGTGCGTGCAGGGTTTTTCATTGTGAATCCGATGCTGGTGCCTTCCTTCAAGGTGCCTGACCTGACGGGCTTCCAGGTGACCGACCTCACAGACCCTCAACGATTCATTCCCACAAGCACACTCACCACCGCCACACGCAACACGTCACACACAAGCGCCGTGCCGTCTGTTGGATTGTGTGTGTGTGCAGTTGAAGCCCTATGTGTCGCGCAAGACGCCCGTCATCACTGGGGCGAAGGGATACTGGGTGGGAGGAAGGGTGAACCCCTAGGCAGCCACCCTGCAGGCCCTGCACACCTCGATCGGTCTGCCATTTGTTGCTTGCCCGGCTGACTCAGAGGAGATGTGAAGACAATTGATTGTCGCCGGGTTTTTCCTGTTTCGGACGGCCGTGGTGCGTGTGGGTGTGCGCGGGGCGTTGTAGCTGTCTGTTGGTGAGCTGCTTGCCTCTCTCGTGTGTGCCTGGTCGGTCGGTCGCCTGACCTACCCCTCGTCTAACAGCAACATTTGAGTGAGTGTGTGTGGTGTTGTCAGTCAATTGTCAGTGCTTTTTGCTCTTGCCACACACACGCCAAATACAGAATGCACCACCCAGGCCTTTGATAAAGTCGCACAATGACAGCCGTAGGACGGCCGCTGTGTGCATGGTGTTGAGCGCCTGACGAAGGCTGTTCGTCTGTCTGTCTGTGAGAGCGATGAGGGTGTGGCGTTAAGGAAGAAGAGAAGACATGTCTGTCTGTCTGTCTGTGTGAGGTGTGTGTGCCAATGAGTGCAGCACAGCCACCCACCCATCCGTCCACCAACACAGACGCACACACCAACGTGAACAGACAGACATGGATTGATTGATGCGCTGCCAGACAGACAACCGATGGGATTGATTACCCAAATCACACTCGCAAATACAAATACACGTACACATACACACATTGCAAAATGACCACACACTCATAAACTGCCGGCCCACCCAGGGCTTTCACGACTGATGGACCGGACGCATCGCCCTCCCGGTGTGTGCGTGAAGTTTGTCTGTGAGGGGGAGCGGAGCGATGATGGTGTGTTTGTGTCCCTGTGTGGTGGTGTCTCATGGGTACATGGCTGTGTGTGTGTGTGTGTGTGTTGCCTGTCTGGAGCGGCCCGACTCATCAATAATGTGTGTGCTTTGTGAGATAGATAGTCTATCCGTCCATTCACTCCCAGGCCAGCACACACACGGATGCGCGGCCAGCCAGACAGCCGATGGGATTGACTACCCAAATCACACTCACACACACATTGCAAAATGACCACTAAAACTCAGAGAGCGACAACAACAGGGCCAGCAGTGTGTTCGACTTTCTCGGCTGAGAAATGTGTGTGTGTAGTGTGGTCTCACCAGCCTCTGCCGCCTGTCGGTGTGGGTGCCGTCGGATCGGTTCAGCCGCTCCCCATCTGCGGCACACAGACAGACACAGCAGTGTTGGCCACGAGCAGCCAGCCACCCATATGTGCTCCCTTTTCGTCGCTCACACCCACCTGCCACACCTCCATCTCGCTGCACGTGAAGTTGAGCCTGCTGGCCAGTGTGCCGGCGCCCTCCTCATTGACCGTCGTCCCCTTGTAGCCGTCGGGCACCCCCTTCTTCGCGGTCCACTGCTGGCAGCGGCTAAGGTCGGCCGCAGGACCAGGCTGAGCCCACCCCAGCCACAGCTGGCCGCCAGCGATGCACACATTGGCACTCCAGTCCATATTGTTGGCCTTCGCCACCCCCTGTGTGCCAGCCACCTCCATCTGCTGCTTCTCCTCGGGCACCTCGATCTTGGTGGGCGTCTCGTACGCACCCGACAGCGAATAGAAGAAGACGGGCACATCGTAGTAGTTGGCCTGTCTGAAGTCGTCTGGCGGTCTAATCTGGCCGTCGATGAAGCAGCCGAATCGGTGTGTGTCGCCGTCTCGGAGGGCCAACAGCAGACCGCTCTTACCGGTCACCTTGTTGAGGAAGGACGGATACGCGAATGTGTCACGACTCGACCTGATTGACACACAGAAGGACAGTGTGGTCTCGGCCTGTCAGCTGCCTCTGGCGTGTGAGTGCTGCATCTCACTTGTACAGCAGTGATGGCGCTACAGCGATCTTCTTGTCTGTCATCGCCATCACCGCCAGCCACTCGTCGGCCGTCTTGATCACAGCGGACGCCCCCGCCGCCTCACCCACAGGCGGCATTGTGTTGAGGCCGTACATTCCCAGCTCGACGGCGAACATCTCCTTCTCGTGCGCCGCCACCACCGGCGGATGGACAAAGCGGCCGGCGGGCATGACCGACAAACGGCGGCCGAAGTCGACGACGAGCTGCAGGAACCTGAGGGACGTCTGGCGCACCTCCTGGTCGGGCCACTGAGTCCTGAAACCCACACAGACGAACAAGGTCATGTGTCATCGTCCTCTGTGCTGCTCTATCGCTCTCGCACCGGTCAAACCGCTTCACAAGCACATGGTCTGGCCCGCAGAGGGCGATGGTGCGGCGGAGGACCGACACATCCTCATCAGACACACTCAGTGTCATCACTTCGGTGTCCTCATCGCTGCTGTCCCCCTTGACGAACGGCCGCATGGCCACCAAGAAGGCCTCCATCTTCTCCTTCTGCTTGCGAAGCCCCTCGAGCAGGCCCTCGTAGCGCCGCATGCACTGCTCCATCTGCCGAAAGCCTCTCTTCGCGCCGCCCTCCCCGCCGCCCTCTGCCGCCGTGCCAGTTGACTGTGGCTGATTCCCAATCTCGATGGCACCGCCCAGCGTCCGCATGAACAGCGAGTGGTACTCGGCATAAGAGGGATCGTCGGCCTCCGGTGAGTGCAGGCTGATCTCGTCGAGGTGGGGGCTCTCGAGCAGTGCCAGCTGGTCACGCAGCCAGCGGAAGTAGGCCGGGTGCATCTCGAGGAATGGCAGCTGATTGGCGTCCTTGGGCAGCTGGTCGCTGAAGTGCAACAGCAAAGTCGAGAGGTACGTCTGCTTCATCTTGGGATGGAGAAGCGCCGACACGGGGATAGACATAACAGTGCCGCCCACATTGAGCCGAAGGCGGTCCTCTGTCTGCCGCGGCTGCAGACTGCCGCCATTTGCGACGAACAGCTGCTTGATCTCCTCCGCCAGCTGTTCCATCTCGCCCATCGCTTCTCTTGTCGCCGTCTTGGCCATCTCCCTCAGGTCGCCGATGCATCCCGCAGCCTCCTTCAGCACCAGATCTCCCTCCTCTCGGCCGCATGTGAGGCTCTGCAGCTGCGGCTCACATGGGGCGACTGACTCAGATGAGTCGGCAGATGACGCAGCAGCTCCCGGGGCAGATCCGCCCTGGCGGTCGCTGCTTCTTCGCCTCCTCGAGACTCCAGAGGCCGACAGCATCATGGCGAGTCGCTGAAACATGCTGGGGGCGCGAGAAGAGGGGTGGTTTGCAAGCTTGCTGGCGATCGGATTGCATGGTGCGGACCTGCAATGACGCTTTGCCCATGATGTGCCACAAGAAGCAGGACGAGTAGCCGGCTCGCTGGCGCCATGCTCATCTGCCAAATGATGAATTATATAGAGATGGATGGTCTTTGTGTGTATGGCATAGCTAATTGGGGTTTCACGGAGATTTCGGAAAGGAACGGGAGAGAGGAGGAGGGCAGTGGGAGAGCGGGATGAGCTATGGTGACGGGAAAAGGGTGCATGCAGACATGCGACTCTTGAGCAGACAGGACATCTGACACTTACTCGTTCTGCGCATTTTGCATGGCAGTCGTTTTCCTTTTTGTTGCTAACTTCATTGAGAAACTGACGACGGGTCGTAAATGGTGTTGAGCGCCTGACGAAAGGCTGTTCGTCTGTCTGTCTGGCTGTATTGCGTGTGTCAATGAGTGCAGCACATCCATCCATCCATCCACCAACACAGACGCACAACCGACGGGATTGATTACCGAAATCACACTCAGACATCCACCCACAATGACCACTGAAACTGAGTGTGTGCCTTCCCGGGGCCTTCAAGACCGGTCCACGATCATGTGGTTGACTCAATCGAACCCCCGGTGTGTGTGTGTGAAGCTTCTTTGTGAGGGGGGCCGGAGCGATGTGTCGTGTGTCTGTGTCCGTGTGTGGTGGTGCTTCGGCAGGTAGAGCAAGGGAAGACAGACATGGACGTATGGCTGTGTGTGTGTGTGTGTGTTGTCTGTCAGGAGGGGCCCGACTCATCAATCATGTGTGTGTCTGATGAGATCGATGGTCTATCCGTCCATTCACAGCCAGGTCAACATACACACGGATGCGCGGCCAGCCAGACAGCCGATGGGATTGACTACCTAAATCACACTCTCACACACATTGCAAAATGACCACTATACCCACAGAGAGCGACAACAACAAGGCCAGCAGTGTGTTCGACTCTGTTGGCTGAGAAATGTGTGTGTGTAGTGTCGTCTCACCGGCCCCTGCCGCTGTCTATATGGGTGCCGTCAGATCGGTTCAGCCGCTCCCCACCTGCACACAGAAAGACGGACAGACAGAAAGACACACCAGTGGTGTGCTTGCTCTCTTGCGCCCACCTGCCACACTTCGATCTCTTCGCACGTGAAGTTCATGGACCGCGCCAGTGTGCCGGCGCCCTCCTCATTGACGGTCGTCCCCTTGTAGCCGTCGGGCACCTCCTTCTTCGCGATCCACTGCTGGCAGCTGCTGAGGTCGGCCGCCGGACCAGGCTGAGCGAATCCCAGCCAGAGACGGCCGCAGGCGATGCAGACGTTCCCAAACGGCTCGTCCTTGATATCCTTCACCACCCCCTGCGTGCCAGCAACGTCCACCTTCTGTGCCTCTTCCGGCAGCTCGATCTTGGTCGGCGTCTCGTACGCACCCGACAGCGAAAAGAACAAGAGGGCACCTTGTAGAAGTTGGCGTGCGTGGGGTCGTGTGGTGGCTTGATCTGGCCGTCGATGAAGGCGCCGAATCGGTGTGTGTCGCCCTGCTTGAGGGCGAAGAGCAGCCCGCTCTTGTCCTCCACCTTGTTAAGGAAGGAGGGATACGCAAAGGTGTCACGACTCGACCTGAGATCAGCACACACGACAGCCATGTCTGTGTGCCCGGCATGTCTGTCTGAGCTCACTTGTACAGCAGCGACGGCGCCACAGCGATCCTCTTGTCCGCCATCTTCATCACCGCCAGCCACTCGTCGGCCGTCTGAATGATCGTGCTGTTTGAAGGCACCGTGTTGAGGCCGTACATTCCCAGCTCGACACCGAAGATGGCCTTCTCGTGCGGCGCGACGACCGGCGGATGCACAAACCGGGAGGGGGGCATGACCGACAAACGGCGGGCAAAGTCGATGATAAGCTGCAGCAACCTGAGGGACGTCTGGCGCACCTCCTGGTCGGGCCACTGAGTCCTGCAACTCACACAGACGAACAAGGCCATGTGCCATCGTCCTGTGTGCTGCTCCTTCGCTCTCCCACCGGTCGAACCGCTTCACAAGCACATGGTCTGGTCCGCAGAGGGCGATGGTGCGGCGGAGGACCGACACATCCTCATCAGACACACCGAGTGTCATCACCTCGGTGTCCTCATCGCTGCTGTCACCCTTGACGAACGGCCGCATGGCCACCAAGAAGGCCTCCATCTTCTCCTTCTGCTTGCGAAGCCCCTCGAGCAGACCCTCGTAGCGCCGCATGCACTGCTCCATCTGCCGAAAGCCTCTCTTCGCGCCGCCCTCCCCGCCGCCCTCTGCCGCCGTGCCAGTTGACTGTGGCTGCTCCCCAATCTCAATGGCACCGCCCAGCGTCTGCATGAGCAGCCCGTGCTACTCGGCATAAGAGGGATCGTCGGCCTCCGGTGAGTGCAGGCTGATCTCGTCGAGGTGGGGGCTCTCGAGCAGTGCCAGCTGGTCACGCAGCCAGCGGAAGTAGGCCGGATGCATCTCGAGGAATGGCAGCTGATTGGCATCCTTGGGCAGGGCGTCGATGAAGTGCAGCAGCAGCGTCGCGAGGTACGTCTGCTTCATCTTGGGATGGAGAAGCGCCGACACGGGGATTGACATAACAGTGCCGCCCACATTGAGCCGAAGGCGGTCCTCTGTCTGCCGCGGCTGCAGACTGCCGCCATTTGCGACGAACAGCTGCTTGATCTCCTCCCCCAGCTGCTCCATCTCGCCCATCGCCGTCTTGGCCATCTCCCTCAGGTCGTCGATGCATCCCGCAGCCTCCTTCAGCACCAGATCTCCCTCCTCACTACCGCATGTGAGGCTCTGCAGCTGCGGCTCACATGGGGCGACTGACTCAGATGAGTCGGGAGATGACGCAGCAGCTCCCGGGGCAGATCCGCCCTGGCGGTCGCTGCTTCTTCGCCTCCTCGAACCTCCAGAGGCCGACACCATCATGGCGAGTCGCTGAAACATGCTGGGGGCGCGAGACGAGATCTTTGTCGTGACCCGCGAAAGTTCACTTCACGGTGCACGGTTCACGGCGCGCCGTTCTTCGCGGGGACCGTGCACCGCGAGCGTGAAGAGCCGAGACTCACGCCACAAGAAACCGAGAAGGCTTCGCAAGCTCGCTGGCGATCGGATTGCATGATGCGGCCCTGCAATGGCGCTTTGCCCATGATGTGCCACAACCAGCAGGACCAGCAGCCGGCTTCTTGGCAGAGGCTTGGTACCGCAACAGTGAGTGTATGATCAGGACCTCTTCATCCATCAGTGACTCCGATGGCTGCGTAGCGAGGCCCCTCGTCAGCGAGGGTGTGCCCAGGCGGAGAAGCTCACCCACCGACGAACTCCAGGACGACCTCATCACCCCCATATTCCCCCGACCGTCTTCATCTCGCCGCTCATCGCTCGGCATTGCAATGGCCGGTGCTTTCGGCGGACTCACCACCTCTCTGCAGAGGCGCAGAACCACGGCAACCACCAGAAGGGGCTCAGAGGATGACCGCAGCGGCCTCAAGAAGAGCTTCAGCAGTGGGCTGCGGCAGCTGTCGTTTCTTCTGCCGTCCAGTGCTGGCAGCTATAGCGGGAGAGAGGGCAGCGGCAGGCTCGGGGGGCGAGTTTTCCTGATGCTGGCGGTCGTGTGTGTGCTGGTGTTGATGGTGCTTTTCTTCCATGCGGACCCCGTGACGTTGCTGCTCGACTGGCGGAGGGCTGTGAGACGGCATCGCCTCCAGCTGCAGCTCTACAAGATGTTCCAATCCTTCCACCTGGAAACACCCGCGGCGTGGCAGACCTTCCTCGACGTTCTTCCACCTCTCCCACCTGGCCTTTTTCGGGGCCGAGGCATTGCTCTTGTCTCAGGTTTTCGCGCCAAGTTCCTGATGCCAACACTGGTCAGCCTCCGTGTGCTGCGCCAATCGTGTCCGTTGCCTGTGGAGGTGTTCTTCCCGCATTCTGACTACTTGAGGGTGGTCGGGAATGAGTGGATTGTGCGGCAGTTTCGCGAGCTGGGTGGCGTGGCTCTGCTGCCTTTGCCGCGAGTGCCGCATGAGGTGATCAAGGCGGATGGGCCGGGAGAAGACACGAGTGTTGATGGAGAGGAATCGTATGCGCATGGGGCGTTTCGGCACTTTCTGCGTGAGCAGCGACGGAGGGAGACATGATCATCTACGTGGCATCCGTATGTTTGTGCATCGCTGCCTGCACTGCAGTGAAGCCCCTTACTTTGCTGGCGACATCTTTTGCTGAGGTGCTCTTCCTCGATGTGGACAACGTGGTGTTGCGAGACCCTTCCTTCCTCTTTGACCACCTCAAGAGATCAAACTCATCTGCCATCTTCTGGCCAGACTACTGGTGAAAAGCAAAGCATGGAAACAAAGCGAAAGGACCCCATCAATGATTGACCTGTCTTTGTGCAGGTCATTGGTGCGTGATGAGGGTGTGCCGTCTATCTGGGACTACACAGACCTTCCGCCCCCTCCAGGCCCCCCAGACGACCAGAACCTCGTGCCCCCCGACTACCCGTACGTCAACATCAGTATTGGACTAGAGACAGGTCAGCTGGTCATCGACAAGGGCAGGTCGGAGACATGGCGAGCTCTTTTGCTGACGACTTTCCTCAACTGGCATTCCGACACGTACTTTCCGCTTATCTATGGGCGAGAGCCTCTGGGCGCGGGAGACAAGGACACATTTCTTGTGGGGTGGTATTTGACTGGCGCCTCCTACACTGTGGTCCAACAAGCTGCCGCCGTTATAGGATCGGGAAAACACAACGTCGGAGTTACTGATGGGACAGGTAGAGAGATGCGTCGAGAGGTGTTGAATACAGTCAGCCGGTTGTGTCTGTCCATGTCTATGTGCCTCAGTGATCGGTCAGCACGACCCCTCGGGCCATCTGCTATTCCTGGTATGTCAGAACGGCCAACCTGGCAGGAGACATCGTATATGCATTTCCCTCCATGTCTTGTTTCAGCACGCCAACCAGCACAAGTACAAGGACCTCGAACGGCACCTGTTGGCCGAGCTGCGGAAGCACCAGACCCGCTACAGCAGCAGAAGCAGCAAGAAAGCCACCGGCCGGTTTCCAATCGCCTCAGGACATTCCTGGGCGAAATACTGCTCATACACCCATCCCGTCTTTGCGGGAGGGCATGGCCGGGACGACAGACGATACCACCGGTCCATCAAGGTGAGACACCCACCCACCCCAGACGATTCCTTTCATTTCTTTGGATGTGTCTCCTTGATTCCTGCATCCCTGCAGGACGGCATGTGGATGTCGATCCGTCGCTGTGTGCCGGCCTTGCTGAGCACTCCCCCATGGGTGAACGCAACTGAGGAGCTCAGCGAGGAGATATGCGGCAAGGATGGTGACAAGGTGCTCGAGACCACACAGGAGGACATCTCGCGGGCGTTGGGGGCCAGGGGCAAGAGGGTTGCCTTCACCGACACCCATCGGCCAGTCAGGTGCGCCTCTCTCGCCAGCGACCTTCATGGGAGGAATGTAGAGGGGGAGGTAATTCGGGCGATTCGTCAGCTGCTGGAAAGTGCGTGTGGTGCCGGGGGTGGCTCTTCTTCTGTGGGCGTGTTGGTAGCTGAGCGGGATTGTAGGCTGTTCCCGTAGGTGAATAGTGCAGAGACGCATCTGATATCCATCTCTCTCCTGTGAGTGTGTAGGGGCCCGTGGGCAGAAAGGAGGGGCACGATTGTAGCGAATGGATCGATCATTCATTCATTCATTTATTCGTCTTCGTGGCGATGATCGACTTACCGGTCCACGCAAATCGTTGCCGCAGAGACATGTGACGAATGGAATGACGGTTCATTACATTCGTTACATGAAAAAAGGCTTCATGCTCCGAGCTACACCTCCTCGAATGAAGTCACGTTCATCAACGCAGCGAAAGTGACGGCACCCCATCCTTTCTGTGTCGATGCGTCCAATACACATGGAACAGCAATCAGGCCGCCACACATGCACTGGCACGTAATGCGACACATACGGCACCCACGTGTCAGACATGTCAGCCACACGCATACCCCTACCACGGCCATCCGGCCCTCGCTGTGTGTGCATCAGAACGCTCTTTATATGCATCAGAACGCTCTCTCTTTCGTGTCTGTCGTGACGACACACGGGCCACAAGCCGCAATCGTACACACGAGGGCAGCACTCAGAGATGCGACGAAAACATCCACCACAAACACAAACACGCACACGGACCCGAATAAAGACAGTCGCAAAAACGCATTGGGTCGAGACAGAGAGTCGGTCGCTTACGTGCTTGACACAGAATCCGATGAACAGTCGGATCATGCGCCGTTCACCTGCAGAGAGGCACATACAAGACGCATCCTCACCCATGTAGCTGTTTCCGTTGCCTTTTCATCCCACTGGTTTACCTGCACGTGATACACCTCCATCTCATCGCACGTGAAGCTGGACGTCCGCGCCAGTGTGCCGTTGCCGTTGCTGTTGATATTTCCCTTGTATTTCGCTTGCAGCTCCCCTTCCTTGATCCACTGATAGCAGCGGCTGAGGTCAGCCGCCGGACCAGGCTCATCGAAGCCGAGCCACAGACGGCCACAGGCGATGGCCACATTCGCGCGCCAATCCATATTTCTGGCCTTCGCCGCCCCCTGTGTGCCGGCCACGTCCACGCACTGGGCCTCCTCCGGCAGCTCGATCTTGGTCGGCGTCTCGTACGCACCCGACAGCGAAAAGAAGAAGAGGGGCACCTTGTAGGGGCCGGTGGTCTCTGTGCGGTCATTTGGTGGCTTGAGCTGGCCGTCGATGAAGTAGCCGAATCGGTGTGTGTCGCCGTCTCGGAGGGCGAACAGAAGGCCGCTCTTGCCCGTCACCTTGTTGAGGAAGGACTGGTACCCAAACGTGTCACGACTCGACCTGATCAATACACACACACGATGCAGCCCCTCCTGCCTCACACTTTTGCGACTTACTTGAAGAGCAGTGTGGCGTTGCCTTTCTTTGTCGAGTCGATGATCCACTGCAGCTCGTCGGCCCAGAGGACGGGGCCGTTGACACTCTCCGTGGTGAGGCCGTACATGCCGCAGTCGGTGGTGAGCTGCCGCTGATTCGGGGCGGTGGGCGGCTTGACGATGCCACCGACGGATGCGAGACGTTGTCGGCGAGCGAAGTCGACCACCTTCATGAAGTGGGCGGCAGAGACGCACGTTACCGGCCCAGTGCTGCAACGCACAAGAAACGGCCAATGAGATGAATGCCATCTCATTGTTATGTGTCACTCACTTGTCGAAAGTGGTGTAGGTCGTTTGTCAGTGCCGATGAGTGCCAGTGTGGACTCAGTGGTCGACACCGTCCTGCCCATGACCCGCACGCTCCTGATCTCATTGCCTTTGCCATCAGCCGACTTGAGGAACGGCCCCATCACACGGTGGAACTTGAGCAGCTGCTGGTGCTCGTCCATCACCTGCTGCACAGCCGTCTTGATGTCGTCCAGGGCCTTCTCGACGCTCGCGGCGCTGCGATCGAGAGCGTTCAGGGGCGTACCGGTGCTTGATGCGTCGTCGATGGCGGTGTCTTGGCGGTCCTGGCGCGTGATGTTCAGATCTGTCTTGTTGGCGAAGAGGATCTCATGCCAGAAGAGCGACGCGCTGTCGGTGCTGTGGTCACCGGTCAGCTTGATCTCGTGGGTCTCGGCCTGGGCATCCGCCACACCGACGTTGGCAATCTCGTTGAACAGCCTGACACAAGAAACACAACAGACACCATCCTGTGAGTTCGTCGGCCCTCCCTCCCCTCAGTATGTCGACTGGCTCACCAGTCCATGTAGATTGGGTCAGCATCGAGGAACGGGCGGCCCTCTGTGTCCTTGGGCAGCCCATCCAGATGGTGCAGCAGCAGATAGGCGATGAACGAGTCGCTCACGCCGGGCAGCAGCAGCGGCTTGCGAGGCACACACAGCACCGTCCCGCCCACGTTGATCTCGATCTCGCCATCCAGCGGCTCAGTGACCGTCAGCTGTC
>CDMY01000326.1:89750-107292 GCA_001179505.1 Vitrella brassicaformis | reverse complement strand
ACAGCTGCACCTGTCTGTACACATGGCAGACACGCAACGACTTACCGGCGGCACTGCTGTTCGTCGCAGCGGCAGTGTTTTGCTGCTGCTGATTTTGCTGGTTCTGGTAGCAGGGCGTCACCTACACACACACACCAACACATGCCACAGACACACAGGGGACGTGTGACGGTGTACTGTATGCCATGTGTACGTTACGTGTGTGAGGAGCATGGTGAGTTCGTTGAAGTCTTTGTCATATTTGTTGGGCTTCAGCCGCAAAATGGACAGACTCGACGAGAAGTGGAGCCTCCTGCGACTCATACCTACACACACAAACACACGAAACACACATTTCTCTTATGTGCATCTCTCTCTCTGCGTGTGTTAATGTCGGTGTCTGTACTGGCTCTTCTCTGTATGCTTCAGGATCTCTCTTGATCAGGTCCTGCAACAGACGAACACACGCGAAGCACAAGGGTGATGATCTGTTCTCGTGAGTCATTGATTCACATCACCTGAAGCACAGGAAATGGATAGTGCGCAATGCATTCATGGGTCCATCAAGGGCGTTACACCGCTTTGCATGCACTTCACAACAGTGTCGTCTTCGTGTCCCATGAGCAGGCAGAGTCAAACAGGCTCACGGGGAGGAGGGATCCATCCCCGCCTCATCATGCAAGACACACACGCACATGTGCAGCAAAGGCTGGAGCTCGAGAAAAAGTGACAGGACCCCATCATTTTATTCTGTGTCGATGCGTCCAGTGCATATGAAACACGTGCAAAGGCACGCGACGCGACACACACGTGTCAGACATGCACGTGAGCCACACGCACACGACCTCAACCACGGCCATCCGGCCCTTCCTGTGTGTGCATCGAACGCTCTCTCTTTTGTGTCTGACTGATCACAGGTCACAATCGTACACACGAAGGCAGCACTCAGACATGCGTCGAAGACACGTACCACAAACATATACACGCACACGTGCCGAATAAAGACAGCCGGAAAAACGCATTGGGCGAGACAGATAGACAGACAGACACAGTCTGCCTCCCACTTGCTTGACACAGAATCCGATGAACAGTCGGATCATGCGCCGTTGACCTGCAGAGAGGCACATACAACACGCATTCACACCCATGTAGCTGTGCTCGTTACCCTTCCATCTCACTGGGTTACCTGCACGTGATACACCTCCATCTCATCGCACGTGAAGCTGAGCGTGCTGGCGAGGTGCCTGCAGAAGACATAGACACACAGTCTGATACATGTCGGTGTGCCCAACGCCTTTCATATCCCTGAGTTACCTGCACGTGCCAAACCTCGATCTCGCTCGCAGTGAAGTTGAGCTTCCTGGCGAGGTAGCCCTCATCATCCTTCGTGTTGATCCCGCCGCTGTATCCGTTCGCTAGGTGCTGCCTCCTTATCCACTGCTGGCAGCTGCTGAGGTCGGCCGCCGGACCAGGATTGGCAAAGCCCAACCAGAGGCTGCCGTTGGCAATGGCCACATTGGCACGCGGCACGTCGTTCTTGTCCTTCGCCGCCCCCTCTGTGCCGGCCACCCCCACCGTCTGCTTGTCCTTGGGTAGCTCGATCTTGGTCGGCGTCTCGTACGCACCCGACAGGGAATAAAGGAAGACGGGCACCTTGTAGATGTTGCCCTGCTTGGGGTCGTCTGGTGGCTTGAGTTCGCCATCGATGAAGGCTCCGAATCGGTGCGTGTCGCCATCTCGGAGGGCGAACAGCAGGCCGCTCTTGCCGGTCACATTGTTGAGGAAAGACGGATATCCAAACGTGTCACGACTCGACCTGATATCAGCGCACAACAACGATCTCTGTGTGCCCGGCATGTCTGTCTGAGCTCACTTGTACAGCAGTGACGGCGCGACAGCGATCCTCTTGTCGGCCATCTTCATCACCGCCAGCCACTCGTCGGCCGTCTTGATGATCGTGCTGTCCCCCGGCACCGGCGGCATCGAACTGAGGCCGTACATTCCCAACTCGACACCGAAGATGGCCTTCTCGTGCGGCGCCACCACCGGCGGATGGACAAATCGGCCGGACGGCATGGCAAAACGGCGGGCAAAGTCGACGACGAGCTGCAGCAACCTGAGGGACGTCTGGCGCACCTCCTGGTCGGGCCACTGAGTCCTGAAACCCACACAGGCAATGTGTCATCGTCCTCTGTGCTGCTCTTTCGCTTTCGCACCGGTCAAACCGCTTCACAAGCACATGGTCTGGCCCGAGAAGGGCCATCGTACGGCGGAGGACCGACACATCCTCATCAGACACACTGAGTGTCATCACCTGGGTGTCCTCATCGCTGCTGTCACCCTTGATGAACGGCCCCATGGCCACCAAGAAGGCCTCCATCTTCTCCTTCTGCTTGCGAAGCCCGTCGAGCAGGCCCTCGTAGCGTCGCATGCACTGCTCCATCTGCCGAAAGCCTCTCTCTGCGCCGCCCTCCCCGCCGCCCTCTGCCGCCGTGCCAGTTGACTGTGGCTGCTCCCCAATCTCGATGGCACCGCCCAGCGTCTGCATGAACAGCGAGTGGTACTCGGCATGAGAGGGATCGTCGGCCTCCGGTGAGTGCAGGCTGATCTCATCGAGGTGGGGGCTCTCGAGCAGCGCCAGCTGGTCACGCAGCCAGCGGAAGTAGGGCGGGTGCATCTCGAGGAATGGCAGCTGATTGGCGTCCTTCGGCAGCTGGTCGGTGAAGTGCAGAAGCAGCGTCGAGAGGTATGTCTGCTTCATCTTGGGATGGAGAAGCGCCGACACGGGGATTGACATGACAGTGCCGCCCACATTGAGCCGAATGCGGTCCTCTGTCTGCCGTGGCTGCAGGATGCCGCCATTTGCGACGAACAGCTGCTTGATCTGATCCTCCAGCTGCTCCATCTCTCCCATCGCTGTCTTGGCCATCTCCCTCAGGTCGTCGATGCATCCCGCAGCCTCCTTCAGCACCAGATCTCCCTCCTCTCTACCGCATGTGAGGCTCTGCAGCTGCGGCTCACATGGCGTGACTGACTCAGATGAGTCGGCAGATGACGCAGCAGCTCCCGGGGCAGATCCGCCTTGGCGGTCGCTGCTTCTTCGCCTCCTCGAGCCTCCAGTGGCCGACAGCATCATGGCGAGTCGCTGAAACATGCTGGAAGGCGCGATGAAGAGAAGGGTGGTTTGCAAGCTTGCTGGCGATCGGATTGCATGATGCGGACCTGCAATGGCGCTTTGCCCATGATGTGCCACGAGCAGCAGGACCAGCAGCCGGCTCGCTGGCGCCATGCTCATCTGCCAAACGATGAATTACATAGAGATGGATGGTCACTGTATGTACTGGCATAGCTAGCCGCACGAATGCGATGTACCGGTCACACAGATGCAACGCAAGCTGTCGCGGCCTTGGCGGCCGCTGCTCACTGTCCGTCTGGCTTGCCGATCGGCCATCGATACGTCTACCGCCGCTCGTGCAGTGACGCTGCCCAACAGCGGCCATCAGTCAAGCTCCAACGATCCCTTCAACTCTCTGCACAAACTACCTGCAGCTCACCTATACACCCAGAGAGCGACAACAACAAAGCCAGCAGTGCGTTCGACTCTCTCGGTTCAGAAATGTGTGTGTGTAGTGTGGTCTCACCGGCCTCTGGCTTGATGCTCCACTTCACAACAGTGTCGGCGAGAACCGGGCGCGCGTAGATGCATACAGGACATACACGCACATTCACAACAAAGGCTTGGAAAAAAAAGTGACAGCGATCCCATCAAAACGAACTGTGTGATGGGCACAGCGAAGAACATCGGACAGCGCTGCCTTTACACATGAAAGAACAATCAGGCCGACCGGTGTGCAAAGGCACGTAACGCGACACCCACGTGTCAAACACACGTGTCAGTTACATGCACACCACCTCAACCACGGCCATCCGGCCCTTGCTGTCTGTACATCAGAACGCTCTCTCTTTTGTGTCTGTCGTGGCGATAGAAGGGCCACAAGCCACAATCGTACACACGAGGGCAGCACTCAGACATGCAACGAAAACATCCACCACAAACACAAACACGCACACGGACCGAATAAAGACAGCCGGAAAAACGCATTGGGCGAGACAGACAGCCTGCTTGCCTCGGACGTGCTTGACACAGAATCCGATGAACAGTCGGATCATGCGCCGTTGACCTGCAGAGAGGCACATACGAACACGCATTCACACCCATGTAGCTGTGTTTCGGTTGCCTTTTCATCCCACTGGTTTACCTGCAGGTGATACACCTCCATCTCATCACACGTCAAGTCAGGTCGACTGGCTAGGTGTAGGAAGGTCTCATCCTTCGTATTGATCTCGCCGCCATATCCGTTGGGAATGTCATCCTTGCTGATCCACTGCTGGCAGCTGCTGAGGTCGGCCGCCGGACCAGGCCGAGCAAACCCCAGCCAAAGACGGCCGCGAGCGATGGCCACCTTGCCAATCGGCTGGCCCTTGTTGCTCCTCACCGCCCCCTGTGTGCCGGCCACCTCAACCTTCTGCCCCTGCCCCGGCAGCTCGATCTTGGTGGGCTTAGTGAACGCGCCGCTGAGCGAGTAGAAGAAGAGGGGCACGTCGTACTTGCCGCTCGTCTGTGTAAGGTCGTTTGGTGGCTTGAGCTGGCCGTCGATGAAGCAGCCGAATCGGTGTGTGTCGCCATGTCTGAGGGCGAACAGCAGGCCGCTCTTGCCGGTCACCTTGTTGAGGAAGGACTGGTACCCAAAAGTGTCACGACTGGACCTGATCAACACACACACACGATGCAGCCCCCCGCACCCACACGCCTTCCTTTGCCACTCACTTGAAGAGCAGTGTGGTCGTGACATTGCGTTTCTTTGTCAACTCGATGATCCACTGCATCTCGTCGGCCCAGAGGACGGGCCCGCTCACACTCTCCGTGGTGAGGCCGTACATGGAGCAGTCGGTGGTGAGCTGCCGCTGATTTGGGGCCGTGGGCGGCTTAACGATGTCGCCAACGGATGCGACTCGCTGTCGGCGAGCGAAGTCGACGACCTTCATGAAGTGGGCGGGCGAGATGCACGTTACCGGCCCAGTGCTGCAACACACAAGAAGCGGCCAATGAGATGAATGTCCCCCCTGGACGTGTGTTTGCCATCCCGTCGTTGTGTGTCACCTGTCGAATGTGGTGTACAGTCGTTTGTCAGTGCCGATGAATGTCAGTGTGGCCTCAGTGGTCGACACCGTCTTGCCCATCAGACGCACGCCCTTGATCTCATCGCCTTGGCCATCAGCCGACTTGAGGAACGGCCCCATCACACGGTGGAACTTGAGCAGCTGCTGATGCTCATCCATGACCTGCCGCACGGCCGTCTTGATGTCGTCCAGGGCCTTCTCGACGCTCACGGCGCTGCGATTGAGAGCGCCCAGAGGGGTACTGGCGTCTGCTGATGCCTCGCCCATGTCTGCATCTTGGCGGTCCTGGCGCGTGATGTTGAGATCTATCTTGTTAGCGAAGAAGATCTCGTGCCAGAAGAGCGACGCGTTGTCGGTGCTGTGGTCACCGGTCAGCTTGATCTCATGGGTCTCGGCCTGCGCATCCGCGGCGCCGACGTTGGCCACCTCGTTGCACAGCCTGACACAAGAAACACAACAGACACTATTCTGTGTGAGTTCGTCTGCCCTCCCTCCCTCCCCTCTGTGTCGCTTGGCTCACCAGTCCATATAGATTGGATCGGCGTCGAGGAACGGGTGGCCGTCTGTGTCCTTGGGCAGCCCATCCAGATGGTGCAGCAGCAGATAGGCGATGAACGAGTCGCTCACGCCGGGCAGCAGCAGCGGCTTGCGAGGCACACACAGCACCGTCCCGCCCACGTTGATCTCGATCTCGCCATCCAGCGGCTCAGTGACCGTCAGCTGTCCTCCGCTGGCAGTGATCAGTCTGTTGACGATGAGAGTCCGCTTCTCCAGCTCGGCCACCAGCCGCTTGGCGGCATCGACGCCTCTCATGTTTGCCGGCGATGCGAGATGGGGAGGCAGGACGACAGACGAGCCGCTCGAGCCGTTCAGAATGACCGGAAGGAATACGTCGAGATGCGAGCCTCAAGTGCAGCGATCCGGCACTCGCCGAGAGATCGGGCAGGTTTCCGCCTGTTGGACCCGCCGGCATCCTCACAAGCAGTGTGGTGGGTGCCTCTCGAGAAATGGCGGCTGTTTGATTCATAAAAGGCGGTGCTTTTCGCTGTATTCAATGTTTGCTAGTCGTCAGCCTGGACGGACGGTGCAGGTACAGTACCGGTCGTTCTGTGGAGACACACAGACAAAACAGACCGATGCAGTCACTCACTGCTCGCACAAGCATCCATTGCACAGATCGATGTCAACAACTTGTGCAGAAGGGAGTCATTCCTTCACTCACGCAGCCTCATGGATGGAGTGACCAGGATCAGTGCACACGATGGACACATAGACAGACAGGCGGAGCGAATGACACACACACAGATGCTCCCTGAATCCCCCCGTCCACGGACAGCACACAGACGATGACCGCCCTGCTTGCATCGTGGCATGCATGAAAACAGTTCACGCTCTACACATGCACCCCACGGCAGCCACGTGGTCGGTCTGTCGATGGAACACAAGAGCACGTTACATCGCACCGCAGCACGGCGCCAATCAATCGCGTACATACGGCGAGCGCATCAAACAGCGAATCGTCCGTCATCAAAGAAACGGCACACCAGCGTGTCGCAGTGTCTATCGCTTGTTTGATCACGAACAGTGCGGGGCTGTCTGCTTCTCTGGCTGTGTGCACAATGCAATATGGACACACACACACACAAACGTCTGCACACGTACGTCACACAGGAAAACTTCTTCCTCGATCCGCCGGCTTGCAGACTGTCATTACAGCGACGTGGACCATCCCCAGGAAGCAGAAAGACAAATATGGAGCCGCTGATGTCACCCATAATGTGATCCAGCCGTTCATCAGCACGGCGCACCACACACACACATGTGCCCCTCCCCCCATCGATGACGACATGACACCATGCACCACACAGACACCACATCAAGCAGCAGCTACAGTGTACAGACAAGCGTAAACGTAGAAACAGTGGGGTCTGTGGGGCACCGATCAGCCATCTACCAGCACCGCACCGCCACCACAAGAGCCGCATAAAGGCCAAGTAGCACATAGGTCTCTATGAGAAGAGTGAGAGCAGCGCATAAGGCACTTCAGGCAAAGGAAAGGGGCGGCCCTCGCCCCCTCCCTCTCCTGTTCCCCACCACACCCCCACCCCGCCGCCTCATGTCTTCCTCCGCTGCCGTGCGTCAGCAGCTGGTCCCCTGCACACACACAGCGACATACACGCATCACATGAGGATGCAGCAAGTCAATGAAGTGCACTGTTGTTTCCGCCTCTCTCTCTCTCTCTCTGCTTTTGTTCCTCGCTGCCTCCCACTCACCGCTGTGATGTGCCACACCTCCAGCTCCCTGCAGGTGAAAACGAAACTGCTGCCGAGGGAACCGACCACCGCACCATTATAGTCGAGGGAATCAATGTCCGTGCTAGCCATCCATCTACGATTCCCTCTGTATCCCTCCGCCGGCAGCTGCTGCTCCTCAATCCACTGACAGCAGCGGCTGAGGTCGGCCGCCGGACCTGGCATGGCAAAGCCAAGGCACAGGTAACCGCGGGCGATGGCCACATTGGCAAGCGGCAGCCACTTTGGGTCCTCCACCGCCCCCTGTGTGCCGGCCACCTCCACCCACTGCCTCTCCTCCGGCAGCTCGATCTTCGTGGGCGTCTCGTACGCACCCGACAGCGAAAAGAAGACGACTGGCGCCCTGTACTGGTTGGTCTCTGTGGGGTCAGCAGGTGGTTCGATCTCGCCGTCGATGAAGCATCCGAAGCGATGTGTGTCGCCCTGCTTGATGGCGAACAGGAGGCCGCCCTTGCCCACCACCTTGTTGAAGAGGGAGGCATACGAAAGCGTGTCGCGACTCGACCTGACATCAACATGCACCACAACGATCTCTGTGTGTCTCTTTCCCTCTGGCCGGGTTCACTTGTAGATGAGTGTGGCTGTGGGTGAGTGTTTGCCGGTCATGTCGATGACTTTGCCCCACTCCTCGGCCGTCTCGATGACGAAGTCGCCACTCGTCACGCCATTGCAGAGGGGCTGGTACTTCAACCCATACATCTCCTGACACACGACACATGACCAACACAGCAGCTCCTTCCTGTGTGTGCCGCCCTCTCTGTGTGTCTCACTTACGATGTCCTCTACGAAGTGACGCTTGTCGCCCTCCTCGACGAGTGGCGGGCGGATAAGCCGTTCGGTGGGCATGGTGGCGATGCAGCGCGCAAACTCCACCGCCGCCATGAAGCACTTGGTGGGCGTCTGCCGCACAGAACGGTCGGCAAAACAGGGGGGCGTCCTGACCACCATCAGAACCGACACCAACACCAATGCGCATCATCCCCTCGTCCCCCTCTTTCTGTGTCTGTGTGTCATTCTTACGTCGAGAAGCGTGTCAGCAGGGGGTGGTTGTGGCCGAGCCGCTCCAGGCTCTTCCGCATGATCGACACCTTCCGGCTGTGGATGGTCAGGCTCAGAATGGCATTGTCCTCGGCGTGTCGGCTGGCGAAGAAGGGCTCCATGGCCGTCAGGAACCGCTGGATGTCATCGCGCACCGCCCGCAGCCCCACCATGGCGGCCCCATGGGCCCGGAGGGCCTCCTCACACTCACGGATGTGCTGCTGCATCTCATCGGATGTGTCGGCCGGCTGTGTGTCGGGTGTGTGGCCGTCGACCTCCATCGGCGCGGCCGTGGCTGCAGCGGAGGTCTGCTGGGGGGCCGAGTAGCAGCTGATCTCACTCATGAAGAGGGCGTGGTAGTCGTTGTAAAGGGGATCTGACGCCTTGGATGCCGGCAGGGTCACGGTGTCGGTACGGCCAGTCTGGTAGAGGGTCAGCTCGTCCCAGAAGGCCTCGAAGTATGCCGATGACGTCTCGAGGTAGAGGTGGCCGTCGGGATCCTTGGGCAGGCCGCCCGCGTGATGCATCAGCAGCACTGAGATGTATCGCCGCTTCATGAAGGGCATCAACAGGGCGCGCCGACTCACTGGGAAGACCACACCGCCTGGTCAGACACACACACACACACAGAGAGAGTGAGAGAGTGACGGACATTTGCACCACACACATATGCCCATTTCTGCCTGTCTGTTCCGTCCCGTCTTTACCGGCATTGACCATGATCTCTCCCTCGGTGTCGGTGAGCTGCCACACGCCGCCTTTGGCCGCCACCATGGCGGACATCTCATTGGCGATGGCCTCCACGTCCGCCTGGGCCCTCTCCTTGGCCGCCACAATGTCGTCAAATGACCTGCGGGCACGGCGGATCAGCCTGTCGGCCGCCTCACAGCCCGTCATGGGCGGCGACAGGGACGCGCCCGACATGATGCTCATCGCTTTGATTGCCTTTCTGCCGTTGACTAGTATTGTGCCGGCCGCCTCCGGCGGCCGTGGATCCCGAGGAGCTCGAGCTGGAGCGGGCACAGTAATAAGGTTGATAACGCCACCTCGGCGCACGTCTTTATAGGTTGCCGCAGAGAAGCCAGAAGCAGCTCGGTTGGGGTTTAGGATTTAGGGTTTGAACGTCCCATTGGCCCAGATCTCCCCACTAGCTAACCGTGCAAGAAACCCTAAAGGTACACATTTAGGGTTTCTTTTTCGGCTTCATCACGATGTCAAGCGCCTGCTGGTGGTTCGAACGGTCTGCTTCTTGAGTCGCGCGGCACAGTATCTCGCGAGCATAGTGCAATTCGATCAGAATCTGGGTCATTCGGGGCGTCCTTGGGCCATAGCTGTAGAGGCAACAAAGGCATAAATGGCAACCGTAACGAGTGATCCTGCTGAGGTGTGAAGGGTGATGATGCTGAGGACGGGTGCCTTCTTTGGACTTCTCTTCTGTGTGGTTGTGTGCGTCCTGCTGGGAACTGAAGATGGTAATGGGCGCAGGACGGATGGCCAGTGCTCGCGGAGTGCGTTGTTGTGTGTGGCTGCAGGCCGCCCTCTCTCTCGCGAGGGCTTCACCTGCGTGGCAGGCTGTAATTATACATGTGCAGGTGCTGCGTCGTTCGCTGGCAGGCCAGGTTCGTACAACGTACGCGGCGTATCTGTCGGGGGGAGGGGACACTCATTCTCTTCATTGTCTGCGCGTATGTGTGTATGTGGCAGGGACGAGTACAGATGGGCCAGTTCATCTCGAGGACGGTGTCGAGCTTCCTACTGCTGTTAGCGATAAGCCCTTGGTACTCCTACGTTACGCACGTAAGCGTTGGCAGGGTAGTGGGTGTCCTCCATGGCATCAGTCGCTGCTGACTCGAGGGGGGGTGTCGATGCCAAGGCGTTTTGACGCTTCCTGGATGGTGAGAATGCAAATGAAAACGAAAATGAAGGAGTGGGGGACATTGCATTTCTGTGTTTGTCTTGCCGGCACTCATTTGCTTTACTGCTTCATGGTGCTGCTTCAGGTGTGCGTTCTCATGACTCGCTGCGGGACATACCCACTGGGCTGCTGCAGGACATTGTGTGGCTGCGATCGTCCCGTGGGTTGCGGAAGAGGCGAAACCAACTGATTCGTGCAATTCGCGGCAACCCTTATGCGCGAAAGCGGCGCCCTTCGAGGGCGCCGAGCGGCCCGCAGCTGGCTCGGCGGCGGCAGTTGGAGCAGGCGAGAGCTGCTGTGCAGCAGGTGCTTCGTCAGCCAGTGGAGGGAGGGGTAGCGTTCGATGAGACGGGAGGGTCTTTGACGAGGCAGCTCGCTTCGCTGCGCATCCCTTTGATGGTCATCGAGCAGCCGAAAGACAACCACTGCTTCTTCCATTGTCTAGCACAGCAGCTACAAGACACGTGCAGCGGGTGCGTGCACCCAACGAGCGACCCATTGCTGCTGAAGCGTTACATCTTATCGGTGTTGGAGAGAGAGTTCGCCACGGCACAGCTCCCGCAAGGTCAGGAGGTGGTGTACTTGAGGGACATGTTTCCGAATGCTCTCGCACAGCTCCGAGGGATGGTCGCACAGGAGTGGTGGATCCGGTGGGGCTTGCAAGCGCCAACATGGCCAGATGAGGGTGTTGTTGCGGCATCGTTGTATGCGCTCGGGCTTAAGTGCGTCGTGATTGTGCTCGATTCCGGGAACAAGCGGCTCGCCAGTTATTTGTATGAGCTCGTGGGGCGTGGGTCTCAGCCAGGCGTCTTCGACTGCCAGTCTGGTGCCTTTGATGACCGATCGACTATGATCCTATTGAACTACGAGAATCACCACTTCGACTACGTCCGGCGAGCCATGCAGCAGCAGCAACAGCCATCCACCACACAGCCGGCAGCATCGTCGCGGCCAGCGGTCAGCGCGAAGAGCAGCGTTTCCGGGAAAACGAAGCGACGGCGACAGTCATCGACTGTGTCTCGATCGGGTAGGGCCGCTAAAAGGGTCAAGGTTGACGAGCGGGCGCCGAACGAAAAGCCTCGCTACTTGAGAGCCGAAGGTGACATGCGAGGAAGAGGATATGAACAGACGGTGACGGTCACGTGTGGTTCTGTTTGCGTTTCAGAAGCAGAAGAGCGAGCCAACGCTCTCATTGCCGCGTATCGTCAAACGTGCCTCATCACGCAGCGCCCACCGATATCCTGGAACTGGACGGCGCAGCGCTTTCACTGCAGGATAACCGACAACCCAGCATCTGGTGAGCTGCTGCCCAAGCCTGTCTGTTTCCGCGAGAAGCCGCGCCCCATGACAGAGGAGGGGCTACTGGTGGCCTTCGAGAGCATCCGAGGCAAGTACGAGGAGTACTATGCGTCCTGTCCTGGCATGGACAGCGATAGCGAGGAGGGCGCGGTTGAGATGGAGACCGACGTACGCGAGCCGGACCTGACGCGCGAGAGTGCGACGCGGCTCGCGCAAGAGCTGCTGAGAGAGCACCACAAGGCGCAGGGGATGAGCAGGCGGCTGTGCTGGCTTAGCTTCACGAGGCATCGCTTCGAAGTGCATTTGAAGCCTAAGGACCCGTTGCAGTTGACGATCGTGAGGCGCTTTCGGGTGAGGGGTGCCACTCGGCGGGCGGTGAAAGCGGCGTCGACCGGGCTGTCCGATGCCTCGGAGAGTTGGTCAAGCGGCACTATCCCGGTGGGTCGGTGTGCAAGTTTCCGTCGTGCTCGGTTGATGTGTGTGTCCGTGTCTATCTGTGTGTTTGCAGAGAGCGCAGCATGCGATCAGCCCCTGTTGGATCCGACGAGGGCCTTCCCAGCCTTGCATCGGCTGCCGAAGCGCAAGGCGTGCCCGCACTGCGATGCTCTGGTGTGGGAGGGAGATGGTGCATCTTTCTGCTGTCAGCAAGGCAAGACGGTGCTCGACAACCTTCCGGTGCCAAAAGAGCTGCAGGATCTGGTGGCGTCGCGATATGGCAAGCAGCTGCGAGACAAGTCGCTGTCGCTGAACAACAGCTTCGCCATGACAGCGATCGGATTCGATGGCAACTCTGACTTGGCAGCGTCAATCCCCCACGACTGGGGGAACATGACGATCCACGGCCGTGTCTATCATCGCATCCTGTCAGCCGAGGACCATCCGATTGTAGGGCTTATGTTCGATAATGCTGGAGCCAAAAAAGAGCTGGACAAACGAGTCGGCGAGATGGGCGGCAGGTCGGCGAGAGAGCAAGAGATCTATAAGTACCTAATCGATCAACTCAAGGTGACACACATCTTTTAACGGCGTGCAGGGAGAGACAGACAGCGGGTGCTTTGTGTGTGTCTGTCACTGTGTCAGGAAATACTCCATGAGAACAATCCGTTCGTACGAGACCTTCATGCTTTCGGCCGGTTAGCAGAGAACGGCCGGCAGGACATCATCCTGCAGTTCAAGTTCAAGCCAGAAGCAGACGACGTCTGCATCGTCCTGCCCTGCTCGACGTCCGCCTACCTTCCACAGCAGCGGAAGGTCTTCATCTCTTTGAAGAGGTCGGGGCACAGAGGCGATGCGATGGAGTTCGTCGATGTGCTCTCGCATGTGTACGAGCCGCTCCAGTACCCGCTGCTGTTCCTGAAGGGCACTCCCGGGTGGTATCCATCGATGCCTGTGGAATAAAGGTCGGCAAGAGGAGACACGCTGTCTGTCTGACAGCCACGCGAAGATCAGGGCAAGTGCATCCCTGTGTTGCTGTGTGTGCCTGTCTCCTTTTCAGAGGCAACTTCCATCTGTTTGCCGAGAGCTCCGAGATTAAGGACATGATCGATCGCAAGTTCTACACGCGGGCGTGGACGGACCGCGACATCCTGGAGGGGCACGTGAAGCGGTAGGACCGCTACTGGACACAGATGCGTTACATGCGGCAGCGACGTGCTGAAGCTGAGCGAGGCAGAGAAGGAGCGGGACAGCGCTGCGCGAGAAATGCAGGATGACTTCGAATGTGATGGGGTGGATGTGACGGAGCAGGCCAAGGGAGGCTTTGTTCTGCTGCCAGGCAGCTTCGTGGGCAGCGAGCGGTATTACAAGCGACTCTGTCAGGACGCCTTTGCTATCGTTGCGCAGTACGGCAAGCCGTCGTGGTTCATCATCATCACATGCAATGGCAACTGGCCCGAGATCCAGGAGAAGCTTCAATCGGGTAAGTGTGGCAGTGAGTGAGGGAGACACAATCCGGCGGCTTACTTGCATGGATCAATGCCTATGTGCGTTCGGCTGGCTGTGGCTGCGCAGGGCAAACAGCGTATGATCGCCCCGACTTGACCAGTCGTGTCTTCCACCTCAAGCTACGCTCGCTGCTGCAGCGTCTCCGGGACGGCCCCCTCAGCCGAGCTCTCTATCTGATGGCTGTGATCGAGTACCAGAAGCGAGGGCTCAGCCACGCGCACATCAGCGTGCGCAATGAAGAGCACCCGAGCTGCGGTGCTGATGTGGACAAGTTCGTCTGCGGCGAGATGCCTCGGCATAATCCGCAGCTCAGGAAGCTCGTGGAGAGCTTCATGGTCCACAAGTGCAGCGCGCGATGCAGGGACGAGGCGAGCCTGCGCGAGTATCACCGCTGCAGGAATGCGAACGAGCCAGTGGCCGAGCGGTGCAAGTACGGCTTCCCTCAGCCGCTCTGCGACGAGACGCACTTCGACGGGCGAGGCCGTTGCGTGTACCGGCGACGCCACGAGGAGGATAGGTGGGTGCCACCGTACTCCCCCGAGCTGCTTGCCGAGTTCAACTGTCATTTGTACGTCGACTGCGCTGCCTCTACGAATGTCATCAGCTACATGTACGCAGGCAGAGACAACGCAGACAGTGAGACAACAAGCCAAGAGAGAAACCCACATTGGAGTGGCTTCTCTGCTGCTGCTTGCGTGTGTCGGTCTGCAGGTATAAGTACATGTACAAGCCCGAGAAGAGCGCCTTTCTCATCAGCGTGGAGCACGAGAAGAAGCGCAAGCAGCGAGCGGCCAAGGCGGATGCCGGCGAGGCTTCCGAATCCGAGCAGCAGAAGAAGCGACGCCGGCAACAGGTGGCGTCGCTCCTCACCAACCACCAGACTGCACATCCAGCGCAAGAGCAACAACGAGACGAGATCCGCGACTACCAGCAGGGCCGCGTCCTTTGTGCCAGCGAGGCGTGCCACCGCATCTTCGGCCATCAGATCCACTGGACTCAGCCGTCCGTGACGACGCTGCTCGTTTACCTCCCGGCCGAGCGACCAGTCGTTCAACGAGTGTCGGGGCGAGGCGAGACGGGGCGGGTCTTCATGCCCGGCCTCAGCATGATCGATCACTGGCTGAATCGGCCGGACGCCACCAGGAGAATCAACAATGAGGACGTGGACTTCGATCAGATGACTTATCAGCAGTTCTTCCGTCGCTTTGCGATGAAGAAGGACCGAGCTCGAGACCCACAAGAAGCGGATATGGCGGGCGAGAATGCTGATGCCCACGAGTCGGCGACAGCCCGTGAGATGCGCACCAAGACGGGCCACGGCTTTTATCAGCGGCGGCGCTGGGAACAGCACTGCACGCGGCTGCAGAGCGCCTTCGCGATGCAGGGAGAGCGCTACTACCTTCGACTGCTTCTGAAGGGCTCTCAGGCAAAGGGGAGCTTTGAGGTAAGTGGCGGAGACACAGAGTATGCATATGGCAGCGATGGTTCGATCGTTGCTGTGTGTCTTCAATGTGTCTCTCAGGCGATTCGCACTATCGATGGGACCTGCTACTCAACCTTCAGCCAAGCTGCGAAGGCAGCAGGGCTACTGGAGGGGCAGACCTACGTCGAGAACGTCATGAGAGAGGCCGTCGAAGAGCAAGCTGTCCTGCCCTATCAGCTGCGCTTCTTATTCGTCGTGCTGATCCTCAACCACGAGTGTGCCGCCGCCGACATCTTGGAGAAGTACCGCGAGTTTATGGTGGACGATTACGAGGAAGTCGACGATCCTGAGGCAGCTTACGAGCGCCTGTTACGGGAGATCTGTGAGGACCTCCAGGAGTGCGGCATGACCAACACAGAATGCGGCCCGCCAGAGCCACAGCACATCCCTGCTGAAGAGCAAACCGAGCGCAAGAGCTACGGCAGCCTCACCACTATCAGGCAAAGCTACGACAGGGTGCATGACATGGTCGAGAAGGTCGCCGAGCAGAAGGAAGTGTTTGAGGACATCATGGCCCACATCTACCCCCGCAACGGTGACAGCCCGGAGCCTTTTTGTCTGCTCATCAAGGCGCCAGGTACACAAATGGTTCCATGCAGGCAAGCATCGCTCATCGTTCCTCCTGTGTCTGCGACCGGTCAGGTGGTGCGGGGAAGACGACTGTTCTGCGCTGCGTGCTCTCGGCCGTGCGCAGCCGCGGCGACATCGCCCTCGCCTCCGCAACCACTGCACTCGCGGCTCTCAACTATGTCGGTGGACACACTGCTCACGGCCTGCATAAGATCCCCGTGGTGGACGACATAATGAAGGAGAACCTGCGCTGCACAGTGAGCAGAACTTCGCAGAAGGCCGACCTGCTGCGAAAGGCCAAGGTCATCGTGTGGGACGAGATCAGGTAGGTTCGGGGCCGCACATCATAACGCGTCCAGTCTCTTCGTTTGCATCCATCCATCCATCCCTTCCTGCAGCATGGCGCACCGGAAGTGTATCGAAGCGGTCGACCTTATGCTGCAAGACATCATGGAATGCAATCTGCCGTTCGGCGGCAAGGTCTTCGTTTGTGCGGGCGACTTCCGGCAGCTCCCGCTCGTGCTGCCGCGACACGAGGACTGCAACGAGACAACAATCTTCCACGCGTCTTTGCGGTCGTCTGACCTGTACGACGAGTTCATTGTGCGTGAGTTGAAGCAGATCATGCGCTCAAAGAATGACACCGCATACACGAACATGTGCCTCAAGGTACCGCATCCGGACATGTGTGTGTACATCGCATGGTGCATGTGTCTGGGTCTGCCTGTATGCGTGTCTCTTCAGGTGGGCGACGGGCGCCAGCGACGTTTCGTGCAGATTCATTCGTTGAGAAGGACCCCTCCCTGCGCCCCGAAGACGCCTCCGACTGGATCGAGCTCGATCAGCAACACTCCCACAGCCAGGAGGACGCCATCGAGTTCGCATTCCCTGACCGGCTCTACGAGCGTGATCCTCGAGCATGCGCCAGCCGAGCCATCCTGTGTCCGACGAATGAGGCAGTGGACGCCATCAACAACACTATCATCGACCGCATGGACGGCCAGCTCTGCACGCATGTCGCTCGCGAGCGCTATCTTGAGGAGGACTACCAGGCAGGCCACCATGACGAGGACTTCCTCGCGGGTCAGAACGAGTCCCCCAAGCCGCCCCACACTCTGCAGCTCAAGCGAGGCGTGGTATGCCTGGTGCTGCGCAACATGTCTTGGCGCTACGGGCTGTCCAACAACGAGAAGGTCATCTACAAGGGGCCGCGAGGCAGCAGCATGATCGAGGTGCAGAAGGTCGGGGGAGGCAGCTCACAGTAGAACACCTTTGTGCTGCCACGCATCAACTTCACCATCCAGCCGCCCAACTTGCGCAACCTGAGGTTCAATCGAGCCGTGTCCCCTTGTGCAGTCGAAGCCTGGGCTCGGCCGCCTTCGGCGGCCTCGCCCTCTAAGGTTTCTTCTTTCTTTTCCGTTTCTCCTTTTCCTTCGTTTCTATTCTCTTCGTTCGGCTACGACCGAAGTCGCCTCATCACACACATATCTGCAGGCAAGCAGGCAGGCAGGCACACCGACACAGCACGGAATGAATGAACGAGTGGAATGGATGGCGTGTGCGGACCTACCTAGCAGCGTCTTGTGTAAGTACGCTATGATCTTCCTGTCTGGCTTATTCTCATCTCCATGTATGTGTTAGTACCTGTTTGCTTGCGTGTGTCGATGCATTGCATGGCTGGTGTGCTGCAGTGTGGCAAAACGAGGGCCTGCATACCATCAGCACACACACACAGGTCGATTGCCTTTCCGCCCCTCCTTGTGAGTGATGTGTCGAGGTCTCTCCGCACCTGTGGATGGTGGTGTGACGCCCTTGACGCC
>CDMY01000326.1:64472-80809 GCA_001179505.1 Vitrella brassicaformis | reverse complement strand
GGGGGGGGGGGGGGCGATGGGGAAGTGGCCGGCTCACGTGCGACGGTCTCATTGAGCTCGATCCGCAGCGTCTCGATGTTGCCCATCGTCAGCCACCACATCTTCTCCTACACACACACATACAGAGAGAGAGTCATGCACCCACAGCCACGCCCACACCTTCCCCACAGCCACGTACCACCTCCGACAGCCCGGCGCTGTTGTCGATCATCATCCACGACAGAATCACCGCCCCGACTGCGATAACGATCCCCACCAGGATGCCCAGGCCGCCGTTGAGCACAGAGGGCAGGGCGAAGCCGAAGATGGTGCCGACCACACAGGCGCCGATGTAGCCGAAGCCGAAGATTAGGGTCGCTGGCTTGCCGATCTTCTCGAACTGGTCGTCCGTCTTGGCGAAGAAGCCCACCTAAACACATAGGAGAGGGAAGTGGGCGTGTCTGTCTCCCTCTCTGTTTGCCTGTCTCTGTGTCTGTCTGTGTGCCTACGGCGGCGGACTGCACGAGGCCGTTAAACAGCGCCAGGACCGACGCAAGATACCAATCCACTGCACACACACATGACACACACATGACGGCGGACGGCATCAGTCCATGATGTGATGCCCTACCTGTGTCAAGCAGGTGCAGCCCAATGTCCGTCACGTAGAAGAGCGCAATCGCGAAGAAGATGAGGCACACCACCCCCACAAACACCGTCCGCCTGGTGCGGTGAAAGAGCACCGAGTCGTGCAGCGGCGTGGCCCAGGCCTCGACGAGCGAGAAGGCGCTGTCGATGCCGAGCAGGAAGAGGGTCAGGAAGAACAGGGCGCACAGGATCTGCGCACCGACGCCCGGGATCTGCGCGAGGCCGACTGGGTAGGTCTGGAAGGCGAGGCCCATCCCGCCGGCAGGCATTTCGTCGAAAGCAAGACCTGCACACACACACACACACACAGAGAGAGAGAGAGAGAGAGCAGAGAAGCGCCCGCTCATTGTAAATAGTTTCCTCCTCTGTGTGTGGGGGGTGGTGGTCTCTCTCTCTGTCTCTCTCTCTGTCTCTCTCTCTCTGTCTCTCTCTGTCTCTCTCTCCGTGTGTGGGTGGGTGTGTTGACCCGCTTGGTTGGCCAGGTAGCCGAGGATGGCGAAGACGGCAAATCCGCAAAGGAAGGCCACCACGAAGTCCGCAATGGCCACAATGACGGCGTCCTGAGCTACGTTCTGGTTTGTCTTGTTGTACGACGCGTCTACACACACACACGCACATATATCAGACGTGTGTGACGGTGTGTGTGGGTGTGGGTGGGGATTGCTTACATGCCGTCATGATACCCCAGCAGACGCCGATCGAGAAAAACACCTGGCCGACGGCGTCGGACCACACCTGCGGCGTCTCGGTTAACGACTTGACATCCCACTCGCCTGTGCGACCACACACACACACACACACACAGAGAGAGAGAGAGAGAGTGAGTGGGCCTGAGGCTTCTTCTTATGTATGCACCAGCCAGGCACCTATGTAGGCCTTGATGCCCATTCCGCTGCCTGGCAGTGAAAGGCCGACGGCCATCAAAGCGATGAGGAGCAGGAAGGGCAGCGTCATTGTCACGTAGACCACATAGCCGGTGATGGAGGGGCCCTGGAAGATCTGCACGATAACACAGACACAGCCACCCAACGCATACACACACATACACATACCTCTCTGTGTGCCTTCTCGTGTGTGCGCGGGTCACCAACCGAGAAGTAGACGCAGCACCAGACGACGACAATGGCCACGACGAGCCCCCACACGAGGGTGGTGGGGGGGCTGTCGGGGGGAGACATATTCAAGACGCTGTCCTCAAAGAAGGCCGATGCCTGCAAAACCACACACACACACACACACACACAGGTTGTTATGGGTGTGCGTATGTTTCTTTGACTTGGCGCGTACGCACCCTGGCAACGAGGGCCTGCTTGCACCCCTCGGTGGCTGAGAAGGTGCATGCCCCGATGGCGAGGCACTGGTCCTCTGTGACGGCCTCCATGCACCGCTGGATCTCCTCCGTCTGCACCCAAACACGCATACGGACACATCACGTGCGCGTGGACAGGTCCGATCAGCCAGCGCATTCTGTGTGTGGGTGCGGGTGTGGGTGTGAGAGTGACCTTGGTAGTCCAGGGCATGTCGGCCTTGAAGCAGTTGACC
Organism: Vitrella brassicaformis; assembly: GCA_001179505.1. Classification (NCBI taxonomy): domain Eukaryota; family Vitrellaceae; genus Vitrella; species Vitrella brassicaformis. Next base: position 78,640 of record CDMY01000326.1, on the reverse strand, counting down.
AAGTACACTAACGCGTAGGCAATGATGGCCGTGTAGTATGACGATGTCTGCCAGCCAGACACACACGCGCAGACACACAAAGAGAGAGCACAGAGAGAGAGAGAGGGATGCATACGAGAGTTTGATGGCGACTGTCCCTCTCTCTCTCTCTCTCTGTGTGTGTGTGCGTGTGTGAGTGTACCATGATGGATCCCCATGGCGCCGAGTAGCCCACGCCGACCATCCGCTTGTTGACGCGACTGAAGGCCAATGCGTGGCCGCCCTGATACACCTGACCTGCACCACCATCACGCAACACAACACAAGACAACACAACACGCGCGTATGTGTCGACACACACGTGTGCAGATCCGCGTGACGTGTCGATGTGCAGTTACCGAGTGCGAACTCGGTGGTGAGCATGGGGATGCCCAGGAAGAACAGCGCGAGCAAAAAGGGGATGAAGAACGCCCCGCCTGCACATGGACGGTGGACGGATGGAAAAGACAGACAGACACAGTGAGAGAAGCACGCACACACATACACACACACACGCACTGACCTCCATAGCTGTAGCACAGGTATGGGAATCTGCGCATACAGACAGATGAACACAGACAGGCAGACAGACAGACCAATGCAATGCATCCTTCGGGCTGTGTGCATGTGCACAGTCCGCCGTTGTTCCCCCCAGCCCTCCCAGGATACTCACCGCCACAAATTGCCCAGACCTGCAGACACAGACACACACAATCATCACGACCCCATACCACGCAGATCATCTTCCATCCCTCCCTCTCTCCCTCCCTCAGTGCGTGCGGCTCCCTCCCTCCCTCCCTCCCTGACTCACCGACAGCCGAGCCGACTGCCGCTGTGATGAAGGCGAATCGGCTCGCCCAGCGGTCACGCCCCTCCTCGCCCTTGGCAGCTGTCATCGTGCGTGAGAGATGGGGATGCAGATGCTTGTCCTTTCACTCGTTTTCGGCAGATCTTTGGCACAGCCGTAATGTTTGGGCTCTCCTCCACCCCAATGTAAGCCTCCTTGCCTTTTGCTTCTCTGCGGAGAAAAGCTCGCAAAAAGCTCGCGTCCTTTTTCTCCCCCGCATGGCAACGGAGAGGAAAGGCGAGTCGCTTACCATGGAAAATGGCGGCTGCGACGATTTGGAGCCGCTGCCATTCATCGGCCGCCCAGCAATTGACAGAGAGCTGCAGAAGGCCGACGAGGCGCTCGCCGCCATCGAGCAGTCAGCCAAACAGATGCGCAAGAAGCTGCGGCAGCAAGCCAAGACGATCAAGGACCTGATCACGAGCAATGGCGGACAGCCGATAGTGACGGCGCCGTTGAGTGAGGAGATTGAGATCAACGTGGGCGGGACGGTGCTGTGTGTGCCGCGCAAGCCGCTGCTGCTGCCCGGCGTGAGCGACTCGTTCATCGCCTATCTGCTGCTGCACCATCTGGATGGGCTGCCCAAGGACACAGACGGCCACCCGTTCCTCGACGCTGATCCAAACTACATCGACTGGTGAGCCAGTCGACACACAGAGAAGGGGGCAGGGCAGACGGGCTCACGCGCAATGCTGTCTGTTGTATCTGTTGGTGTCAGGTTGTTCAACGAGGTGGCCAGCGTCGGTGTGGCCGATGCACAAGCCGAGACGACCGAGATCGTCCTCACACCGCCGCACGACAGTGACAGCTCCTCCCTCTTCTGGCATGAGTTCCTCTTCACCACCATCACCGGCCTCGACATCGACATGCCCACAGACCCGCCGCCGCGAGCCGATGACGACCACATGGAGGTGGACGACCAGCAGCAGCAGGAAGCGCGAGAGCAGCAACAGGACCACGAGGGCTGGAACGACGAGGGTGAGAGTGAGGATGCGGCCGACCACCTGGTGGACCTCCACAACAGCATCGCAAGCCTCGATGCATCAGTGGGGCGGCTGGGCGGCGTAGAGGCGGACCTGGTCTGGTTCCACAAGCTCGTGAAGCGGTTGCTGGCGACTGACGAGGGAGGGGAGGGCGATGAGATCAAGAGCGTGCGGGTGATGGGCAAGACGGTGTCGACCACCGAGGCCACACTGGCGCGTGTTGGCAGCGACAAACTACTCTACAGGACATTCCACAGGTGGGCAACACAACACCAGCAACACAGCCGCAGCAACAGGAACAGCAACAGCGTTGCGCTCTTCGCTCTGTGTCTGCAGTGGTGCGCCTGTGATTTCCATCTCGCCTTCGCATCTGATGAAGGTCGTCGACTTCGCCCGCAGACAACGGATCGCACCCTTCGACACTCTGGTCATGCCGCCGACATCGACCAGGACCAAGCAGATTCGGACGGACACTGAGATGCATGGGCTGAAGTACGAGCCCCTCTGCAGCGGCGTGGCGGGGGGCAACTTGGTCATCGAGACGGCCGAGGAGTGGGGCGAGGTGCTCAACATGACGGGCAACACCTCACCAATGCCGTCACTCTTATACAAGTCAGCGAGCCACAAAAGGCGGCAACGGAAGGGCCCTGAAGATCTGCCTTCGGGTGTGTCTGTTGTGTGATGTCCGTCAGGTCGAGTCGTGACACGTTTGCCTATCCCTCCTTCCTCGACAAGGTGGTGGGCAAGAGCGGCCTCCTCTTCGCCCTCCGACATGGCGACACGCACCGATTCGGATGCTTTGTCGACGGAGAGGTCAAGCTACCCGCTGACCCCACAAAGACCAACGGGTACGAGGCGCCGGTCTTCCTCTACGCGCTGTCGGGTGCGTACGAGACGCCGACCAAGATCGAGGTGCCGGAGGAGGACAGGCAGATGGTGTCTGTGGCCGGCACACAGGGGGTGGTGGAGAACGACGAAGGCCAGCCGCGTGCCAATGTGAGCATCGGCGGCGGCCATCTGTGGCTGGGACATGGCCGTCCTGGCCCGGGGCCGACCTCAGCAGCTGCCAGCAGTGGATCAACAGGGATGAGCTGTCGGAGGGATACAAGGGGACGATCAGTGTGCAGGGCAAAGGCACACTGGCGCAGTCCAAAGACTTCACGTGCGATGAGATGGAAGTGTGGCAGGTGAGTGGGTGAGGGGGCGGGGAGGGCACATATCAATGGCTGGTCGTGGCCCAACGCTGCTGTATGTGTGTGTGCAGGTGGTGAGCGGCTGAACCGACCGACGGCACTCATATAGACAGCGACAGAGGTCGGTGAGACAACACTGCACCAAAATACCACCGGCAGAGAGAAGCAAACACACTGCTGGCCTTGTTGTTGTCGCTCTCTCTCTCTCTCTCTCTCTGTGTGTGTGTGTGTGTGTGTGTGTGAGTTGCAGGTGTCTTGTGTGATGGAGGCCGCTACTGGGCAGCTTCATAGCACAAAGTTGATGGTAGACAGACAGACAGAGAGATCAGAGGTGGAGGGACAGAGAGAGGGCGGCGGCTGGCTGACTACGTAGTGAGTGGGACTCTACCGCATTGGTGCTATCTATGCATGGCTCGTCAATCTACACCTGTAGATACAATGAGTACGTTCACCATGCACACGTCATTCATTCAATCTTCACACATCCATCCATCAATCTGCGTATGTGCCTTACACGTGCGCGACTGACAGACAGAGCAAGAGAGAGCAAGATGCTTGGTCGTCTTGTGGCCTTCTTTGTCAAGCTAATGGTCAAGCTAATACGTCATTTCATGCAGAATAACTCCAGAGACGCACGCACACACACACACACACACACAACACAGAAAGATAGTTCTTCCTCGCCGCCGCCTTGCGCACTCGCCGGCCATGTAGATTTCTTCACATTATCGGCGGCATAAAGGGGCCAGCTGATATAAAATGTAGGCACCGATACTGTCTGGCACCTGCAGCAATAGGTGGACGCACAGGCGGCCCCTCGAGCACCTTCTTGGCGCGCTGGATCCATGTCTCCCCATCGGTGAGGAGCTGGGTGGCCTTGACGCCGTGCGGTGGGAGGGGAGACGGGAGGGAGGGCGTGAGCTCCGCGATGGCCGCGTACTGACGCATGCTGGCCTCAGGCAGATACTCCCAGAGCCGGGAGGGGTCGCGCGGCCGGCGAGGCATTCGCTGGAAGGGAATGTTGGACTTGGGCATCGGCTGGAAGGGGATGTTGGACTTGAAAAACGGCCTCGACATGCAGACCGCGAAGCATGCTGAAGGGCAACCATCATCATGGTACGTCTGAGTGCCGCCTGTCTCCATGGACATGCCCCTATTGCTCACCGACGTGTCGGCCAGCGCAGCAAGTGGCGGGCCATATCAACATCCGCAAGGGGTGCTGGTGGCATGACAACGTCGGCAGGCGGCAGCACAGCAGGTGGTGGGACCTGGGGTGCGATCGGCACTACAGGTGGCATCTCGACGGCCACAGCAGCAGCAGCAGCAGCAGCAGGAGGGTCTCCAACAGGAGGGGCCACCGGCACAGCGACAGGCACATGGACAGGGTCAGCAGCCGGGGCGGTTGCTGGTCTGCAGGTGGGGGCGGCTGGTCTGCCGGGGGGGTTGGGGGCGGCAGCAGATCCTCAACCGGGAAGCCGCGGTCGGCGTACGCAGTCTTGAGCTGTGTGAGGGCCGGATCGTTGAAGTACTCATGCGATAGCAGCTGTGCGGCGCTCCAGCGCTGTGGGGCGAAGCAGAGACACCTACAAAAGGAGGCCACAAACAAACAGACAGATAGACGGACGAACAGACAGACAGACAGACGGGGAGACATGAGAACGACAAAAGGTACATTCTGTAATCTCTCTTCTCTCTCTCCCCGCCACTCACTTGATTGGAGTAGAAATCGACGGCCGTCTCATCCAGCGCTCTAGCGGTCCAGTTGCGGATCATACTCTTGTGGTGTTGTTCGGTGTGGGGCGGTGTGATCAGCCAGGGCAGCTGCAAATCCACCTGGCCCACCGTCCTATCCATCTGGGGCATCTCGGCCTCCCCGGGCAGGCCCATGAAATGGGCGTGACGCTCCGCCTCCTTTGTGAAGTATTCCTCCTCCGTCATGCCCCCCGGACGGCCATAGTTGGCCGGCACCTCGTACAGCGGCTCACCGATGTGAGCCTCGTAGAAGAGCTGGCCGAACTGGTAGATGTCGGCTTCAAAGGGGCTGTTGCGCCTGAGAATCGAGAAGTCTGCACACAAAGAGACACGAGAGAGAGAGAGAGAGAGAGAGAGAGACGCCATCACACAAGGAATGAATGACCCCTTCTTATCACAGTCTCTTGTCTTGCCAGTATCCTCATCCTTACCGGCGTCGGGGTTCATGGCCATCAAGGCCTGTTTGAAGACCCCTTCTGGTGTGTAGTACCCCGGCGTCCCCACCAGCTCCCCCTCCCCCTCCTGCTGCCAGTCGTCCCCATCCGGGTGAGTCGCGAAGCCGAAGTCAATCAGCTTGACCGCGTCCAGGTCGGTGAAGACTCTCGATCGGTCGCCGAAGAGGTTGTCGGGCTGCAGATCTCTGTGCGCCATGCCCTTCTCGTGCAGCCACGCCAGCACCATGAGCGTCTGGAAGGCGAGCGCCTTGATCTCCGCCGGGTCGAGCAAATGGGGGGATGGGTTGCCGCCCTTCTTGCTGACGTAGCGGCCGAGTGGGTACTGGTTTGGCGCCTCGAAGAGCTCCATCAGCGCCCACGAGTCCTCCCGACGTTTGGATCCTGCCACTGCCAGTCACCCCCGGCGCACAGCAAATACTTTGACCACATTGGGGTGCTCGTCGGCCTCGTCCGCCAGCGAGATGAGGAAGGCGCACTCATTTCGGCCCGGGTCCCTGAGGTCATTGTAGGTTGGCTTGTTCATTACCTTCAGCCCCTTCCACACGTGTGGGTCAGCTGCGGTGTTGTCGCGGACCTTCCAGAGCGATGCGCAGCCGCCGCCAGCAAATGGCTGGGCCGAGTCGAACGTGAAGCGGCCATTCGTGAACTCGTAGCCATCGCAGTCTAAGGGAAAAGCTTGAGCTGCGGCCGCCGCCATGACGTGAGCAGCGGCGGGTCTGCCGCCAACTCACTCCGATAGAAACTCCCAAGGCGATAAAGAAGAAAAGCTGTGGGGCTGGGGTGGGTCGATTGAGCAAGTTGGTCTTGAGAAGAAGACAATGGACGCAGAGCTGCAGCAGGCGGCTGCTGTTTGGTCGCTGCAACAGCGTTCGTTTGAATGCCAGAAATGATAGCACTCGAGCGGTCTTCGGACAATTTTTTGCACGACTGGGCGACCCACAGCACCACTGCCAATGCCGCGCGGGTGAGACGCTCGTTACGGCCGTGTACTATCGGTTTGACGTCTGGATTGCCTGCACGGGCAGCAACAGTAGGCGTTAACACACTTGTAGGCTGTGTGTTGTTGCTTGTGCAGGGAGGAGGACGTCCGACCGTTCGGAAAAAGACATACTGTCGTAGTTCTAACGGCTGTCTCCGTTCTGTCCCCGGGCGAGGATTTGCAGAACCGGGACGGGTTGGTGCTGACAATTTCAGTACGATATGTGTCACATATTAGTCCATAGACTGCTTGATGATGTCCTCGAGCCCGCCGTCGCATCTGCCTGGAAAATGATCAGTGACACTTGGCCAGGATTCCCAGGAAAATTCATTTTTGCGAGACCGGTAGGGGGCCCCCACTTGCCCATGCGAGATGGCGAGCCCCTGGTTGCTCTCAACTTCCGCGGATCCGTCGCATCCTTCTCCCCTCAAAATGCTGTCGCTCAAGAGTCTGGTGGTCTTGGCGACGGTGTGCGGCGCCGACTTGCTTGCTGTGCCTCCAGTGAATGCCCACTGGCAGCATCCGTCTCACGCCCTTGAGCAGTCAGGTACAGGCACCGCTGCTACATGTCACAAGCAAGCGGTCAAACCAAGAGATACATGCACCATGGCTATGTCCCAGACACACAGGAGCTTGAGAACCCGGCCGAGTCTGAGGAGCACACCACATTCGTCGTCCTCGGTACGTATGCACGGGCAAATGCACCTGTACATGCCGCTTGTTGCCAAACAGGCGCATCCGGCGATCTGGCCAAGAAGAAGACATAGTGAGTGAGAGAGCCAGGATGCACAGACAGACAGACAGAGAGACCGCTGTGGGTGCGTGGTGTGCGTGTCAGCCCGGCGCTATTCAGCCTCTTCTGCGAAGGCCGGCTGCCCCGCAACTTCACGATCGTGGTACGCACGCCACGCTCCACAAAATTTGTGTTACCTATTTGTGTTACCGCACCCGTTCGTCCATGTGTGTGTGTGTGTGTGTGAAGGGCTACGCGCGCAGTGACCTCTCATTCGACGACTTCTGGGAGCGACTCTCACCTGGACTTGCGTGAGCACCCTTTCCTCTCCCCTAGTGCAATCCATTCGCTCATTTGTGTGTGTGCGTCAGGAAGGTGAGTGCGTTTTTCGGCAACCGGTCGGCCCGTCACCGGGGCATGTCGCACATCTGCCTCTCCCCCGACACGTTCAGAGAGAGATGCTCCTACTTGTAAGGCTCGCAGGCCACACACACACACACACACACACACAGAGAGAGAGAGAGAGAGAGACTTGTTTGCCACGCCACGACACTTGCACACATCCACCTGTGTGTGTGTTCTTCTCTGTGTTTGTCGATGGATCGGTGGGTGGTCCAGCCGTGGTCAGTACGGGAGTCCCGACGACGCAGCCCGGCTGGACAAGCTGCTTCAGAAGGAGCACGAAGCCAAATTCGCACGGGCGAACCGGATGGTACGTACACACGTGTGGATGATCGATCGATGCATAGCCCACGTACTGTATACACCTCTATCTACCTCTCTCTGCACACACTGTGTGCGCGTGTGTATGCAGTACTATTTGGCGCTGCCTCCCAGCCTGTTCGCAGACGCAGTGAGGGCCCTGAAGCCACTGGCATGGAGCCAAAAGGGTGCGCTTGCACGAATGAATTGTTCCTGCGGGCCATATGGATGGATGTGCACATGACAGGATGGAATCGCGTCGTTATTGAGAAGCCCTTCGGCCACGACCTGCCGTCGTCCGACAAACTCGCCAGCGAACTCATGGCCGTGCTCGAGGAGAAAGAGGTGGGACCCACACAAGTACGTACAAGTGTCGTTGCCTCTGTTTGCGAATGAATGAGTATACGTGTGTGTCTGTGTGTCGGGTGTGTTGTAGACGTATCGGATCGACCACTACTTGGGCAAGGAGATGGTGCTGGACCTGATACCGCTACGGTTTGGCAATGTCGCCTTCACACCCATCTGGAGCAACCACTACATTGACAGCCTCAGAATCACATTCAAGGAGGTCAGTTGGCCATCAGCATGACCCACACCGAGCGAGCGACACACGTTCTGGTATCTTTGCGTGAGTGTGTTGGATGGGGTATGGTGTTCTGGTGTGTGAAGAACATCGGCACGGAGGGCCGTGGGGGCTACTTCGACAAGGTGGGGATCATCCGCGACGTCATGCAGAACCACCTGCTGCAGGTGAAAGGCATATACGCTCACACGGCTGGGTGGTCTATGTATCTATGTGTGTGTGTGTCTGCGTCTGTAAAGATGTTGACATTGGTGGCGATGGAGCGGCCGGCGTCGCTGCTCGATGAGGACATCCGCGACGAGAAGGTCAAGGTCCTCAAACAAATCGGACCTATCAGTAAGCCCCAGGACACCCATATGCATCACGTACGCTGACAAAGTGATTGATGGATGGATGGATGGGTCACGCGTGTGACCAGAGACGGAGCATGTGGTGCTGGGTCAGTACACTCGATCGGAGGACGGCAAGACGCCAGGATATAAAGACGTGAGCCACCTAGTGCATGTGTCTCACGTCTTGTCCGTGTATGTGTGTGTGTGTGTGGCAATTTGATTTGCAGGACCCCGGTGTGCCGGCTGACTCGCAGTGCCCCACGTTCGCGACGCTGGTCATGTTCATCAACAACGAGAGATGGGCCGGCGTCCCCTTCATCATGAAGGCGCGCACCGCACACACTCACCCTCATGACATACATACGAACCTGCGTGCGCGCATACGTGTGTCTATGTCCTTGCAGGCAGGCAAGGCGCTGGAGGAGCGGATGGCTGAGGTGCGGATTCAGCTCAAGGACGTCCCTGGCGGGTATGGATGTCGTGGGCGTGCACCACACACACAGGGGAGGGAGAGAGAGACAGAGAGAGAGAGACGCACACACAACACCTGCCCTGCCTGTCTGCGCCGTATTTGCGCCGTTCGTTGTGTTGCGCTTCAGTTTGTTTGGCGAGTTGGCGAGGAACGAGCTCGTCATCAAGGTAGGTAGGCCGACCAGCTGTCTCCGTGCGAGCACGTGTGCCCCCTTCCTCCCTCCCTCCCTCCCTCCCTCTGTCTGTCTGTCTGTCTGTCTGTCGACTGACTGCATATATATTGCAGGTGCAGCCGAACGAGTCCGTGTACCTGAAGATCTACGGCAAGCAGCCGGGGCTCAGCAACGAGGTCGTGCAGACAGAGCTCGACCTCAGCCTGCACGACCGATTCGACATCGACAGACTGCCCGACGCGTACGAACGGCTCAGTCTCGACTGCCTCAACGGTACAGTACACAGTTTACACCCACACAGCACAGACATTCATCAGACTGGCTCCCTCCCTCTGTCTCTGTGTCTGTCTGTCTGTCTGTCTCTGTCCATGAAGGCGACAAGCGGAACTTCGTGCGAACAGACGAGCTGCGGGAGGCCTGGCGGATCTTCACCCCCATGCTGCACACCATCGACGGGCTTGCAGGGGGCGACGCCACGCCTGTGACCGTCCACACGTACCCCTTCGGCTCGCGCGGCCCACCCGACAGCGACGCACTCGTTCAGCACTTTGGGTACAAACAGACCACCGGCTATACGTGGAAGCCGAAGAAAAAGGGCGGCGCTGGGAATGAGTGACAAGTACACAAAGGAAGGGAGCTGTCTGCATGCAAGTGTGGCAAGTGTGATGTGAGTGTGTTTGAGTGAGTGGCGTCTGTCGGTGTGGTGACGTCAGGTACGCCATGTATCGGCAGCAATACAATGAGCGCAGGCAGGCAGGCAGGAAATACGTATGCCTGCACGCATGGGTGGACGGATTGAGAGGTCGGTTGGTTTCTGAGACTTGTTGTGCGTTTCTGAGACACAATGTGTCCTCACTGCGTGGACGGATCTGACATGCATGAGGTTTCTGAAACGACATATGTCATCATCTATCCAAAGTCAAAGCTTTGGGCATAGCGACCTTCGTATCGAAGGCTGCACATTAATGGGCCGGCAAGCTAAGGCACTTCGGTCGGAGGAGGTAAGACACACACCTGGCCAGACACTTACGACATGGCTGTGTGTGCGCGGAGAAATTGCACCGCCACGCACCCTCCGTATGTATGAGTGTGTGTGCGCAGATACTCTTCCCTGTGTGTGTGCGCGTCAAAGTGCTGGTCGGGGTGTGGGCCGGTTGCCGGAAGAGACAGATAGAGGGAGGGAGGAAGGGGTTCCCGGCCCGTGACAATCGCTTTTTGCTCCGACGTTTTCGTTTCTGTGTGCGCGTACCAATCATGCTGGCTGACTCTCTCCATCTCTCCGATGTCTCTGTGTCTGCCTGTGTGTGCGTACCCATACTCACTTACTCACTCACTCACTTCTTTGCTCAGATGTGCGTTGACACAATCCTTTCCCTGCCTGTGTCTGTGAGGCGGACGGGCGGAAGGAATGGCGAGAGTGATAAGGGGGGCGGAGGGATGGGATACAGAAACAGATATACTGATATGTGAGACACGACAAACGTGGCGAGACAATCGAGCACAGCACTAACAACTGACGTCAACACAAAAACGTTGCATGCACGCACAGAGACACCCGCGTCGTGGCGTGTGTGTGTTGGTGCTGATTGGCTTCGATAGGAAAGGCGATATTGATGATCCTTTGCCGATCGGCCGGGCCGTCCCGTCAACAGACATCAGAAGCGGGTGCCCTTCCTCCTCTCTGTGCACAAACCACATACAGAGAGACCACACCAGACCAGATGTGGATGGACACACACACAGGTATGTACCCGAGAGGGGGGAGGCAGCGGGTGTGTACCTATACAGTGTTGTGTGGCGGCCTTGCCGGATGTGTGCATGTGATTGATTGATGCCTGTGTATGTGTGTGTGTGCGTCGTGTCACTGATTGATACATACGTGTGTTGCAAGTATTTTTTGTGTCTGTTGATGCATCCGATATGTGTCAAGACCATGCACACATGAATGACTGAATCAGATGAATCAATCAGTCGACCAGTGAGTGTCGCACGCACGCACAAGAAGCATGCAATGCGCGGGGTTGGTGTACACGCGACTGACTGCACACACACGCACACACATACACAGAGAGAGAAAAAGAGAGAGTAATCCGTCCATCCATCCATCCATCCATTTGTGCTATCTTCCTACCTCAGACGGCCATCTACGTGGTGTTGAGATCAGATCCGCTCAGTCGCTCCCCATCAACACACACCACCTGCACACACATTAACACAAAAGGCCATCGGTCACCTATCCGGTGCTCCCGTCGAGCTCCCAGGTGCCGTACCTGCCATATTTCCATATCGAGGAATGTGAAGCAGCTGGCGGTGGCCAGACACCCGTCGCCATCTCGATCGATCTTTCCGTGATACCCAGCAAAAGGTCCTTCGGCATCCGCTGATTGCAGCTGCTGAGGTCGGCTGCAGGACCATCATCACCATATCCGAGCCACAGATAGCCGTCACCAATGCAGACATTCGCACGCGGCCGCTCCTTGTCGTCCTCCACCGCCCCCTCTGTGCCGGCCACCGCCACCTCCTGGTCCTCCTCTGGCACATCGATCTTGGTCGGTGCATTGTAAGCGCCACTCAGCGAAAAGAAGAAGACCGGCACACTGTAGTCGTCGGTGTCGTCGGGGTCGTCAGGTGATGTGAGTTCTCCATCGATGAAGGTGCCGAATCGGTGTGTGTCGTTGTCCTGAAGGGCGAACAGCAGGCCGCTCTTGCCCTGGGCGCTGCTGAGCATCTTGGGGTACGCCTTGCCATCACGACTGGACCTGACGACCACAACGGGCAACACATAGGTGCCAAGTTTCCTCTCCTTCCGTCTGAGTGATGCTCGTGTCACTTGAAGAGCAGCTCGGTCTTGGCGTTCTCTTTGCCGGTCATCTCGATGACGGCCTGCATCTCGTGGGGCAGCATCAGGGGCGTGTAGATGTCCGCCGTCTGCAGGCCGTACATCTGCAGATCGACTTGCAGCTGGTGCTGATTGCTGGGCGGGGCGGTGGGCGCTCGCACACGGGACCCTCGGGGAGCAATGCGCTGTCTTCGGGCGAAGTCGACGATCTTGGAGAAGTGGGCAGTCGAGATGCACGAAAGCGTCATACTCCTACAGGGAACAGAGAGAAGGGGAGGGTTTTGTGCCTTGCCGCGTGCGTGTGCTCTTCGCACCTGTCGAATGCCGTGCCCAGCGGTTTGTCCCGCCCGATGAAGGCCAAGGTGGCCTCGGTGGTCGACACCCTCTTGCCCATCACGCGCACGCTCCTGATCTCATCGGCCCCGCCGCCCTTCGACTTGAGGAACGGTCCCATCACAGCATGGAACTTGGTCAGCTCCAGCTCTGCTGACCACAGCCGATCCACCGCCGTCTCGAGGCTCTCGACACTCGTGCGCAGGTCGCTCAGGGGGTCATCGACAGCATCGGCCTTCTTGGCCCCACCGGCAGCGTCCTTCTTCTCTCCGAGATCGTCAGCTGACGCATCCTTCTGCTGCTGCTGCTGCGATGAGATCTTGTTGTCGAAGAAGAGGTCATGGTAGAAGGGGTCGGATGGCACACTGCTGTCGGGCCCTGGCTCGAAGACGATCTCCTTCGTCTCGCCCTGGGCATCTGCAGCACCGACGTTGGCAATCTCGTCAAACAACCTGACACCAACAGATACAGCAGGAGGTACAGCAGACAGCATTATGTTGACTTTGTGTGCCCTCCCTGCCCTCAGTATGTCGACTGGCTCACCAGTCCATGTAGATTGGGTCAGCGTCGATGAATGGCCGGCCCTTTGTGTCCTTGGGCAGCCCATCCAGATGGTGCAGCAGCAGATAGGCGACGAACGAGCCGCTCACGCCGGGCAGCAGCAGCGGCTTGCGAGGCACACACAGCACCGTCCCGCCCACGTTGATCTCGATCTCACCACTCAACGGGCCCGTCACCATCGGCTGTCCGCCATTGCTTGTGATCAGGTCGCGAATCGTCGCTGCTTGCTGCCGCAGCTTCTTGCGGATCTGTTTGGCCGACTGCTCGATGGCGGCGAGCGCCTCGTCGGCCTCCTTCAACGCTCTGTCAACACAATGGCGGCCGATGATTGGCAGCGGCTCAAACTCGTCGCCATCGTCTTCAGACACCTCAGGTGCGCCCTCTGCTCTACGCTTCTTCGGAAACATCGTCAAAACGGCGTCAAAAAGCGAAAGCTACGAGGATGGCCGCTCAGGCTCGCAGAGAAAAGAAGGAGGGAGATCTGGGCAGGCGGCGACAATAAGGCCAAAGAACAGCACCAGAAGGTCGAGAAGAGCGACCGGCTGACCCAGATGCAGCTGCACAGCGAACATGTCACCGGGATGTCTAACAGCGCCAATGCCAACATCAACGTGGCCATCGAGATGCTCGTGCCGGCCAGCATCTTCGCCTACTGCGGCAAGTTCGTCAAGAGCTTCAAGAGCAAATGGGGGTCAATCGGATGCGTCAATCGGGTCAGAGGGAGGGAGGGAGGGGGGGAGGGGGAGGGAGAATAGAATGATGCGTTTTCATCGTGTGTGTCGTGTGCAGTGGTCGGGTCTGCCTTTCATCTGCATGAAATTCAAAGATCCCGAGCTGGAGTTCCAGTACCAGAGGCTCTGCAAGGAAGACACTCAGGTCAGTCAGCTGGCCTGTCAGCACATCGACACGCGTACCGGCAATGCATCTGTCTGTCTGCCTGCAGGAGACCCTCAAGACCGCCGGTGTGATATTCTCCCTTGCGTGGATCGTGTACGCCGTTGTGCTGTGGTTCGAGACCAGGGCGCATGGGATGGGCGATGTCTGGTGGCGGCGGATGACGGTGCCGCTCATCGTGGCCGTGGCCATTATCACATATGCCCTGCTCCACAAGATGCTGGTGCGGTGGTACATGTGTCTGGCCATCACCCGAGGCGATGGGGAGGACTGGAGCAACGTCCGCAACCAGGGAAAGCTCCTGGTCATGCTCGAAGTAG
>CDMY01000326.1:39948-58346 GCA_001179505.1 Vitrella brassicaformis | reverse complement strand
GGGGGGGGGGGGGGGGGCTGGTGGCTGCCCACCTTGAGAGCGTTTAGGAGTCTCTGCGGCCGCCTTGCCAGCTCATCGCTGATCTCCTACACACACACACACACACACACCCCACAGAGAGAGCCGCGCATCATGATGTGTGTCTCCCCCTTACAGGCATATACACACCTTCTTGACTCTGCCAAACTCCAATATATTCAGCTTCTCCCTCCGCCACGCCTCATAGAAGGCGAAGAACACGGCCGCGTGGGCGCGGTGCAGCACCGACACCACACACCTCTCCCTGCTGCATATGCCCGACAGCCTATCGACTCACACACAAATGGACGTCAACACACATGGGGTGTGTGTGTCTCATTCCCGCGCACCATCCGCTGCAGAAGGCGTCCGCGGCGACCTTTGTGAAGTTGAGCGACGCCGCTGCAAAAGGGAAGGCCTGATACTCGTCACGAGACAGCCTACGCACCACCCCCAAACACACCCACCATCCAAGGACACACGAACACACGCTCCATGTGCTCACGTGTATATCTTGAGTGCGAGGTCAGGGAAGCACTGCATGAAGGCCAGCAGCTGCACCAGCCCGAACACGCCCACACTGCGGAGGTCGGTGGCAGGGTCGGCACCCTGGAACCCCACCACCTCCCAGTGGCGGCCGAGGCGCGGCGCGTCCACCTTGTTCCGCGTGAGCTTCTTGTAGATGGTCTGCAGCAGGCGGCCGTGCATCGGCTGTGTGTCGTCCATGCCGGAGCCCATCGCCGCGAACACACTGTCCCTCTCCTTCTCTAAGGCGCTAGACAGTCCTACACACACACACACACACACAGAGAGAGAGAGAGAGAGGTCATGAATGCGCTCGCCTCATCACCGCCCCATGGGGCGCAGACCTGGCACGTGTGTGGGTGCCCTCGGTGCCGACACGCACAGGCAGCTCCCCTGCTGCTGCCGCTCCTCCGTATCCCCATCCCTGCCGCCCGTCCGGTCGTCACAGAACTTCTGCAGCCCGGCTGACAGCAGGGTGTCGACCGCACCACTCCTCTCAAAGAAGAAGGCGGCCGCCTCTTCGTAGCTCACTGCTGGCGTGCCGGCCGGCTCGTGGATCGTGCCTGCATGATTGGGCAGCAAAAGCGGCGAATGGCCTGGGTGCATGGCCAAGTCAGTCTCTCTCTCTCTCTCTCTCTGTGTGTGTGTGTGTGTGTGAAGGGGGAAGGGTTACCGGTGTGCTTCTGCTCCTGTGCTTGGTAGTCGTCCGATATCTGCTGGACCTCGCCCCAGACGGCCGCCATGGCCGTGTGGTCCAGGTCGTCGTAGGAGTGGAAACGCTCAGCGTGCGCCGCATGATCCGCCTCCTCCGACTCTTCGTCCTCTTCCTCTGTGGTGATGGCGGCAATCCCATGGTGGTGACGGTCACTGCCATCTTGCTGCCCATGCTGGTCTTCATACTGGTGTCTCAGCTCGCGCAATGCCGCAACGTCGTTCTCTTCGGTCTCTGTCGCTACCTTATTGGGCTCATCGGGGGCCTGAGGGGCCTTGTGAGACTGTGAAAAAAGGGCCTGGTCGATGAAGTCCTCTCGCGCAACCAGCCGGCTCTTGTGGGCGGACGTCTGCACACACACAAACCGAGCAGACGATGGAGGAAAGGGTGAGCATGCTGTGGGTGGGTGGCTGACGTACCAGCTTGGTGACGGGATCGCCTGCTACCGATGCGGCGCTGCCGATCTGGATTGATGTTGCGAAGGCCTCTCTCTCTTCTGCGTCAGGGTGGCTGGACAGCAGCATCCCCAATGGGGGCATCGACCCCCCCGCCCCGGCAGCAGCAGAAGGTGCTGCTGCTGCTGCTGCCGCTGCTGCTGGTGGTGGTGGTTTCTCCCTTTCCCTCTGCACATAGACATCTAGGTCGATGTCGATGAGCTCTTCCCCTCCCTCAAGATCGTCTGCGTGATGGTGGTTCTGCCCCAGCACGTCGGCCAGGTCTTCCAGCACCACCTCACGCCTAGCCTCGCTCTCGCCCTCGCCGTCTCCTTCACCTTCACCTTCGTCAGGCCGCTGCTGCCGCGATTCTGATCCATCCTCCTTGTCTGCAGCCGCTGCCGCTGCGGCTGGGGCCGGGGCGTGCTCCACCATCTCTTCTATATCGTGTGTCGTCTCAGCTGGCCGGTCATCATCTTCGATCCTCTCGCCGTGGTCGTCGCCTGCTCCTGCCGCTGTCTCCTCTCTCGCTGCTGCTGTTGTGGCTGCTGCGGTGAGATCGACTTCCTGTTGTGTGAAGACGAAGTGGTCCTCTCGCCCCTCCTCATCATCGTCACTCGAAGTGGCGTGGTCGTCCTCGTCAATGGTCGCAGCACCGACACCAGCAGGCGGCTGCTCTTCCGTGGTCGCAGCATCGGGTGGTCTGTGGGGTGGTGCGATAGTGATGTCCGACGGCCGCTCGATGGCCTGCTCGTCCTCGTGAGACACCGCCTCCGCCTCGTGCACCTCCTCGGTCACGTCATCCACATCTCCATGCTCCAGCACAATCTCCGCCCTCTCCCCCTTCTTCTCTGAGACATCGACAGTTGTCTCCTCCTTCTGTTGCTGCTGCTGCTGCTGCTGTTGTTCGAGAAGGCTTCGTAGCCGCCGCGTCCTTGGGGACTCCCTGATGCGGCCAAGCCTTTCAGCCGCCTCCAGGTCTGCCGTGGAGGCCGCTTCGACGGCTGGTCTGCGTCGCCGTGGTGAGGAGGTGTTGCTGGAGCCGGCTGCTGGGGGCGAGATGGGCTCATTGTCTTTGTCCTCAGGCAGGAGCACAGCTTCAGGAACGGCTGGAGGTGCAGCTTCTAACTCATCTCCGTCTTCATCTGATTCCTCATCTTCCTCGTGTCCTGCCCTCGACTGCAGGTCGGCCTTCGAGATGACGCTCTTGAAATCGGCGGCATCGTCACGGTCACGCACACCCTCATCGCTGCAACACTCCTCCACCTCCACCGACCTTTTGGGGGTGATCTTGGCCGCGGCAAGGATGGGTGGGGCGGGGGGGACGCCCCGCATATCCATGTCTCCCTCATCCTCGTCCACGTCCCATAACTCGCTCATGTGCCTCCTCTGCCCCAGCAGCTTCCTCCGCCGCTGTCGCCGCTTGTCAAGATCCTCCAGGCTCGCAATCCGCCTCCCTTTCGCCCACTTCCGTAGAGACACCGGCCTCTCCCGATCCCCCAGCCGCGAGAGCACCACACCGGTGGTTGACTCCTCCCTCTTCTTCAGCACCCCCACAGGCCTCTTGAAAGGTTCCCCAGACAGTGTCACAGCTGCTGCTGCGTGGGCTGCAGGGGCAGGTGGTTGTTCTTCGGCCAGAGGCATGGACGCTGCCCGCTTCTTGCGATGCAGGCGGTCGATGGAGTGCTGCAGCTGATCGAGGGACTCGGTGAGGCTCTTGCGAAACACGACGGGGGAGGAGTCGAAGCCGTTGGGCAGCCGGGCGACAAGGTGGTCGCTGGCGAGAGCCACGACCGGCAACGGAGGGGCGATATCGACATCTGCGACCAGATCGGCATGATCAAGCGTCGTGACGAGGTCCCCCTCCTCATCCTTGAAAGACCTTTCTTCAATCTCCTTGAGAGCACCATGATCAGCAGGAACCATCGGTTCTGCAGCGTCAGCGGAAGACGCTGGCAGCAGCGGGGCATCAAGGTGAAGAGAGTTGGGGACAATGCCGTCCTTCTTCTGTGCCCGCTCGTCGTCAAGAACAATGAGAGAAGAGACGTCCTCCTCTTCTTCAACGATGCTGACAGAGACGACATCGTCTTCGTCGGCTGAAGGCTCCTTTCCCCTCTGCTCGGTGTGGAGCGCCGATAGCTCCGCCAGCGCATTGGACGAGGCCTTCTCCAGCAGGACCGCCGCGCTCTCCTTCAGAGCCTCCTCGTCCATCGTGTCCTCACTCTCCCCAGCTTTTTGGGACGTCGGCCGACGCGTGTCCGTCATGATATCAGGTGAGGCAGCAGGCGCCCTGCTGGATGGCGGCGGTGGTGGTGCTGGCGTGGCGACGCCCACACCCATCGGTTGGAGGCCCATCTCCGCCCACAGTGCCTCAAACTCATCAAGAGGCTCGCCTGCACACAGAAACGCAGAAAAGCGACCGGTGTTTTGTGTGGTTTCGGTGTCGCCTCCTTCGTTCGCTGGCTTACCGTCGTTGATGAGTGTCTCCCCTTCATTAGGCAGGATGGACGAGGCGCTCGTCTTGAGTGCGGCCGTCACCTCGGCCCACTCGGCGCACTCGCTGATCTGCTCCAGCGGGGAGGTCGACTGCCGCAGACGATGCCGCCGCTTCGTCCCTACAAGATGGAAGCAGCGCATGCACATGTGGTGCACATGCATGTTGATCCTCTCCTCGTATTGTACCAAATGCCCGCTTGACGTCTTCGTTGACGTCCGCAAGTATCCTCACACGCTCCTCCGCACCGGTGTGGTCGGACTCCGCCGCCCGGTGCTTCAAGATGCCCTTCCTCGGCGACACCCTCCCTCCTGCCCCACCGTTACGCCCGTCCAGTGACAATGCCCTTTCTTGGTTCTGGGGGGCCGGTGAGAGATGAGACGCGCGTTCAGACACGGCACCGACGGCCGTCGGGAGGTAGTGAACATCACCCAAGCTACTCTCTATCATCATTATGCCTGTATAGCAACCAGAAACGCCGTTCGAGAGAAAAGACTGCGACCGCGAGCTGTGGGCAGTCTCGCCCCAACTCGCCCCCAACGCAGGAGCAGCATAGAAGATGAGTAAGCGTCGTGATCCGTCATTGATTGAATCTCGCCCACCGCGGGCACCTCAGAGCCTCCGCTTTGGAAGCAGCACAGATGCGTCGTCGCCCAAGGGCACTCAGTCTGGCAGCCTGAGGGCCTCGGCGCTTGCAAAGAAGAGCGCCAAGATGACGGCGCTCACGGCGTCGACGAGGGCTACCGCCGCTGCAGCAGCTGCCCTGGCGCCAAAGGTACTGCTGGCGCAAGACGGCCGACGTCGAGTCACTGTGTGTGTGTGTGGATGAATGGGCGGGCCTTTTCCAGCACACAGCAAGGCCAGGGAGGGCAGCGGATGAGTGTTCTCCCTTCTCTCTGCACATGGAGTCTCACATGTTGTCTCTTGTGTGACATTGTGTGTGCAGCCGAGTGAGCTGTTGGAGGAGGCGAGGCAGCGGCGCCTTCGCCAGTTCATGCCTTTGGCAGTCAAGCCGAGGATCCAGCAGTTCGTCGACATCGGCAGCACTTCCCTCTACACCGACTCGGCCGTCCCCGTCGACGAGCCACTTTTCACTCCTGACCCGCCCGGCATCCAGTTCAGCGACTTTGAGCCTTTCGCCACCTACGAGGCGCCGCTGAAACTCCGGTTGGTGGACAAGAGCAGGAAGAGCAGAAACGCTCCTTCTCTTTCTCCCTTATTGGCCTTTTGGACGGTGGGTGAGTGTGTGTGGATGAAATGGATGGCAGGAATGCGGACCGTGTTGCTCGTCGCGTCAAGGTGATGCCGCCGGAGACCAAGGCGTTCGAGCTGCTGCCCGGCAAGGGCAGGAAGGGGCCCCCCAACCCTTCGGAGAAGGTAAATAACAAAGAGACGAGCGATGATTGGTGGAATCACACACGTATGCGCGCGTATGTCAGGTTGCTCCAGGCATGGAAATGACCTACACGGTAAGAAAGAACGACAGACGCAGATGAGACGATATGGCGAAGAGTGTATGTCTTTATTTGTGTGGACCAGGTACGCTTCAACCCTGAGGCCAAGATAGACTACTCTGAGGACCTGATAGTCATCACCGAGGTCAGTCAGGAATGACAGGACCCCTATCCACGCATCCATATCGTGTCTCTGGCTCAGCGTGAGAAGTACACGGTGCCCCTGCGCGCCCTCGGCGGGACGCCTCTGTTCGATCTGCCGGATGTGGTCGACTTCGGGGGGGTGCCGGTCAAATATAAAGCCGAGAAAACTCTCCTGCTCAGAAACATCGGGGGTGAGTGAAAGGGGGCAGACCCAGGGGCTGTGGATGGCTGGATGGATGGACGGGTGTGTGTGGATGTGTGTGGGTGTGTGTATATGGTCAGATAAGGGCAGCAGCTTCACTCTGCGGACTACTGGGCCCTTTTCTTCCTCAATCTATGAGGGCTTCCTGGAGGTCGATCGCGCTGAGCAGGTCTGTACGCTAGGGGTTGCTGGGGGTGGCAGGCAAGCCATTTGTATGTATCTTCGTATGCGTCTTTGGGTGCAGGTGACCGTCTATTTCGAGCCACCCAGCATCAGCAGCTTCGAGGGCGAGCTCACCCTACACTACTCCTCCGGAAGGGTGCCTGTTTTGCCCACACAGACACTCAGACACACAGACACATCCATCCCTCTATGGGGTTTCCCCCCTCTCTCTCTCTAGGCTGAGACGACCGTCACCCGTCTTTGCGGGTGTGGCGAGGCGGCAGACATCACCTTCTCGACCAAGCATCTGCACATGGCCGACACCTACATCGCCCTCACCTCCAAGCGCACCCTCACCATCCGCAACGACAGCGACGTGCCCGTCGAGTACTCCTGGAGGGCCTTCGGGTCGGTCGAAGACGAGGACGTGCAGAAGAGCAAGCTGCACAAGCAGCTCAAGCAGGAGCAGGCCGAGGAGACGCTGTACCTGCAGCAGGCAAGCGCATGTCGCACAGCGAGACACGCACCACCCAGTGCCCAACACGCTTTTTGTCCGCTCGTCAGCTGAGTGCCGAGAAGGCTCAGGAGCTCGCTGGTGCTGATTCGGACCCTTTGACGGGTACGGATGGCCCTGAGGACTTGGCAAGCCAGAGCAGCGACACTGACGATCCACAGACGAAGAACGAAAAGAAAGTGGTATGCCGCCGACAAGGGATACTGTAGACAGGTCAAGGATGGTGTTGTGTTGGCTGCATGTCATGTGGGTGGTATCTTTGTTGCGTGCGCATCTACGCAGGAGGCTGCTCTCGATCGGAAGTATCGCAATATCGAAAGGGTACGCACGGGAGATCGATCGCATTTTTCGTCCCTGTTGAACCGATGGCGAGTTCTGCGTGTTCGTTCTTATGTTTGCGTGTGGGTGTCTGTGTGCACTGCAGGTGTTGAAGGATGACCCCATGTACTTTTATGATGAGATATTCAACGTGGAGCCGCTCATGGGCACAATCTGGGTGAGTGAGTATAGTATACACAGATTGACGCATGGTGTATCATCATTTGGTGCACTGCAGGCGCAATCTTCCTGCACGGTGACAGTGTCTTTCTCCCCCAAAGCTGCGCTCTGCTACCAGTGTCTCGCTTACTGCGACATTGTGGGCTGGTCAGTGACTGCGCTCTCACCCATACACACGCATCCACACGCATCCACATGAACAATTCTCACATGTGGGTGTGGTGTGCAGTGGCGAGCGTGTGCCGTTGTTGCTAAAGGGTCAAGGCATCGGTCCCAAGGCGACTTTTTCCTATGACGAGCTGGACGTTGGTGACCTCTTCATCGGCTCCAAACACAAATACGAAGTCGACCTCATTTCGCGGGTATGCATATGCATTTCCGTACAGATTCCTTCTCTCTCTCTCTCTGTATGTGTGTGTGTGTGTGTGTGTGTGTCAATCTACAGGGCGACATAGCGGTCAACTACTCTCTGCAGCCGCTGGAGACGGCCTTCGGTCCCAAGTTCCGCTTCACGCCCGACAGCGGGCGGCTGGAGGTGGGCGAGTCCGTCAGCATCACCGTAGACTTCGTCCCCGACCTCCTCGGCGACTTCTGCGAGACATTCACATGGATACTCGAGGGATCCGCCGCACCAATCACCATCACCTTCAGAGTATAGAAAAAAACAGAGCAAGAAATGGCTGGCGGAGTATTGCTGTGTTTCCTGTTTGTTGTGCAGGGGACGTGTGTGGCGCCGACCTTCAAGTTTGACGTCGACAAGCTGAACTTCGGCATCGTCTCTTTCGGCTTCCTCACCTCCAAGACCCTGACCCTCACCAACACCGCAGAGGTGCCCTTCAGCTACTCGTTGCGCATCCCGGGTGACGGCCGGTTCCTGCAGAAGGAGTTTGACATCATCCCCAGTGCTGGGAGTCTGCTGCCGGGGTGTTCGCAGAGGATTCAGGTGGACTTTATTCCGATCAACGTGAAGGTGTACGATCTGTGCCTGATGGTGGACCTGGACAATGTGGGGGAGAATATGGACTCGGTGCCCATCCAGGCCCGCAGCGGCGTGCCGACCGTCCACTTCGAGCCCGCCGAGACGCTCGACTTCGGTGAGACCTTTGTGCGATACCCTTTCCACCAGACCTTCGTCCTACACAATGTCTCATCCCTCCCCGCCAAATTCGAGATCCTCCCACAGGCACGCAGCGCAGCACCACGCACCAACACGCCACCACACCGATATAGCACACCTGATTCATGTCTTCTTGGTGCAGGAGGAGACGACATTGCATCTGGGGGAGGTGGACGTCGATCAGACGGAGGGGTCCATCCCTCCAGCGACGTCCCACGTGCTGACCATGACGCTCACGGCACAGCGCACCGGGGGCATCCGTGTGCCTTTGCACCTGAGGGTGCTCGGACACAATATGCCGCAGACGGTCACACTCACAGCCACAGCCATCGGGCCGAGACTCGCCGTAGAGCCAAGCGCGCTCGACTGGGGGAAGGTAGGATAGGAGATGACAGAAAAGTCCCCGGGCCGCCGATAACCACGTCTCTCTTTCTCTTTCTCTCCGCCTCTCCCTCTCCCTCTCTCTCTCCCGTTGCTTGCAGGTCAGCTGCCTGCAGCCAGTGAGCAAGCAGGTGACCCTGACCAACTCGTCCTACATCGAGGCGGAGGTGAGGTGCATCCTGAAGAGGAAGGAGTCGCTGTGGAGCGTGGCGCCCCGGACCCTGACCATGCCGCCCAACACGACGGCGCAGCTGACCCTCACGGTGGTGTGTGACGAGACGTCGAGGGAGACGGACGAGCTGCTGGTGCTCGTCAAGGAGGGGACGGACCTCTCTGTCACTCTCAAAGCACAGGTAGGTACACCGATGGACAGAAAGGCAGAGAGAGAGAGAGAGAGTGAGACTTCTCTTCATCTTAGGGCATTGAGACCCCGGTCTACTGCGACACCTCCCTGGACGTGCTGGACTTCGGCACCATCTACACCACCCGGCCGACCGTCAAGGAGCTCCACATCGAGAACCGGGGGCGGGTGCCACGCAAACTCACCTGGACCGTCGAGAAGGACCCCAAGAAGCAGCAGAGACCTGTGAGCGGCGCTGCTGCCGATGAAGAGGAGAAGAAGAGGGCTGCGGCTGGCAGAGGGGACGCGATGGACAAGGCATTGCCGCTGGCTCAGAGCATTTTCCGGGTGTCCCCTGACACAGCAACCCTCGCCCCGAGGACGGCTATGAAGGTGACAGAGAGAGAGATAATAAGGTGGTGGTGGGGAAGAGTGTGTGGATGTGTGTGGATGTGTGTGGATGTGTGTGTGTGTGTTTAGTTTGATTTCCACGCGCTGAGTCCGTCGCCAGGTCGGCTGAGCGAGACGTACGTCTGCACGGAGCTGGCTGGTCAGGAGAGGAAGGGCCGGGTGGTGTACAAGACGCTCATGAAGGGGGACTTCGTCAGCCCGCTGCTGCAGCTGTCCGACACCACCATACAATTCAAGTACCTCCCGACATACAGATGCATGGCCCCCAACACTCGTCTCTCCCCATGTCTCTTTCTCTCTCTCTCTCTCTGTGTGTGTGTGTGTGTGTGTGTCAGCTATGCGTGGGCGAAAGAGGAGGAAGGAAGCGCCACCTCGGCGCCGCTGCGTCACGACCTGACGATGACCAACATCTCCCCCCTAGATGTGTCCTTCTCGGTCAAGTGCCTCCACCCCTTCTCCATCTCGGCCGAGCGCTTCAACCTCCGCCCTACAGACAAGGCCGTCGTCACCGTGGAATTCGACCCCCACTTTAGAGGAGATCACAAGTCGGGAGCCGTTCGGTGAGCGCTGCAGGCAGAACAGCGAGGGACGTTAGGGAGAGGAGACATTGTAGAGAGGAGGTGTGTGTGTGTGTGTGTTAGGCAGAAGATGACGATAGTGTACGACGGCCACCCCCAGCGAGATGTGGTGGGGCTGGTGGGCGAGGTGGCCTTCCCAAACATCGAGCTCGACCCCACCGACATCTCCTTCGGCTCTATCCTCAACGACACTGACAAAAAGGTTGGCTGTGCGCGGCATACACACGTACACACACACACACACCCCTCCCTCCCTCCCTCCCTCCCTCCCTCTGTGTGTGTCAGATGGTCCTAACGATGACCAACACGAGCATCCTGCCCGTCGACTATCGCTGGTGCTTCACCGAGCACACGCAGCAGCCAATCGGCACCTCCCTCGGCAAAGGCAAGAGAAAAGGCTCCGCTGCGCCGAGTGCCAGTGCGCTGGCGCCGCCCGCCCCCAACGTCCCCCCCAGCCCCGTGGCAGCCAAGGCCGGCTCTTCGCCAAGCGCCATACCACAGGAGGCGGCTCCCCCGGCCCCACCACCGGCTCCATCGCACTTGCAGCCGCCAGGTGAAGCGTCCCCGGCGTATACTGTTGTGGGGGAGGGGGAGACAGGGGCGATGGCAGAGGTGCCCATCAACCAGATCTTTGACATACTGCCGATAATGGGGCGGCTTGAGGCGGGCGCCACGCAGCTGGTGAGCCTGTCCTTTTTCGGCGTGCCCAACCGGCGCGTGACGGCCACGGCCATGTGTGTGGTGGATGGTGGGCCGGACTACTCGATCCGCATCAAGGGCGAGGCATCCTCTCTCCGCTACGTGCTCGACAAGGATGTCATCAACTTTGGGCGCATACCATATAACGCTGTAGTTGACGGGTTGGTGAGGGAAGGAGGGAGGGAGAGGTGTGTCTGTGTCCGTGTCTGTGGATGGGGTGTCTTTCTTGTGTCAGAGAGGTGATGTTGTCCAACCCTGGTCGTGTGGCCTTTCACTACTCGCTGCTCTTCGACCGCCTCCGCAACACGTGGGCGCTCGACGCGGCGCCAGCAGTGGGCCTCGTCAAGCCGGGCGGCAAACAGAAACTCCAACTCAAATTCAGACCAGGTCAGAACCCCCCACCCCCGGGGGACCCACTCACACACACACACACACAGAGAGAGAGAGAGAGAGAGACATAGAGAGAAATAGAGAGACATATAGAGACATATGGCGGTGTGTGCAGGCATCCCCGACGAGATGGACGAGGAGCTCCTTCTGGAAGCCGCACACTTCGAGCCGGTCCCCGTCCGTGTCCGCGGCGAGGGTGTCTTCCCTGGCATCGTCCTCAGCCTGCCCCGCGTCGACGAGTCCAAGTTCGACCAAGAGGCAGAGGAGGCCAAGAGGCGGCTCAAGGAGAGGTGGCTGAGAGCACAGGCCGAGAGAAGACACCAGGCCATGATCCCACTCGGAGAAACCGCAGCGTCCATCACCGATCGCAGCGGAGCGGGCCACAACGTCTCCCCCCGCTCGAACGCCTCCCGCCCCCCATCGAGGCAGTCCGTCGGCTCGGCCATCAGCGCAGTCTCCCGACAGTCGCGGCAAGCGCCCATGGACTCCCGGCCCACGCGGGAGCTCACGCGTGAGGAGTCGAATCTCTCTGAGAAGCGCAGCAAGTCGGTGTCTCAGGAGAGCCGGGGGAGCGAGTTCTTGTCGATGCTGGCGCCGCCTGAGCCGCTGCCGACCGAGGTGGCCTATGAGGTGGACCGATTCAACCTCTGTGAGGTGCTCAAGCAGTACTATGAACAGGTGAGTGAGGGCAAAAGGGCCGTCGAGAGACAGACAACGGATCCACCGAATCGCCTTTTCAGATGATGGAGAAGCTGACAATGCCCGAGCCTGCAGCACCAGCAAAGAAGGCGAAGGCCGCAAAGGGAGAGACAGCTGAGAAATCATCCCCCAGGCCTTCTCCCAAAGCAGCAGCAGCAGCAGCAGCAGAGAAGCCTGCCGCCGCGGCGAAGAAGCCCAGTGCAGAGAAAGAGGAGGCGATGAAGACCACCAGCAGCAGTCTCGGCATGAGCACAGAAGGCGGCGGCGTCCAGGGCGCTGGCAACACCACCACGTCCAGCGGCTTCGGCGTGGCCTTCAGCTCACGAGCCAAGAAGATGATCGAAGGGCTGCAGATCACCGCCGCCGAGTACCTGTGCGACTTTGGGCACATCATTCTGGGCGACAGCAGGAAGAAGACCGTGCAGCTGGTCAACTGCTACCACGAGCCGATCACCATCACGCCCAACCGGAAGCTGTCGATGAACACGGGATACACCGTGTCGCCGGAATATGTGAGAGACCTGCATGCCGGGGCGAGTCTGGACTTTGCCATAACAGCTACACGCTCACGCGACGGACCAGAAGGTAAGGTACCACTCTACCCCAAATACATACCCACATGACAGAGTGTGGCTGGGCTGGCAGGTCTAAGCGAAGTCGACTGGATCCTCCCCGTCTCCAAAGGCCCTGGCTACCGCGTCATCCTCCGCGCCAAGTATGTCATCCCCGACCTCACCCTCTCCTCCGACACTCTCGACTTCGGCCCCGTCATCATCGGACAACGCAAAACGATCACCGTCCGATTCAGGAACTCCAAGGAGGTGCCCGTGGAATGGTCCTACCGGGAGCCGCGCGACCGGCTGGGCAGGCGACTGCCGCCCGAGAAACGCCCCTTCCGGATCGACCCCATGGGAGGGTCGCTGAGCCCGGGGGAGTGGATGGATGTGCGGCTGATGTTTGTGCCGCGTGGGCCGGGGGGGAGCGGGCTGGCGGGAGTGCTGGCGCTGCGGATCAAGGAGAACGCCCGGCAGAAGGCACTGCACATGAGGGGGATGGGGGTGCCGCTGCGGCTTGTCCTTGAGCCGAACAAAATGAGCCTGGGTACACACCACACACAGCAACACCCACACCGACACCCACACAAGCATCGTCCGTCTGTCCTTGTCTTTCCGTATCCATCCGCTTCAGGTCCAGTGCTGCCGTACGAGAAGACTGTCCCCGAGAGCGGCCTCCTGGTGCTCAGCAACCCCAGCGACCACCCCATCGAGGTCTTCGCCGTCGACTTTGACCCCCAGCACGAGCAAGAAGAGGAGTGGCTGCGCAAGTACACCCAGTACGACGAGTTCAAGCAGACCGTCATGGCCATCCGGCCGCCTGGGGCGCCGCTTTGGCAGGAAATCCGCGAGATTCAGATGGAGGAAGAGAGAGAGAGGGAGCGGGTTGAGGCGGAGAGGAAGGCGGCTGAGGAGGCGGCCGCTGCAGCACAGGAGGGGGAGCAAGAGGGCGAGGGCAAGGCTACACCCCCGCTTCCCCTGGAACAGGAAGGGCAAGAAGGAGACGGGGAGGGGGAGGTGGAAGCGGCCGTGTTCGACCCTGAGCTGGAGGACCAGTCGAGACACCCCTTCAGAGTGCCCCAAGACGACAGGCTGAACATCATCCTCCTCTCCCCCCCTCTCGCCGGGTCCGCAGCTGTCCTCGCCGCAATCGAGCCACAGAAGCGCAAAACCCTCACGATCGACTCCGTCGTCCAGTGGGCCCTCGACGGCGGCCCCGCACGCACCAGCGCACTCAGCAGCGATACCTCTCTGCAGGAAATGATCGAAAAGATCCGACAGAGGGTGGCGGAGAAGGACGCCCAGTGGCAGCAGCAGGTGGACGCGGCCGAGAAAGCCGCCAAGAAGGCGAAGAAGGGGGAGACGGTTGTGGTTGAGCGGACGCCGCCTGCGGGGTGGTACGACTTGGATGTGGAGGTGGTGAAGGTGCTCATAGAGAGGAGGGTGGCCTTTGCTGACTGCAATGCGGGGGTGGTTCTGGACTGCGCGGGGCGGCCCAGCCTGTTTGTCAAGCCGCCTGTGGACGTGCAGCTCTTCGTGAGGGCGATGAAGGAGGAGAAGTTCAGAGCTGTCCACGCACAGGTCAACAATGCTCCCACACATCCATCCATCCATCCATCCAAGTCTGCCTCCCTTTCTCCCTCACTGTCTGCAGCTGGAGATCCCGGAAGCAGACGAGGAACCACTAGCAGCACCACCGACAGACGACGCCGACTCTTTCATCCCCAAGGCCCAGATCCAGGCTTGGATGGACTTCTATCGCCGGCTGGACGAGCACTTGCGATCCCGCCTCGATGAGCTCCGGTCGTCCATGGAGGCAGCGCGGAAAGAACACGATGAGCTAGCGGCGGCGGCTGGTGGTGGTGAAGGGCAGCAGCCTGCCGAAGGCGAAGGCGAGATGCCATCAGCAGAGGCAGCGGCCCCGCCTGAGAGCGAGGCGGCCAACAGGCGCATGAAGGAGCTTGG
The DNA here is from genome assembly GCA_001179505.1 of Vitrella brassicaformis. Classification (NCBI taxonomy): domain Eukaryota; family Vitrellaceae; genus Vitrella; species Vitrella brassicaformis. The sequence continues at coordinate 44,055 of CDMY01000326.1, read as the reverse complement.
GGACACGATCAGAGAGCAGGAGACGGAAGCCGAGAAGCTCGAGAGCGACGCGCAGTACCTCAAGACGACCGTCTTCAAAGACCAGCCAGCGGGCGAGGTGGCCTCCCCTCCCACATCTGAGCAGCAGGAGGCCATCCGTAGGCTGCTTGTCCATGTGCACAAGAGGGTCGAGTGGCTGCAGAAACATCCAACGGTGGAAGAGAAAGTGGAAACTCCTGCTCCTGCCCCTGCCCCTGCCCCTGCCCCTGCCCCTGCCCCTGCTGCTGCTGCTGATGTGGAAGGGGAGAAAGTCGCAGATGAGGACCAGCAGGAGGGCGAAGCAGCCGAGCCGGCAACAGAAGACAAAGAGCGAGTTGCGCCCAAAGAGGTCGCCGAAGAGCAGCAAGAACCAACGGTGGAGGTGCTGCACATCGACATCGAAGGCCCCCCACTCGACGCCTTCATCACAGACCTCTGCGCCCTCATCCCCAAACCAAAGATCCCCACCGAGCCCCCCATCCCGCCCCCCACCTTCCAGCAGATCGTCACGCGCCCGCCTGTGCGCCCCCCTCGCGCACCCAACCCCTCGTTCGTGCTGCTGACGCCCATCCCAGAGGCAGAGAGGAAGGTGGAGACACCGCCCCCGCCCCCTGTCGATGAGAAGAAGGGGGCCAAGGGGGCCGAGAAGAAGAAAGGCAAGGGCTCGGAGGAGCCCGTGGAGCCGCCAAAGGAGGAGGCGCCCGCGTTCTCCTCGACGCAGAGCCGGTGGATCATCCCACCCAAGGGCGAGCAGAAGATCTTTGTGCAGTTCCTCGCATCGGCCACAGGCACGTGCCCATACAGCCAGCCACACAACCTGGCAAGTCGCACTCGCTCTCTCTCTCTCTCTCTCTGGGTGTCTCTGGGTGTCTATGGGTGTCTCTCTCTTTGCAGGGACCTACACGACGGACGTTTGGTTTGAGGTGGTTGGTGCGGCAGCGGGGAGCAAGGAGGTGCACGTTGTGGATGTGACGGGCAGGTGTGCGCTGCCGCAGATCGACACCGACCCCGCCACGCTCTTCAGAAAGAGGGCACTCGCCAAACCCAAAAAGGGAGCAGTGGTCGTCAGGAAACACTTCGACCAAAGCAAGGTGACCTTCTCTTAGTGAGTGGCGGGCACACGGGGTACCCTCTCTCTGTCTGTGTCTCTCTCTCTGGTTGTCAGAATGTCTTCGATTTCGGCCCCCTTCTGATCGGCCGCGACCCAGCCAAGCGAGAAGCCTTCATTGCAGAGCTCCAGGCACCTCCCCCACCTGCTGCTGCAGCGGTCGAGCAAGAGCAAGAGCATGAGAAGGAGGAAGGATCAGCACCACCACCAGCGGCTGGTGAAGAGAAAGAGAAGGCAGCAGACCACCCTGAGTCGGTGGCCAAGCCGCCTCCTCCACCGAAGAAGGCCCGGAGGGAGAGGGAGCGGCAGGGCGGCTTCCACGACCACTACGAGACCCTCACCATCAGCAACCCCTCCCTGTTCTCCACCACCGTCTTCTTCTGCCTGGAGTCGGCGAGCAAGGCCGGTGCGGCGGATGCAGCCGCTGCACCATCCAAAGGAGGCAAGGGAGACAAGAAGGGCGGCAAGGCGGGTGCTGCTGGTGGTGCCGAGGCGGCGCCCCCGGTTGATACCGACACGCCCGCCTTCCCCGTGGCGCCGCTGGATGAGTACCCCTTCATTGTGGAGCCCGCCAAGCTCACCCTTGAGCCGAACGAGAAGGGGACCCTCCGTGTCTGGTGCTTTCCTACAAAGGAGGGCGCTTACAAGGTGACAATGAGTACACACACAGCCACACACACACACACACACAGCTACAGAGGCACACACAGAGAGGGGCAGGGAGGGAGACATAGGTCGGTGTGTATGTGTGTATGGTCTCCTGCAGGACACTGTGGTTGCGACGGTGCGGAACAACCCTGAGCCGATCCTGCTGCCCGTGGCGGCATTGGGTGCCCTCCCCAAGGTCGCCGTGGCCACCGACAAACTCGACTTCGGCCGGCTCCTACTCCGACAGAAACGAACTGCGTAGGCACAAATCAAACGGATCCGATCCACATGCTAAGCGTGCCTCCGCAATGTTTCCCTTCCCTTCCTTTATGTACGTCAGGGTGTTGAAGGTGAGCAACGCGGGCAGCGTGCCGGTCAAGTGGGTCCTGAAGGGCATCGACAAGCTTCTCCCGTGCTTCACATACTCCATCCAGCAACCACCCCAGCAGCAGCCGACTCCCAAGTCGCCCAAGTCGCCAACGCCCCAGCCCCCGACACAGCCCCCGACACAGCCACAGGCAGCTGAGGATGAGAATACCGCAGCTACGGCACCAGCGGCAGCAGCGGCAGAGCCGAAAACAACGCTGGAGGGCACGCTGCAGGTGCGTGTGCCTGCATCGAGCTATGTGTGTGTGGTTAAATGGATGGATGGATTCATGGCGTGTGGTGTGGTGGTCACGTCAGGTGGGGGAGGAGCGAGAGGTGCTGTTTACATTTGCCGCGGAGAGTGCGTGTGTGATGGACTGCGGGCTGGCCCTCAGCTGCATGGACATCGAGGAGGGAGCGCTGGTGCAGCCGGACATCCCCATACAACGTAAGGTCTCTGTCTCTGCTGACTTCTCCCTCTCTGGCTGTATCGATTGTCATTGATACTGCAGTGACTGCGGAGGCGTTTGAGGTGGCCGTCAAGGTGGTGTACCCGACGGAGGGCGCCTCCTCCCTCGACTTCGGCATCATGCGGGTGCGGGAGCGGAAGGAACAGACCCTCAAACTCAGAAACGACGGCAAATACGCCGTCAAATACGACTTCAAGTCAGCCAGAGCGAGGCAGGAAGGAGTCCTTACCGAATCGAAGACACACAGAGGCTGCTCGTTGTTGTCTTGTTGTTTTGTCTTTTCTGCAGGATAAGGCGGAAGCAGGTGCGTCAGTTCCTGTCTATCGAGCCGCTCACCGGCGAGCTTCAAGCAGGCGAAGAATGTCCCATCGCCGCACAGTGCTGCAGCAACACAGAGGTGACCTCCCTCTCCCTCCCCCGCTGCTGCCCCCAACACACCGCCCCATCTGTGCGCTGATACAGGTGACGATTGACGGCACCGAGGAGATCCTTCTGGCGGTGTTTGAGGCCTCCACTGGCGAGAAGATCGAGCCGCCCCATCCCCCGATCAGGCTGCACGTCAAGGCGCAGTACAACCACCTGGCCGTCAGCCCCCCGAGAGGCATCGCCTTCGGCGCGCTCGAGACGGGACAAGGCGCGAACAAGTACGTGTGTGCGGCTGCCTGAAATATGGTGTCCTCTTCAATATGAATCTCTCCCCGAATCTCTCTCTCTCTCTCTCTCTGTCTGTGCGCCGTTTGTTCATCGATCGGTCAGGACGTTTGAGATCCGCAACGAGGGCGACTTCCCCTTCCGGTGGCAACTCGTCACCCTCGACTCCCTCGCCGACGGCTCCGCACAGATTGACGACCCGAAGCCACAAACACCCGACACACAGCAGGCGGCAGGTCAGTCCAACCCCACACACACCCTCCCCTCCCCCCCATACCACGCCCCCCCTCCCCCACCACTCAATGCGTGTGTGCAGGTGGCAAGGGCAAGGCTCCGCCTCCAAAGAAGGACGCTAAAGGCGGCGGTGCAGCAGCAGGTGCCACAGGAGGGGAGGCCATGTCCGTCGGTGCGTTCAAGGTCACCCCCGCCAAAGGGCTCGTCGAGGGCAACGCGACCGTGACCGTCGACGTGGCTTTCGCCGCGGAGGGCAACGCGCACCATGACCTGAACCTCGTGCTCATGGTCAGTTGGCCACACAGGCATCGTGTGTATTGATTGCACTGTGGGGTGTGGCTGGTTGCAGGCTGAGGGCATCCAGGTGACTGAGGAGACGGAGCAGCTTCGGCAGGCTCGGGAGGCGCTGGAGGCACTCAAGAAGAAGAGACAAGAGGAGCAGCAGCAACAGCTGAAGGAGAAGGAGAGCGCAGAAGGAGCTCCCGCAGCCACCACCCCTGCCGCCCCAGTTGGCCGGCCAAACGAGGTGCCTCCCCTGCTGCCCGCAGCCACCTACCTGCTGCAAGCCGAAAGCTGTGTCCCCGCTCTCAGTGATGACGTAGGCACTATTAT
>CDMY01000326.1:23870-39648 GCA_001179505.1 Vitrella brassicaformis | reverse complement strand
CCCCAACACACACGCATGTCTCTCCCCTTCTCTCTGTATGCCCCCCTCACATATATCAGCTTGATTGGGTCTTCGAGGAGCAATACGTCGTCAAGAACTTCGATGAGGCCGTCACCGTCGCCGGCAAGATCGAGACGCGCGTCTACTCTGAAGATGAGAAGGTCTTTGACTTCGGCCCGGTCATCTGCAGCACACCAGCGGCGGAGCGTTTCCGCATCACCAACCCCACTTCTATTCCGATCGAGGTGACGGCAGCTGTGAAGCCGGCGGGCGCGGCCGCGGAAGGCGGAAAGCCCGGTGGCGGTGGGAAGGGGGCGGCCCCGGTGGACGATGCGTTTGCTATTGAGCCGGCGACTTTGACGATCCCCGCCCACGAATACCGGTAGGTACTTTCATGAAGCAACCGACTCCTCGTCTCTCTCTCTCTCTCTCTGTGTGTGTGTGTGTGTGTATGGGTGCTTTCTGTCAGGTATGTGACAGTGACCTTCACGCCCTCCTCGCTCAAGCGCTACAGCTCCATGGTGGACGTCGCCGTCGCACGGGCGACCGATCCGAAGACAAAGGGCCTGGCCTTCGAGATCCGAGGGGACGGCACACTGCCCACAGTCACCTTCCAGATGCCCCCACAATTCGCGCCGCCAGAGCCACCCCCCGAAAAGGGCAAGAAGGGGGAAGGTACGCCGAAAAGAATCCACAAAAAAGGAAATCTCGAACGATCGTCTCTCGTCGCCCGTCCTTTGTGCAGCAGCCGAGCCGGCAACGGGCCCCAGCTTCAACTTCGGCCGTCTGCCTTTGGGTCGTCGGCTGCAGGCGGTGTTCACCTTGCACAACGGGGGCATCATCCCCGCGACGGTCCGGTGCGACGCGCCGTCCCCGCCTTCGCCCCACATGGCTGTCAGGTGCCCGTCGTCGATATCGCTGAACCCCAAGCAGAGCCACTCGTTTGCCGTGGTGTTCAAGCCTGTGGACAAGGGGGAGTACGCCGTGCCTTTGAGGCTGCACACCTTACAGGTAGGCACACCTCAAGGATCGACAGCAGGAGAGGAAATATGCCCATCGCGCGTCTCTCTCTCTCTCTCTCTGTGTGTGTGTGTGTGTTGGCATCAGAACGCCTTCGAGGACACCACAATCACGTTCAAAGGAGTGGGCTACCAGGACGAGTGGGCCTGGGACGTCCCCCCGCCACACCCACAGCCACAGCCACAGGGGGCAGCGGCTCAGCCCGACGAGCTCGACGCGGGCGAGGTGGCCGTCGGTCAGGAAATATCGGCTGTGTTCACCCTCAGGAACAACGGTGACCACCCGATGCGATTCGAGTTTCCGATGCCGCTGCCCGGCGAGCTGGCGGAGTGCGGCAAGATGGTGCCATCCGTGGGACACATCCAGGTACGTGCCCTCCCTCCTCCCTCCTCCCTCCCTCTCTCCTCCGTCTTTCTGCGCGCACCCATTAGTGTCTCTGTCTGTCTCTCTCTGTCTGTGTGTCTCTGCAGCCTCACAGCAAGAAGGCGATCACCCTCACCATCAAGCCCACCCAGCAGCTGGCAGTCAAGTCCCTCCCCGTCCCCTGCACCATGGCCAGGATCGCCTACAAAGCCCCCGGCGAGGAGGCCACAGAGGGGGAGCAAGAGACACCCCGTGAGCGAGAGACGACGGCAGATATTTCAGAGTGGGACAACTCCATGAAGGAACAGAGAGTCATGACCCGGCGCGAGCACAAGGAGTACCTCGCGGCGAAGCAGGCGGAGATGGAGGCGAAGCTCGCTGCTGCCGCCGCGCCAAAGAAGGGCGACAAGAAAGGAGGAGACAAGAAGCCCGACAAGAAGGATACCAAAGCCGCGCCCCCACCCCCACCAGCAGCAGCAGAGGAGGGAGAGACAGAAGAAGATTTGGACGAGGAGATGATCGTCGAGCTCACCAGGTAAACAACCCATTTCCCGTTTCCATCTAGAGACGTGTGTGTGTGTGTGTGTGTGTGCAGGGAGGAGCCGCGTCACGAGGTGGTGCAGGGGACTGAGAGAGACGTGCCGGTCAAGGTGACTGCGGCCGCTGACGAGATGGCGTACGAGTGGTCGATCGAGAGCAACAAGGTCATCTTCGCAAAGACCATTCTATTCCGATCGCGAGCCTACAAATTCCAACTGGTACCAAAACTGCACACGTTTCTCTCTCTCTCTCTCTCTCGTCCACACATTCCTTGCCTCGCCGTCTTTGGCTGGCAGAGAAACAAATCCAAGATCGCCCTGCCGTTCCGCTTTGCCTTCCTCCACCCATCCGCCAGACGAGAGGACCCCCACCCGCCCTTCTACTCGATCGCCCCGCACAGAGGCTCGGTGCCCCCCGAGCAGAGCCAGGAGGTCACCATCCGGTTCTCGCCCACAGACATGGTCGACTTTGCCCGGGTGCTGTACTGCCAAGTGCCTGATGGCCGGGATGATGGGGGGTTGGAGGCGGCGGTTGAGGGGAATGCGCTGCGGCCGATGTGCCATTTTGAGTTCCCTGCACAGCCTGTCACGCCGGAGCCAGCCGAGGAGACCAAGTAGCAGAGGGAAAGAGAGACAGGGGGGAAGGAACACTCTGCACAATGCTGGCTGGGTATTGTGTGTTGGGATGGGGTGTGTGTGTGTGTGTGTGTCAATGTCAGGTTGTCGGAGACACGTTCGATCGACCCTCGTGAGCATGTGTTGGAGTTCGCCTCGATGGGCACCATGGTCCGCAACACGCGGCGGTTCTTTGTCCTCAACACCACACTGCAGCCCTACGACTTCATGTGGAAGCAGGTCTGCCTGCCTGCCTGCCTGTCTGTCTGTCGGTCTGCACCCTCGGCTGAGCTCTGTGTGTGCAGGAGTCAGGGGCAGCCGCGCCATCACCAGCAGAGGCAACCACAGACGACTGTAAGCGAAGCGAACACACACACACACATACACACACATATCCCTCTGTATATGTGGATGGCTTCGTGTGTGTGTGTGTGTGCAGTTTCGGAGCCTGACGCCTTCCGCTGTGCGACCAAGCGGGGCACCATACTGCCTGGAAAGAAGTTCGAGATGGTGTTTGAGTACACGCCCGCCTCTACGGGGCCTCACGAGGCGCACTGGGTCTTCACCATACCAAATACGGACGTCGCGCAAGGTCGGCAAGCAGAAGGAAGGAATGAACCAATACTACAAACAGCTCTGTGCTTGTGTGTGTGTGTGTAGGTTTCGCCTTGTTAGGTCAGGTGAAGGAGCCCCGCGTGGGATTCGACCGCCCCAAGGTCAACTTCGGCCGCCTCCTCCTGGGCGGCAAAGCCAACGAGACGGTGCACATCGTCAACAAAGAGTACATCCCCTTCAGCTTTGCCGTCGACAAGTAATTAACACGGAGAGAGGGAGAGAGGGAGGGAGAGAGGGAGGGAGGGAGGGAGGGAGGGGGTACCCATGCACACACACGTCTCCCTCTCTCTCTCTCTCTCTGTGTGTGTGTGTGTGTGTGTATGGTAGGTTGTCGCTTGAGAGCCAGGCGGGCGATGCGGACGGCACCATCACTGTCACCCCACTCAACGGCGTCGTCTCACCAGGCACACACACCCACACATCCCACCCTCCCCCAACACACACACACACGCACACTCTTCTGTGCTCTTCTGTGCTCTCCTGTGGTGTGCGCGCAGGCGCGTCAGTGCCGTTGGAGATTGACTTCCGCCCCACGGCTGAGAAGGCGGTCAACCTGAATCTGGTGTGCCGCGTGCGGCGGAAGCAGAGGCCCATCACGCTCAACATCAAGGGGGAGGGGTACGCCATCAACCAGGTCTCCCGGACACACACACAGGGAGAGACAGAGAGCACACACACATGTGTGTGTCTGTGCATGTGTGTGTGTGTCCAGGAGCTGATCATCGAGGAGGACGACGGCCGCATCCGGTCGGTCCCCGAACTGACCACTGGGGCCGAGGCGGCACTGGAGCGGGTCTCCTTCGGTCAGCTGGCGGTGATGGAGCGGCGGGCCTACAAGCTGGGCCTTGTCAACAGGGGCAAATTCAGCTTCGACTTCAACTGGAAAATCAAGTGGGCCACCTAGCTCCTCTCTCTCTCTCTGTGCTGTGGTGGGGGTGGGAATGGATGTGTGTGTGTGTGTGTCCCCCAGGCCCAGGGACGGGACGCCCCAGCCGCCGGCTGACTCCGGCGCGGTGCCACCCTTCATCACCATCACGCCCGCACAAGGCATCGCCACACAAGGTGGGTGGATAGAAAGTGGTGCACCACACGACTGCCCACCAAAGCTTAGAGAGACAAGAACAAGACCATGTCACACCAATGCAGGCGCCAAGACCTCCTTTGACGTGACGTACCACCCCCTGCAGCCTCACCTTCTGGACGGCACCCTCATCCAATGCCAAATACCGGGAGGCCGCAGCTACACCATCGAGCTCACCGGGAGATCGTCCCGCCCCCTCGTCGAGTTCTCCTTCCACCACCACGACTTCGGCCCGTGCTTTGTCCGGCCGGACATTAGTGGAGGGTCGCCATCTTTGCCGCCGATCGAGCACCCCGCTGATGAGGGGGCGGTGACTAAGGAGCTGGTTATTACGAATAAGGATGAGGAGCAGGACTGCACGATTGCGACGGACTTTGCGTAAGCCGCTTCATTTTCGTCTTCCCCCCCCCCTCTCTCTCCCTGTGTGTGTGTGTCTGTGTGTCTTGGTTGCAGTGGTGTGGATCACCTGCAAGTGCTCCTGCACCAGTCGACCATCCCCGCCAACGACTCCCTCTCCGTCCCCATCGTGTTCTCACCAAAAGAGCCCAACAAAACCTACAGAGAACGGGTCGTCTTTGTCCTCAACGAGCACACACCAATGGCAGTCACCCTCTCGGGCAAAGGGTGCCCTCTCCGCTTGGAACTCTCATCGAGCGACATGGCGCTCATCGACTTCGGGGGCGTGTTGGCGGGGCAGAGGGCCAGCAGATCGGTGAAGGTCGTCAACAGGTCGGAGCGCCGGGTGGCCTTTTCCCTAGAGGACTCTTCCCACCGGCTCAAAGACCACGCCGTCACCTTCTTCCCCGACATGCCCATCTCTCTCCGTCCACGAGACATGCAGCAGATCGACATTTCCTTCGCGCCGACGAGCAAGGTGCCCCCATTCCGACTGCCGCTGGTTGCCGTGCCTGAGAATCTGCCATCCACGTCCCTCCCCGTCACAACCATTGCTGGGAAGAGCTACGCCACCGAAGTGCGATTCACGCCGCAGACAGTGGGGTTTGGTGCGGTGATTGTCAACTCCCGGGCGGTGCGGCACGGTCGGCTGCATAATGGGGGCGACGTGGGGAGCAAGTTCCGCTTTGTGTTGCCGCAGAGGGGGAGGGAGAACGGGCTCTTGGGCTTCAGCCCCATGGAGGGATACCTCGCGCCGCAGGAGGACATCGCGATCGAGATTGCCTTCCACCCCAAGACGGTAGGCTTCTGGCCAGCCACCACTGATTTGCTGAAGATTGATAGATAGAGGGAGGAGTGGCCCTCTCTCTCTCTCCCTCTCTCTGTGTGTGTGTGTGTGTGTGTGCCTGTGTCAGGCGCATCCCCGCGAGCTCTCATTGGAGGTGCAGTGCATCATCGAGGGCCCCCCCACCATCCAGCTCACCATCGGCGTCACCGGCAAAGGCCTCTCCCTCGCAGAAGAGTCCGTCAAGCCACTCTCATTCGCCACTCCCGTCCGCACCGAGAAGAAGGAGACCGTCAAGGTGCCCAATCCCACAGCCACCCCCTGGACAGTCACGCCAGTCATCAGGACAGACGAGCCAAAGGCGCAGGTGTACTGGGCGGTCTCCCCTACAGACACCCTGTCCATCCCCCCAAGTGGCGAGGGCGTGCTCACCGTCACATACAGGCCGTTTACCATGACAGCCGAGCCGGCAGCTGCTGACGAGCCGGCCGCCGATGCGCCCCCGCCGCCAGCGGCCGAGAAGGGCGGCAAGAAAAAGGACGACAAGAAGGAGAAAGAGGAGAAGAAGCCGGCACCATCAGGTGGTGTGGGTGAGGGCGTGTTTAGGGAGAGAAAGAGGGTGACGGAGCCAGCGGAGCACCTGGGGTTGCTGTTCATCGCCACACCCGATGGCAACGCGCTCCAATACAAGTCAGTACGAAAGACCCCCCTCTCCAACACACACTCATAAAGGGGAGAGAGAGAGAGAGGGGGGAGATGGACACACACACACACATATACATCTCTGCACGACACACGTCAGGCTGTCGGGCAAGTCCCTCCCCCCCGAGATCGACTCCCGCGTCGAGCTCTCCCTCCCCTGCAAAGTGCTCTCCGCCGTCGCCATCCCCTTCAAGAACTGGCTCCCAATCAGACAGAAATTCAGAGCCGAAGTCGCCCTCGTCGAACCAGCCGCCGGCTCAGAGGCCGCCGAGGCCTTCAAAATCGAGGCAAGTCGGCGATCTGATACGGAGAAGAAAAGACTCTGATGGATGTCTCCAATTTTTGTGTGTGCAGTCGACGGATTCCTTCGAGCTGCCTGCCGGGCAGTCGCGAGACTACCGGTTCACGGTGCTGGCGTATCAGGAGGTTGCCGCGGCTCGTGTGCTGGTGCGGCTGACGCAGGTGCAGACGGGCGAGTACTTGAATGGGGAGGCGGTGCTGGGCTTCAAGGAGGGGGAGAGCTTGGGGGTGCTGCGGATGGACGGCGTGGTGCGGCACGTGTGCAAGACGGCTGTGACTGTGTTCAACCCTTTGAAACACGTATGGCTCTCTGCGTCACGTGTCCGTGTCCCTCTCTCTCTGTGTGTGGGCGGATTCTCAGCGCTGTCTCTCCTCGCCGTGTGTGTGTGTGTGTGTGTGTCAGGCTGTGGCCTTCACGTGCCAGTGTGATCATCCTGAGGTCAAGTTCGCCCCCCAGCCCTTCGCCGTGGAGCCCAACACCAAAGGCACACTCGACGTGCTATACCGCCCGACGGTTGTCGGATCAGGTGAGTGAGGCTTTCACTTCACGCCTCTCTCCCCGCTCACCTCCGTCGTCCGTCCGCTCAGTGCGTTTGTTTCTGTGTGTGGCCTGCAGGGGAGCAGAAGGTGACCTTGGCGAGCGAGAAGAACGTCCTGGGCACATATCGGTATCAGCTCATGTGGACGGCACGGCCAGCGGGGCTGGAAAAGACCATCACCTTCAAAGCGCCGCTCGGTGGGTGGGCTGGTGGCTGGTACACACACACGCAGATCTCATTGGCAGCAGCCGGATCGGTATCTGTGTGTGTGTGGTGTGTGTGGTATGCAGGCCGCGAGACCGTGCAGACCTTCCGTCTCCTGCACTTTGGGGCCAAGCCGACGTCTTATCAAGTCAGTCCATTGCTCAGCCCCATCTGCCCGCAAACACACACATGGAGGGATGGATGGCTGGATCTGTGTCTCAGGTGGCTCTGTCCTCCCCTGCTGAGTCCCCCTCCCCCTCCTCCCCCCCACCCCCATTCAGCGACGTCTTTGTGATGGACGCGGCAAAGGGCATCGCAGCACAGGCGGACACCACCGGCAACGGTGCACATCCACACCCACCCACACACCCACACACACACGCCATCTCTCCCTCTATCTCTCTGTGTGTGTGCGTGTGTGTGCAGGTGTAGAGGTCCAATTGGACATCCGCTTCGTCCCCTGCCAGCTCGAGGAGATGCGCGCCATCCTCACACTCAAGTCGCCAGAAGGCTTCGAGTACCAGGCCCTCCTCGTCGGCATAGCCCTGCCCCCCCAGCCACAAGGCCCGGTCACCATCCCCTCTGGCAAGGCCTCTTCCGTCGACTTCAAGAACCCTTTCGCCGCTGCGACCGAGTTCTCTCTTGAGATCGACAATCCTGCGTTTGTGCTCGGGGGTGCGGGCGTGCAGAAGATCGACGCGCGGAAGGGTGTGGGGATTGCTGTGAGCTTCAAGGGCGAGAAGGGCCAGAGTGGGCGGCTGATTGTGACGCCTGTTGGGGGAGTGGGGGCGAGTAGGTGTCCCCCGTGGCTGGTTTATCTCAAGGGGGAGTAAGTAGTGCCCTTGCTGTTGGCTGCAATTGGTTGTGGTAGCTATTGCCCGCACACGGCCTGTTGCTGCTCTCTCTCTGAGGCTTTTTTTCGCGCTCTCTCTCTCTCTCTCTTTCTATGTCTCTGTCTCTTCGGCCCGGCATAGTTTGCCGCTGGTCCAATGCATTGCGAGTCCACTGCATTTGTCATCAGTCGTTCTCAGCACTCAGCCCTCCTGACGTGTGTGTGTGAAGATGCTACATGCCCGTGCTGCTACTCTTGGCGCTGAGGCATGCGTCCCTGGGTCTGCCAGGACCTCTGTGCGCCTCTCGCTCTGTGGTGTCTGTCGATCAATGACGTATCCTTATTCATCAGAGTTCTGTCATACTGAACCTCACAGAAGGCGCAGCACTAACTCTCGACCCTTTTGAAGAGATCCCCAGCCCCACCCCAAGCCCCGGCCCATTGCTTTCGCCGCTCCCGCCACTAGCAACGGTGGTGCCGCTACCAATAATGGCACTGCCAGAGCCCTTGTTGAGCGGCACCATGATGAGCCCCGTCCGCCCCATTCGCTCAAAGCCTTGAGGCGACGACCGGCGCCGCTTGTCCTTCTTATACGAGAGGGCACGCAGCAGATGCCGATACTCTTGCAAAATGGTGCTGAAGAGAGATAGGGAAGGAGAGAGGCAAATGCGTGTGCCTGTGTGTGTGGGCAGGAGGGAAAAGGTTTACCATGGTCCGCAGCAGAGGACGCAGCAGAAGTCGTCGCACATGTCGCTTTCAGGGATGTTGTAGAAGCTGCACATTCATTTCACACACAGACAGACAAGACAGACAAGCAAAAGGAAAGGGAGAGATGCACACCAGAGAGAGCGATCGGCCGCCTACTTACTCCCTGATCTTCCTCCTGTAGTATTGGTTGACGGCCACAAATCCCAGCAGACACAGCCCCCCCACCCCAACGACCACCAGCTGCCCCACAGACAGGGGCTCCAAGAACAGCGACACCACAATCGCCGCCGCTCCCAGCACCTGCAGTAGCAGCAGCGTCAGCAGCGTCCGCCTGTAAGACGATACGGCCAGCTTCTTTACAGTCCACGCCTTGAAATGCGCCAGGGACGGCCGGATGGAGAGGCCCAGCAGACAGGAGAGCGGATGGGTGTGGCGCTCGAAGAGGCGGTCGCTCCATCGGTGTGACCAGGTCTGTCTGTTCCTTGGCGACAGCGCGACGGACGGCAGCGGCAGGGCGGGACCAGCTTCCAAGTCAACAGAGACCTTCGCCATCCTCCCCATGTCTCACACTGCAGACGTCGATGCGCTGCGTTCGTTCGCTACTTCGCCTTCACGGACAGACCACCGACGGCAGAAAGAAGGACGAATTCGTTTCCCTTGCGAATTCGTCCTGGGGAAAGCAAGCAGATCGGCCCCCATTTGAGACGCGCCATCGCCCAACAGATCGCGCGACGGCAGATCTCCCCGATGTGGCTTCATCGCTACAAGCCATTCTTGTCGGAGCCTTCTCGTCTTGGTGTGCTGTCAGGGTTCCACGCCTCTCATAGATCTCGGTGCTGTGAATCATTGCGGTCGATGTCGTCATTCCGCGTGGAGAAGGACTCTTTGGGAGAGGTGGAGGTGCCGGCCGACAAGTGAGGGAGAGTGATAAGGGCGTGCTGCGTGAGGATGCGTGTGAATGGACTCCTCACGCTCATTCATGTGTTATGTTGGCCATAGGTACTGGGGCGCGCAGACGCAGCGCTCTCTGGATAACTTTCGCATATCCGACAACGAGCGAATGCCGCGGCCGCTCATCACGGCACTCGCAACCGTCAAGAAGTGAGCTGGCTGTGTGTGTCTGCGCGTGTTCCGCTGCGTGAGGTGCCGTTCCTTCTCTCTGTGGGTCTCTCTCTCTCTCTCTCTCTGTCTGTGTGTGTGTGTGTGTGTAGATGTGCCGCGCGTGTGAATGGCAAGCACGGGAAGATCGACTCCAAGGTGGCTGGTGCGATAGTGCGTGCGGCCGACAGGGTGCTGAATGAGGAGAGCATGATGGACCAGTTCCCCTTGGTCGTCTGGTCAGTGAGTCACTGCCTGACTGCCTGCCTGCCTGCCTGCCTGAGCCAGGGAGGGAGGGAGGGAGGGAGGGAGGCCTTGTGTGTATTGGTGTGCGTGTGTGTGTGTGTGTGTGTGTGTGTGCAGGCAGACCGGCTCCGGCACTCAGTCGAATATGAACATGGTATGGGGCGTTGCGTTGTGAGAGAGGGGATGTATGGGATGGGCAGGCCCGACGTCCATCCATCCCCTCTCCCCCTGTGTATGTGTGTGTGAATGTGTGTGTGCAGAATGAGGTGTTGAGCAACATCGGCAACGAGTTGCTGGGCCAGCCGCTGGGCACCAAGTCGCCCATCCACCCCAACGACCACTGCAACCACGCTCAGTCGTCTAACGACACCTTCCCCACAGGTGAGTACCTGTGCGTCTGCCTGTGGGTGTGTGGGCACGCTACACTCTTCTGCCACACTCTCTCTAGTTAGTCCGCCCCCTCCTTGTTTATGTGTGTGTGTGGTGTCTGTGTGTCAGCGATGCACGTCGCTGCTGCCGTGGAGTGTCATCGCCGCCTGATCCCTGCTCTACAGGTCAGTGAGTGCCTAGCTAGATCGGACCTGGTGTGCACTGCACACACAACACATGCAATGAATGCAGGTGTGGTGCCCTGCCCGCCCCCGGTGTGTTGTGTGTGTCCACCGTAGCATTTTGCGGCGAGTCTGTGGGCCAAGGAGGAGGAGTTCAAGTCGGTTGTCAAGATCGGACGCACACACATGCAGGCAAGTACTTATGTGAGTGATGGATGACACATACCCACACACGGTGTACTGTACGCCCCACCGTCCGTTTGCGTCGGACAGGATGCGACGCCGCTCACACTGGGCGACGAGTTCTCAGCCTACAGAAAACAGGTAGGTCTGGTCGGCCCATACAGACAGAAACGCATCCACACATCCATTCCATCCGTCACCCCTCTCTCTCTCTCTCTGTGCTGTGGGGGTGTTTGTGTCAGGTTGACAACTCGGTGGTCCGGGTGCAGCGGGGCCTGCAGGACGTCATGGCGTTAGCGCAGGGCGGCACGGCGGTGGGGACGGGCATCAACTGCTACAAGGCATTCCCGGAGGAATTCGCTGTATGTGTGTGTGCGTGTCGGAGAGACGGAGAGAGAAAGACCAAGACCATCCATCCCTCTGTGTGTTTAGGCTGAGGTTGCGAGGGAGACGGAATTGCCATTCGTCACGGCCGAGAACAAGGTGAGATGAGGTGAGCGGAGGGCTCTTCCACTCATTCACCCTACCCACGACACACGCATCGACTCGAAGAGTGGATGGATGGACGGTCGTGTGCCCGTCATCGTGTGTGTGTGTGTGTGTGTGTAGTTTGAGGCGCTGGCGTGTCACGACGCCCTGGTGGAGCTGCACGGCGCCCTCAATGCCACAGCCACGTCACTCATGAAGATCGCCAATGACATCCGGTATGTCGGTATGTCGATATGTTATTTGCGATGAATGGACGGATAGATGTGTGTCTGTTATGTGTGTGAGTTCAGTTTGTTGGGCAGCGGCCCCCGCTGCGGCATTGGCGAGCTGCAGCTGCCGGCCAACGAGCCCGGCAGCTCCATCATGCCCGGCAAAGTCAACCCCACACAATGTAATTCATTAATGTGCTTAGTGTGCGTCTGATGTGTGTGTGTGTGCCAAGAGCACATCACAGCCACACGGACGATAATACGTGGATGGCATTATATCACTTCACGAGTGTGTCGTCTCGTCTGTGTGCCAATCGACAGGCGAGGCGGTGACGATGGTGTGCTGTGAGGTGATGGGCAACCACACAGCCGTCACCATCGCCGGCAGCAATGGCCATATGCAGCTCAACGGTAGGGACACAACACGCCATTTCCCCCGGCCCCACACACATTGATGTGTCTGTCATGTGATCTGTTTGAACAGTGTTCAAGCCGGTGATAGCGTCCAACGTGCTGCGGTCCATCCGGCTGCTGGCCGACGCCTCCCGCTCGCTGGCCGACAAGTGCGTCAAGGGCATCGAGTGCAACAAGCAGCGGGTGGACCAGCTGCTGCGGGAGTCACTCATGCTCGTCACTGCACTCAACCCACACATTGGGTATCTGACACACACAGAGAGAGAGAGAAAGAGAGACCATTCCATTCACCCCACCGTCTGTGTGTGTGTCACTCTGTGTCACTGTGTGTGTTGTGTCCCTGATAGGTATGACAAGGCGTCCAAGATAGCGCTGCACGCCCATGCGACGGGCACCACTCTCCGCGAGGCGGCCGTGGCGCTCGGCCACGTCACCGAGGAGCAATTCGATCTCTGGGTTAAGCCGGAGAACATGCTCGGCGAGCGATAGCAAGCTGTGCTGTGAGTGAGCCCGGCGTGTGTGAGCTCGGGGTGTGTGTGGTGGCTGTTGGAGCATTTATTGCGTTTATGTGCGTGTGTTGGTGGGACGACACGCAGGACAGTTGGCTGATGCGATGACTTGACTGGACTGACCGATCGGTCTTCGAATCGCACGGCCATGTCCATCCCTCCATGCCATGGCGACTATACAATTCACTCACACACAACGAGCATACTCATGCAGTGCACACCGCTGTAGGGAGGGACTCGGGTGCTGCTGTGCTGTGCTGTTCTGCCTCTTCACGCACTGATTTCTCTTGCTGTGTCTGTGTCGTCCGTCATGCGCACTCCCACACCCACACCCACTCACACGCGACCACACGAAGGAGGGAGAGGGAGAGGGAGAGGGGGGTTCTATACAGAAGTGGGGGCGCACACGTTCTTGATGCGATGCGATCATGGGGTGAGATCGATGACCGACACGGTCAGGTCACGAGTAGCGCTGCACACACATCGACAGACGAGCAGACAGACAGGCACATCGGTGCGCAGCTCATGACTACGTTCGATTGAAAACATCGTGTGCACTGCACACCACACCCGAGTCTGTGGTGTCATTGGTCCGTCCTGTCATTCAGTCAGTAGCTGTCCTCGTGTAAGTGAGTCGGTACCGCCCGCACGCCTCACGCGCAGCGCTCACCAAATACCTAAACACAACACACACACACACATACACACATCGATCGCATCACATCACAGGTTTTTCCCCGGCTCAGTCGCTCGCTCACTGACTTAGTGTCTCCGTTGGGGAGCTCCTTGCCGCACAATTTGCCACTTTTGAAGGCGTGCAGCTGCTGCTCGATGTCGCCGCGACTGATGCCCACAGACTGCTCACTCAGCCCACACAGAGGGAGAAGAGTCCGTGTGTGTGTTTGCGCCACCGATGGAGAGAGAGAGAGAGAGAGAGAGATGGTGTGTGTGTATGTGCACCGCGTGTGATGCCTTGACGGCGATTGCCATGCAGCGTGTGTCGTCATCGCCCTTAGCGCCCCGCACCTTCTCAAAGTCCTTCAAACCTGTACATCGGCACCAATGAACCGAACCACATGCACACATCAACACACCACACCCACCAGAACACATCAACACACCTCACCCACCGTGGACAGGGCAACACTGTGACCATCCCCTTCATTGTGTATGTGTGTGTGGATGGCTGACGGACCCGCGCCGGTGGCGTACTGCTCGGCGTTGCAGAGTATGAGTGAGCTGTAGGGGTACACGATCTCGCGCTTCATCTGCCGGTGGATGTGCTCCATCTCCTCGTCGCCATACACCACCTCCACAGGCTCACTGTAGATGCCCTGCAAATCTGCCATCCATCCATCCATCTGTGTGTGTGTGTGGATGGCGTCGTCCAACATGTACCGATGGCGTTCGGCTCGTTTGGTCTGTTGGCGTCGCGGATCTCCTTGAGCACCTCCTTGAGCCGCTTCTCGTGTGCCTTGTCCTGCTTGCTGCCGCCCCTGCTCTTGCCCTTCTGTCGCGGCACCATGGTGGCATCTGCTGTGGCGGTGGTGGTCGTGTCCATCGAGGTGGCGGCACGTGGAGAGAATGGATGGACGGATGGAGCGGGGGCAGCCAGAACTCCAAGAGCAATCAATTAGGCGCGTCAACTCTCAGAAGAGGGCCGCAAAGGTAAACAAAATGCCGGCCAGGTTGTCCGAATAAGGATCTCTCTTTCGCCGACCCTCTTTCAGCTACAAGCAGGCATGAATCAAGATGAGATAGGCAATGCAGAGATAAGACACAAGTAAGTCATTCATTCATCACGTCGGGAACGTTTCCCGATCGATGCATCGAATCATTCGTTGTGTCTTGTGTGCAATCGACCGACCAAAAAGCCCCACCACACAGACATTTATATCCTCCGAAATGCTCATTGCTCACACCCTACTTGTTCCCTCCCTCTTTGTTGCCCACTGTCTGCTGCTGCTGCTTCTGCTGCTGCTGGTCCTCCTTGCTCATCGGCCGCAGCGACCAGGACACCCCCATCAAGGCCTCCTTGGCTAGAGGCACATTCCCCACAGCTTCCAGGATGCTCTCCTTCTCCCCCCCATCGTCATCGTGACGATGCTCCCCCTTTATCGGTCGCCGCTTGCTGATCTTCTTCTCGTAGAAGAGGCCCCCCAGTGTGACGCGCTTGCTGTGTGGCCGCTTGATGACCTCGACGGCCTTAAGGCGATAGCCTTGCCGGACGTATAATGACCGCCCGGAGCGGTTGGACCGCTCCACGCACAGCCACAGGCCGTCGTAGCCCCACTGGCGGGCATAGCGCTCACACTCGTCCAGCAGCAGGGTGCCCAGGCCTCTGCAGACACACAATACACACATGGGGCGTGTGTGTGTGAGTGTCTTTCTATGCGGTGAGTGGACGTGTTGCTCCTGCTCACATACTTCCTTCTTGCGTGTGGGGCGACGGCGAGATTGGCGAAGTAGGCAAGGTATTTCTTGGAGCGGGTGATGCCCATCTCGTTCAGCTCACGCTGAACTGCATCCACGCAGGCATGATGTCACACGCGCACTTCACACCTTTTCTTTTCATCTGACTGACCTTTGCCGAGTGTCTTGTTGTCAATCATCCGCCACCCCATCCCGCTGTCCCCCCTCTCCAGCACCGTCACCCTCTCGTCCAGCGCGTCGGGCTCCTCCTCACCCAGCACCTGGGTCCACGCTGGCTGCGACGGGTTGTCGATGGTGGTGAAGAAGCTCTGGGTGGTCTGGCCGTGGCCGGGCGAGCGAATTGTCAGCTCGAGCACCTCTCGCCACGACATCTCCCGCTGCAATTTTAAGCACACAATGAATGATCGCATTGTTTGATTGATAGCCTCGTGTGTGTGTTTGTGGCTGTGTGCTGTCTGAACACACCCCTCCTTCAAGGTTGGGCCTCTCCGCCAAGCCGAGCTCGATGCAGCCCAACACTGCACGGTGACCGCCACACCACAGACAAAACAGCAGCAGCAATGGTTGGACAGAGCCGTTGGTCCACATGCATGCATCTATCTCCCTCTCTCCTCTCACGTGGCGGCTCAGGCACGCCCCTGCGGATGACGTCCTTCCCCTCCGGCCGCCTGCCCGTGACCACCTCCTTGATCCACTGGGCCGCACGGGTCCTCTCCTCGTCTATCACCAGCAGCACGTGGTGCCTCCGCAGGTCGGATGGCGGCAGGGGGGACGGCCGTGAGCCGAATCTGTCTCGGTTGGGCTGCAGAGGGATGGGGTTGCTGACTGACGGGGTGGCTGAGGAGGATCTGGATGAAAAGAGGTTCTCGTTGATGCCCAGCGAGAAAAGGGCCACTGCACCTGCCTGCATATACGGAAGCATCATGGGCCATGTGTGTGTGTGTGGGG
>CDMY01000326.1:11838-23570 GCA_001179505.1 Vitrella brassicaformis | reverse complement strand
TGTGTGTGTGTGGGGGGGGGGGGGGGGGGGGGGGGGCTCACCCTTCGGCCTGCAAGGAGCTGCAGCCAGCTGAAGGGCCCCTGGAACTCATCCACTATCAAGTCCGCCACCCGCCTGATGTCGCTCCTGCGGCCCTCACGCAAACGCATCAAGCCGATGTCCTCATCACACCATATTAGCCGACCGTCGCCTGCAACGAAGCACGCCACACACACACATTCATCGCATGTATGTGCATCTTCTCCATCACACGCTTCCTTCCATGGCCATGTCTATCTCACTCACCCCGGGCAGTGGTCCTGGGTATCTCCCTCAGTGCCGTCACGTTGCTCGTGTCAATCCGCTCCTTCGATGGCGTCTTCATGACCACACCACCACCAGCACCACTCGCTTTGACGTCACGATGGGCGGCCATGAAGAGCCGCCGCCTTGGCCTTGATGGGCACGGCTGTCTGACGTCGATGCAAGATGGAGGGGAGGGGGAGGGGGAGGGGGAGGGGGTGGAAAGGAACGCCCATGACGACGCATGGAGCAGCTGCAGCTGCAGGGCCATGAGCAGCAGCACAAAGGGGCGGGGGCAAAGATGCATGGCATCACACACAGACCTGAATCAATTGGGAGAAAGATGAGCAGATCAGTGACAGTCTTCCGCTCTTCTTTCTTACCTGGCCCGTGTTGATCTGCCGTCATCTGTCCGCCTCCTGCGCCGTTTCCTCCCCACTGCATCTTCGTCAGATCCACACTCACTCGGCATCTGACTCATTGTTGATCTGCACCTCATCTGCTCACGACCAAAAGACTCACTGCTGCTGCGGGGAGGATTCGTTGCTTGAATGATGGCAAGTCTAAGCTCGCAGATGCGGCTTAGGGCGCGTGAAAAACGGGGTTGACGCGCAGCAGACGCACATCAATTTCAACGCTCCCAAGCGCTCCACAACGATTCCATCCCCATAGTCCCGTAGATCTCCCCTCCCTCGATCCGTTTCATCCACTCGTGTCACTAGCTGATGGCCATCCTCCCCATCATCATCCTCTCCTCCCTGGCTGCCGCCGCAATGGCGCAGCTGCCCCGGCTGCAGCTGCCCTACTACAGCGGCAGCGGCAGCAGCTACTACTCGCCATGGCCCCGACAGCAGAACTATAACCATGCCGCCTTTCTCACAAACTCGAGAAGCTCAACGACGAGTGGCCAGGAAACTCAGATAGACGCCACAGCCAAGGAGTTCCTGCTGGTGGGTGGTGTGGGAGGGTGGGTGGCCAGGGAGGGTGGGAGAGAGAGTCCGTGGACGCGCCATCTTCTCCTTCTCTCTGTGTGTGTTGGTTCAGGCTCACAACACGTATCGGTGTATGCACAGCGCCCCTTTCCTGCAGTACGACACGTGTGTGGCAGCGTCAGCCCAGGAACACGCCAACAGAGGGCAGTTCCAGCACTCATCCTCATACAGCCTCAAACCATGCGCAGGACCGGCAGGTACACACCACACCTGCCCCCCTCCCCCACTCTCTCACCTATCTGTGTGGTGCCTGCAGGTGAGAACCTCGCTCTCGGCCACCAGAGCGCCGCATCGGCCACGCGTGATTGGTACAGCGAGGTGAGGATGTGGCGGCCGGGCCGCGGGTTTAGCGGGTCGACGGGCCACTTCACGGCCATGGTGTGGAAGGGCGCCGCCAAGTTGGGGTGTGGCGTCAATGTCGGCAAGAGGCTGTATGTGTGCCGATATGTCGGCGATGGGACACGCTGCGGCACGCCGAATATGCAGGGTTAGAGAGGAGGGAGGGAGAGAGATGGATGGGGTCGGTGGGAGGGAATGAAATGCCCTTGGATGATGATGTGTGTTGTGTTGTGTTGTGTTGTCTTGTGTTTTGTGTTGTGTCGGTTTGTGTGTGTCCAGGGTGTTTTTCATCGCAGGTGTTGGCGCGGAACGGCAAGAGTGAGAGCCAATGCAGGAAGGAGGCCGAGGCGGCCCTTTCTGGAGGAGGGCAAGGTCAGCCAGCCAGCCAGCCAGGCAGCCAGCCACAACATACATCACATACCACACGATCGTAACCCTCTTTCTCTCCCTCTGTTGCTCTGTGTCTGTTGATTCGTCAGCCCCCCATTCCCCCGCCGTGCCAGCCACCACCTCCACGCCATTGCCCTTCCCCACCCTCCCACCCACTCCTACTGGCGCGCCACACGCACGGCCGCCTACCGGCACCCAGACGCCACTCAACAAGATGCTCGACCACCTCGCCAACAGATGGACCGCCCAGGGCAAAGGCGACTCACTCATGGGTCTCTTCCTGGGCCGGGCTGCCGGCCTGATGGAAAGCGGCAACGGGCGCGTCATCGACCGCCTGGCGAGTGGCATGGTGCAGAGTGTGGGCCAGCAGATGGGCATGGACAAGATGCCCTTCTGGCCGTCATTCACCAACAACCTCGGCAGCTTCGTCCAGTCGGCCGCCGTGGAGTCCCTGACCGGCAGTGGTAATGTGCAGAAGGGCATGATGGCTACGGGTGTGTCAATGGTGAATACGGTCATAGACCGGCTGGCGCGTGACTGCCTCAAGCGCAACAAGGGATGGGGCACCTTCATGCGCCTCGTGACCGACGTGACCGACGGGGGGGTCCGGCGGATCATGCAGAGTCTGGTCGACACGCTCGCCCCGGCCTCTGTGGGCCCCCTGCTCACCTCGTTCATCGTGCCTCGCATCCAGCAGGAGACCAGAGACGTCATGGCGACCAATGCAGCCTCGACGGCCCTCATGCTCATCTCGCAACGGCGGTCGCTGCTGCGAGATGGCGCGAGAGGGATATCAGCCTTTGCTGCTCGAGACCCCCCCGCCCCGCCGTCAATTGTCTCGGCGCTGTACACGGCCAAGGGATCGGTTCTCAAGGCCGTCCACGGCATGGCGGCATCGCTGGCCGACGACGCTGAGTGGCCGTCATTTGAAAACAGCCTCTCGTCCTTTATGGGCTTCACCATCGACCAGGCCGAGGAGTTCCTGTCCGCGCCCAACGTGACGGAATCGTCTATCGGGTCCATGGCGACGTCGTGGCTGGCGGGGCGGCTGGGGGGGCTGGGCGACGAGCAGATGAGGGGGGCGCCTTTGTGGACGGCATTCACACGCAGACTGGCAGGTACGTCGGCCTTGTCGCCGCAGTCTGAATGAATGGATGCATGAATCGAATCAATCGATCACTCTCTCCTCTCTGTTGCTTCCTGGCTGGCTGATGTGTCCTTACAGGTGTGTTTGTGGCATCGGGCAGGGGCGTGGTGGAGGGCGCGATAGAGGCGTATGGGCAGCAGGTGGCGCGTATGCTGGAGGGGGGCGAGGGAAAGGGCGGGCTGGGCAGCATCATCGTGGAGCTCATCGAGGAAGCCATGGAAGAGGAGGACTGATGAGATAGACAGATAGACCGATTAGTTAATTGGATGCGATTGCGGCAATGCGAGCCGACAGATGCGATGCGATGCGATGCGATGCGGTTCATGGGCTGACAGATAATTCAGACGGACTGGGCCGGGTAGTTCGTTGGTTTGTTTGTCAATAGATAGGGATACAGACAGACAGACACGCATACCTCTCAAAGGAAATGATGTGGAATGTCTCGCGCTGATTCAGTCTGTCTGCCTGCCTGCCTGTCTCACGGCACCCGCATCCATTCACTCACATGCATTTTCTTTCTGCTCTGTCACCCACTCACTCGCACGTCGAGATAGTGCCCCATTGGCTCAGAATGACGGCCAATGGGGCACTATCTCTTCCACTTCTTCCTCTCGCCACACCACATCCGCCTCACCCTCACTCAGGCCGCCTGCAGCCGTGTGGATGGCATCCAGGGTCTCCTCAACCCGCTTGATCAGTGTCTCTCTCTCTTTGGTGTCCGCTGCCTCAGCCAGGCCGTAGTTTCTCACCAAATCGCGCATCGTCTGCGTCACGCCTCAGTCTGGGAGGTCCAGCCCCTCCACTCGTGTGAGGGTCCCATCTGGGTCGCTCGCCCATTTGTAGACGTCCACACGGATAGGGAGAGCGTCACGGAGCGGTGTCCAGGAGGGCGTTTCGCATGTCTCAGGCTGGGGCTGGAGCTTGGGCACGCCACTCTTGCATGCGCGGTCGGTGCGGAGATTGGGGAAGGTGTCTTGGAAGAATTTGTCGTACAGGGGCAGATCGATCATGCTGCAGATCAGATGAAGATGGAGGGTGACACGAAGAGACAAACAGAGAGACACACACACATTGAGGAAGAGGGAGAAATTATTCTTCTTCTTCTCCTCCTCCTCCGCGTTTCTTTTCCATACGTCACCTGATGTCGACGAAGACCTTGTCGCCATCGATTGGGTCGACCCAGCCTGGCAGACACATGCCGGTCGTCTCTTCTGATTCTTTCTATCTAAATCTCATTGTGTGCATCCGTACCGCCTGAATTCGCGTAGATGAGCCAGTTGTCCAAGCTAGACTGCTGTCGTTGGAGCTTGGCAATGTGCGTGTGGCCGAAAACCATCTACACACCCACATCTGTCGGATGTTTGATACATCTCATTGACCCTCTCTTTCTCTAGCGTGTTTGGCGTGGACCACGTCTGTGTCTGTGGTGTCTTGTTGTTTTACGATGAAGTAGTCGTAGTCCTGTCCACACACGGAAACCAACACGAATAGTATAACTTTCACATGCACAACTTTCGTGTCTCACTCCCATGGCGTCGAGACCTCTCCTACAGCCACAACAAGAATCAATACTTGATGCCAGTCGTGTACCTCATGCCTTCACCTGATCACCTGATCAGCGCCTTTGATTCCCTCTTTGACAACTAGAGCTCCCTCTTCATGACTTTGGGAAGATCACCATACTCCCTCACCACCTGGGGCCGCAAAGAAAAACACACACACACACAGACGAGACGTTCCTGCCCCTCTCCGGTAGGCGCGCCCACCGTTTTAATTGTAATTGTGCCCTTCCGAAGGTGGAATTGATCCTCGCGGACGTCGTTGTTGAGAATCTTGACCAGGTCCTGGCCCGGTGCGCCATTCTCGGTGACAGCCTGCAATCGCTCCTGGAACATTGTCATGTAGGCTTTCTGAATAGAGAATGACATTACAAACACCAAGAATTAAATGAATCCATACAACACAAAGTACGTCAATCGTTCACTTGCCTTGAAGTGTTTCCCCAGGATATATTCAGTGATCGAGGTCACCAACTCCGTCGTCTCGCGCACGGCGTTCGAAGACGGGTTGTACACCTTGTGAAACCTCTCCAGCTCACATCGAGTGGCATCCGCTCTCGCCAGCCAGTACGCGGCGGATGGGCGCTGAGAGAACCCCACAGGAAGCTGGCTAACCACTTCTCTCACACCACTGCTCTTTGTTTTGTTCGTGTAGTCCGAGAGAGGGCCGGGTCTGTTAAGAAGATCCTCAAACTGGCCGTGCTCTAAGCGGACGAGGCGCCAATCCACAAGGACATCTGATGGATGCACATGCCTATGAGATAGTCGGTGTGCACTCATTCAGCCTCACACCTTTTCTGTAGTGGACAGAGGGCATGTGTTTCTTGACAAAATCCCTCGTCAAACTGAGGACAAGCGCAAAGGAGCCGTCAGACAATCAGTCTTCCTCTGGCTTACGTCTCGTAATCGTGATTCCCCTGCTCAGACACAGAGTTTTCGCTTTCTCTCACTTCCTCACAGCTAACTGTGTTCTTACTCGAATGATATAGGTAGAAATCTTTTGTGCGATCTCTTCTATGAAGCGAAGAATCTCTGGGACCTTGGGACGAAGAATATGCCCAAGAGTCGTCTGAGATACACGCGGAAACATATGTGGAGTGGAGTAGCCACAGATGGCGTCTCAAAGTCATGTGCGGCTTACATCAATGTTCTTATGAGCTATTCTTTCCAGGTGGTCGAGAGTCATGTCGGCCAAATGCATGGAACCGCCCTACATAGTACGCACGTAGTACATGATTATGTCGACATCCCTTTCTCTGTAAGACCATGTCTCGAATATGTCCCCGCTGCACATACCAACGAGCCACGCATGACGTGGCGTTTTCTCCTTTATCGAACATACACCCACACACAGCTTACAGGAGTACAAGTGCCTTCACATTGGCACTGTAAGGGTTGCCCGGAGTCACGGTGGCTCGAAGAAACGATTTCAGCTTGTGCAAGCACTCGTCAGACATCCGGCAATTGCCCTGTCGGAGTGTGTCGTTGAGACAGTGTCACGGACACAGATACACAGTCATTCCTTCGCACGGCTTCGCACCTGCCGCTTACCACATGTACGTCGGAAACGATCCTCACTTTGCCCCAGCCGACTTGAAGATCGGTGGCTGACTCGGTTTGGCTGACTCTCTCCGCCAATCTCCCACTGGGCCATAGCAACAACAACAACAACAGCAGCAGCGGCAGCTGATAGAGAACCGGCATCCGAGGAACACGCTGGGGGCCGAGGTGGAGGTGAGACTGCATGCGATCGCCCTGGTGAGACGCGACGCCCCCATAGATCTGCCGAAGATCAGAACACTCACCGCCATCACGCGGCGAAGGTGTATGGCCGTGAGGCGTCGTGCCTTACTGCGCATCGTCGTCTTCATTCTCATCCTCGCTTCAGCCTCTCTTGCCAGATCTCGCCGCCTCCTGAGTGCCGCTTCCACCACCGCTCGTCACATGAGTGCAGCTCTTGCCACTGCTACATCCTCCTGCCCACCAGACGAGCAATCTGCCGGCGCACTGTGCGCCAGCCACCGTTCGGCAGCTCCCTGTCGCATCGACTCGGCCAAGTCGGCGCTGAGGGATGCGGACATCGTATGTTTCGATGTGGACTCGACGGTGCTGACGTACGAGGCGATAGATGAGTTCGCGACCTACCTGGACAAGAGCGAGGGCGTGGCTGCCTTGACGCGCGAGGCCATGGAGGGCGGGATGAAGTACGAGGACGCGCTGGAGCGGCGGCTGCAGCTCATGCAGCCGACCAGGGCGGATGTGGAGGGATTCATCAACACACACGACATCAAACTCTCGTCAGGTACGCACGTGTGGCTGATTCACACATGCATGTTAGTCACTCATGTGTGTGAATGGCATGCCGTGGCAAATCAGGCATTGAGCAGGTGGTATCCCTGCTACAGCGTCGCGGCACGGCGGTCTATCTGGTGTCGGGCGGCTTCCGGTTCCTGCTGGAGCCGCTCGCAGACGCTCTCAAGATCCCCCGCACCAACATCTACGCAAATGAGCTCTACTTCGACACTCATGGCAACTACGCAGGGTGGGCAAACCGGGGCGAAGGCCAACTCGGTG
Source organism: Vitrella brassicaformis (assembly GCA_001179505.1). Taxonomy (NCBI): domain Eukaryota; family Vitrellaceae; genus Vitrella; species Vitrella brassicaformis. Next base: position 16,287 of record CDMY01000326.1, on the reverse strand, counting down.
TGTCAGTGAATGCAAGGACGCGTGTCTGTGTGCATCGTGTGTCTGTGTGTGTAGGTTTGACCGTTCTGCACCGACCTCTCGCGACGGCGGCAAGGCCGAGGCTGTGGCGGCCATCATTCAGGGAAACAACACATCGGCACACAACACGGCCAACAAAGGGAGCGGCAAAGGCCTGAATGTTGTCATGGTGGGCGACGGCGCGACCGACCTGCAGGCGCGGCCGCCTGCGAGTGTGTTCATCGGGTATGGGGGTGTGTCGGTGCGCAAGGCCGTCAAGGAGGGGGCAGATTGGTTCGTGACGGACTTCACAGAGCTGATTGATGTGCTGCGGGGTTAGTTAGTGTATGTGCATTGTTAGTGAGGGTGGCTGGTTGGGGGGCGCTGTGTGGTGTGGGGCGATGTCGATGTGTCTGTTGCTACGTGCTAAATGTGACGGTTTTTGGTGTTCGATAAGACACATTTGTTGCTGAGTGTGGGGTGTGTGTGTGTGTGGTGGAATACTCATCCGTCGCATGTCATGCGTCACGTCTTCACACAAATGATGCGAGCACGCAAACGTGAATGCACGCAGACAGAAAGTGAATTGTCGTAGGCTAGGCGGGTACATATCGACAGACACACGCACGCAGAGCTGCTATGCATTGATTGCACTCTTGACAAAATAGATAGATAGACATCAAACCACACACATACGCACGTACAAAGGTGCCGTGCCGCTAGGCATGAGATGAGGACGTATGCAGTGCATCTCACACAAAATGAATGATGCATCCATACATACATACATGTGTTCCCTCCCTCCCTCCCTCCCTCCCTCCCGTGTTCCCTCCCTCCCGTGCTCACACAAATAGTATACATACAGCCGGTCATATGTACACATACGCACCCACAAAACTATGCTACGCAGGCAGGCAGGCGGCCAGCCAGCCACCCTTGATGCGATGCCATGGATGGATGGATGGATGATGCATCGCATCATGAATGACGCCAAGCCGCATTCGCCTCCACTCATCTATATCTAGTCGATGATTCTCCACCCCAGGTAGGGGTATCTGAAGTCCTCGCACTTGGCCCCGGCAGGCAGCAGCACTGGCACGCGGCACTCACACGCCCCGACACTGTCCGTGACTATCTCGATGCTCGGACCCTCACCCTCCAGGATGCCCACCTCACTCTCCCCACTGGCTAAAGCCGCCTCGAGGCGCGCTCTCAGCCGACCGCCGTCCTTGCACTCCTCCACCCCTCTCAGTCCTGCCTGGGTGGCCTGCAGGCCGTCACACAGCCATCTTGCGAGCGACTGCTGGGTGGGCCCTGCAAACAGCAGGGGGGCGGTGGTTGGCGGCACGAAGCCGCCGTACTCGAATGGCTTGAGCTTGTCGCTGCAGGACGGCGGTGCGAAGGGCAGGTTCTCGACCAATGTGGCGTTGGGCGCCAGACAGGGGTCGCCCCATATCATGTTGTTGCTGAACGACTCCTCGATGTCTGTCTGACACGCCTGTTTCTCGGGTGACGTCGATTCCTGGAAGCCGCCCTGCAGCAGCCGCCCTCTGAAGCGGGCGTACGAGAAGAGGGGTGGCTGTGCGGGCTCCATCTGCACGGGCTGCATGACGACCAACCCGTAGATGACGAGCACGGCGACGATGGTCAGCCAGCCGGCGGTCGACAGGGGAGGCAGTGTGATGCGCAGAGGGAAGAGTGGCTGTTGTTGTTGTGCTCCTGTGGCCGACGGGTCAGCCTTGGCAGCCGAGCTGCTGGTCGTGGTGGGCTCGGACGAGGAACGCATCGCGTCCAGCACAGCAGCGGGTGGCGTGTGGTGTACGGGTTTTCTGACGGGTCTTCTGGCGAGTGTGGTGTGGTTTGCTGTGGTGCTATATCGCTCGTTGGTTAAGCTATGCCGCCACGAGCAGAAACAGGAGCACGACGGCTGCAGACGCAGATGCCGAGGAATCAAAAGCACATGAGCTCCTTGCGTGTTTGTACGTCGTGTGGTGTTTATGATAGCTCACCGCAATACACTACGGCGGTGAGGTTGAGGCAGTCCTCGAGTTGCGTCGCAATTTGGTCACGTAGGAAACCCTAGACCCTAACCCTACTGTTGATTCAACGCTTGGGTATCAGGTCTCTCACATCCTCTCTGCTAAACATGTATGCGTCCCTCACACTGCCTGGCCCCTTCAGGCAGAGCCAGGCAGCCCCGTTCTGCCGCCCATCATGTCTCTCCCACAGGTGCGTCCCCGATTTGCTGCGAACAAATGCGAGTTGATGCCCCTGTGTGCCATGTCTGGGGAAAGGAACACTGGCGGCTGCCTCGGTGAAGGATGGACACTCGGCACAACCACTCTGTTTGCATCTGTCAAAACCGCCATCCAAAAACATCATGGGAGAGAGACACACTTTTTTTCACTCACCTGGGGCACCCGTCAGTTGGCGTGAGACGCCGCCCGCCACAGCCACTGTGACAGGCGTGGCCTCACTCAGCGGGACATAGGCAGAAGGGGCCTTCGATAGCGCCCAGAAAGGTGGACGGGAGGGGTGAGGCGGGAAGGGGCTCGGTATTGGGTGATGGTAATGAGGCATCATTGGTGGGCGGGGAGGGAGTGGGTCGGGAGACAGAGGAGGGCGACACCTGCCGATCGACAAGACATACACACGCAAGACATATGGGGATCGAATCGTTGCTTACGGTGGCGATGGGCTGGTGAGTGTGAGCTTCGCAATAACAGGCGGCTGCACGCCTCGCGAGCCAAGAAGCGGCGAGTGCGGGGGCGGGAGCACGTGAACCTTCCGGGCAGACGGCATCGTCTCCTCGTCCATGACTGCCGACTCGATCGAAAGAACACCCTCCTTCCCGCCATCGCTGTGCGACAACGACCGTCTCAGCTGCACTCGTGGCGCATTGGGAGAGCGGACAGGCACAGGCACAGGCATTGACAAGGGAGGCACCATGCGACCTGCACAAAAGACGGCAAGGTAGAAGCGGCAAGAATGGTCACACTTGTCTGTCCGCGCGAATACCAGGCTGCGCGCTTTGCACCCCGTCGGGTCGCGCAATGGGTGGGCGGACATGCTGGCGTGGGACTGGCACTGGCACTGCTGGCGTCCCCGCAGCAGTAGCAGCAGTAGCCGGATGTGCCGATTGCCACCGCACCACCTCCTTTGCCTGTCTCGATGACGGCTGTGGGCTCGAAACACGTCGAAACAAGAGCACGCTCGACACATCACAGCCGCCCTCTTCCTTCTGCTGGTCAGTACTGTTCCCAGCAAAATTCGGTGTGGGCGGCAACACTCTCTCACGGTGTGGCGGATGTTGCTGCGGCTGCTCTTTCAGGCTGCCATCCTCCCGATATTTCTTTTCGCGTCTCCTCAGTAGTTTCACACTGCCTCCCTTCTTCTCATCGGTAACAATGGTCAGCTGCACCTTGCCACGAGCACGTCTTAGGCCCAGCCCGGAAGGAGGCGGCTTTGTGCTAGTGAAGGCACGGGAGTCACGGAACGTGGGAGGGCGGTGGTCTGCGCCGGGCTGGGTTCTGGCTGATGTCTCACGGTCCTTCGGTCTGGATGCAGTTAACAGAATGGACAACAGGTGGAGTGTTCGTGTCGATGTTTCTTGTCTTACTTTCCGCCGGTCCACTGAACCCACTTATCGGCAGCATAGGCCGGCATGGGAGGTTTCTTGCATACATGCAATGGCGGGGGCAGCTCTACAGTCAGCTCGTTGGTGTCTGGCAGCGTCTCCATCTTTCCTTGAGCATCCTCGATTCCCAGTGGTGTGATGGCGGGCGGCGGCGTGTCGATCGCATTGGCGTCGATCACCACTCCCTGCCATGTCAAGCCTGCATGGTGATGACAAAGAGAAGACATTGCTAGGTTTGACCAATCACAGCAATGTCTATTACCGGGCGGTCTTTCCTTGTTTTTCATCTTGGCTTCAAAGCTTATGTGCTGGACAGGGGCTGCTACCGCGGCGGCCTTTGCTTTACCTGCTGCAAGAGGTGGCCGCGGCTCACGTGGCATTCGTGTCTCAACACCCGCCCCTCCGCCTCGTACAGGAAGCCGCACTCGCGTGCTCTTGCTCGCGGGCGGTGAGCTGATTCGGGTTGAGCGCGCCACTCCACTTCCGTTGCGGGTCTTCGGCGAGACCGACGTCACCGATGGAGGGACAGAGCCTGCACACTCAGCACATGGACCGACCGATCATCACACACATGTCTCCTCATTACGTTCGGCCGCCGTCTTCGCCTTCGGCTCTCCACTCAGGACGCTGTCACTCTTCTTCTTGCCCCCTTCGGCATAGGTCTTGGCCTTACTCATTTTCTGTGTTTCCTTGCTTCGTATAGGTGATCCTTTGACAGGCGATGGTGGCGGTGGGGGGCTCGCCATTGGCTGCTCCAGACACACACCTGTGGGAAAAGACAGGTCAGAGAGGGGGAGGGGGGGGGGGGGGGGGGG